>CM073752.1:24392961-24992961 GCA_037127355.1 Schoenoplectus tabernaemontani | reverse complement strand
TTGAGTGGATTCTTCACTTAATTCGTTTGATTCGGTTTGTATGATAACCAACATAACATAGCATTTGCATCCGTGCTATCTTTCAGAAAAAAGAAATTCGAATGTTAATTATGACAAATATGATAGCTCAGTAGTTAATATACAATTTCAGTCTTTACATTCAATATGCTATGATGGTCTAATGTTAGAATTTCATCTTGAGGTTTTAAGTTATATATTCATTAGTAAAAAAAAACTGCTGCGGATTGTGTCCCTTTCTGAGATTGTGTGCAAATTGATCAAAGAGAAAAATGGAGAGAAGGATGCGTAGAACATGCCAAATTGACACTTCACTGCTTGGGATCGTGTGACCGGGCATTTTGTTTTGGGAGAAGCAAAGCAATAGGAAAGGGGGGAGAGAAACAAGACGAGCAAGGAGGAGGGAGGATGCTCTACATGGACAGAAACACAAAAAACAAACATGGAGGAGAGGGGAGGTAGGGAAAGCCATGATTTAATTTGAACCGTTGATCTCTTTTTTCAATCAGTGGTTCAAATTTGGAAGGAGATTGGAGACATACACACATAGTTCGCTAAAAGTCACATGTTCAAAAATCGTGATATGAAAATGCTCGTGTGATTTTTCTGGGTTTTTAATTTTCTAGTAACTTTTGTTGCATTATTTTTTTTATTGTTCTGCACCAATTCATATTAATTTCTCCGTTTGATATTGAAATGAGACAAAGAGAGATTGGGATAAAATTATCAACTCTGTAAGTAACATAGTAATAAATTTATCCTCACTATCAACCCATCTTATTTTAATATTAAACAAACCCCAAATTTAATTATATTTGGGATGGAAATAACTCAGCTAATACCTCTATCATCGTCCCTCACCCGTGATAGAGTCATCATTGAGTTATCTCCGTTTTATCTTCGTACCAAGCACATACTAGTTTCATTGGATATCGAACGAACATAAGGAAAATACTGGGGCAAGGAACGCTAATTTATATTTATATTTATATTTATATTTATACTATTATATTATTATATAAAGTAGCTAGCAAGTGGAAAGTTTTTTTTTTATCATTTCCTTCAAACTTTTTAATACCCGAAATATCCTTAACGAAACAGCTGTGTTCTATCTCTATCTGAATGAAAGGCTATGATGCCATCAAGTTTTTGTAGGGATTCGGAATGCCCAAATCCCGTTAATGCTCAAGTTGCGGAAAGACCGTAGAACAAAAATTTTACTTCTACTTAAGTTAGGGATTAAAGTATGTCGGATAATAACCGAGAGTTACAGACATTTAATCCTTTACAAAAGACGGTAAAATATTATTTTACTTCTAACTTAAGCTTAGGGTTAAAGTGATGTGTCGGATGATTACCGAGAGATACACACCTCTTTAAACATTTATTGATCTACTCCATGATTGATTTCTAAAACATTATTCTACTTAACAATTAAATAGATTAATATAAGATGTTATACCTCGCTTTCAAATTTCAATTGGAATGAAAATCGGCTTGTCTCGGAGCACCAAACGTCTGATGCCTCTGTAGGTTATCCACCAGGACTAACCAGAGAGCGGCTTATTTCTTTTGCCAGAAATACCGTAAACCGCGGTTTCTTGCAAAAATACTATTCACCCGAGAAAAAGATGAAATAGTACTATTCACGACTCGCAGTAATTCTATTTCACAAATGTGCAGAAATACCGCAACTTTCGTAAAAACACTATTCACCGATCCCGTGAATTCTGAAACAACCGTATACCGAGAGAGAGAAAGTAGAACTGATTTGGTGGAAGTTTCTCTCTCACCCTACCCCTCTATTTATAGAAAATGTGAGATTGGTAAATTACCAAAATACCCTCATGAATAGTAGGGAGGTTCCAATGTGAAAAGACCAAAATACCCTTAAAGTTCATCCAATTTACCAAAACGCCATTGGGCTTTTTGGCCAAATTACCAAAATACCCTTGGGCTTTTGGACAAATTACCAAAATACCCTTGGAGGTCATCATGGGCTTTTCATGGGCCTTTTTGGGCTTTTCGGATTTTGGGCTTTTTTGGGCTTTTCTGATTTTGGGCTTTTAATTATTAATTAAGACTTTAATTATAAATGGGCTTTGGCCCATAATTCAAATCCATAATTAACATTTAAAATCCAAATCAAATATATATAATTGTCATCTACAATTATATTTTTCTCATTGTTGTTTCGGCGAATTTATATGACGTGTCCAACACGTTATAAATTCAATCTGATTTTTGCTTCTTGTCATATCTATGACAAATATAATTATATCATATATAATTAATTATAACCATCTTATTATTAATTATAAACAATTCATAATTAATCAATAAGATTCTCCGATTAACTCCTATACGGTGTGACCCGACAGGATCCGTGTTATGTTGGTAAATAGAGTTAAAACCGTTTTAACTTCTATAGTCATAGGAGGCATCTGGCAGAATGCACTATGACCATTCAATTACACAGATGATGATGTACTGTACAATATCATGATCCAGTAAACTATTTACTTGTGTTTAATTCTTTTGTCTCATAACTATCAGAGAAGTTTCAAGGTAGGTATGTGTCATCCTTGCAAACTTAATCTTTTCTTGATCCCGAGTAAATTATCAAATATAATTACTCTTGTAATTATACCTATGAGATAATCTTACTTTATCAAGGGGCCCAAAGATGATGCTATAACTCATATAGAAATACGAGGGACAATAGTACTTTTGACAAACCATCTCTTCCTCCGCATAAGTTATGTATACGAAGAGTTACCTTTATAGCCACCTTTTACGGATAACGTTTGGTAGAAATCACACACATACATATCTTATGTAGGAAAGATGAATACCTCATACTTTAGAATTTAATACTGAATGAAAACATTAATGACACGAACACAATTCCATTTAATGTTTCATTCGAGGTCTATCAAATACGATGTTCCTTGAACATCTATCTATGTGATTAAAATGATAACTCTTTGTCTATGGTCTGTAAAACTTGACCATCATTTAATCCACATACTAACCTGATAATGGTTAATTAGTGTTCCTGCTAATTACCTTGGTTAGTGACTTTTAAGAGTATATTATATATTATGAAGTTTCACAATTCCAGTCATGAACTCGGAATGATTCATAAATTCAATAATACTCGAGGAAATAAAATATCGTTTAAATATCCAATTCATGAACAAAGCTTTATATAACAAATTTATCGTATTATTGACTTCAAGATTATTACAAACTAACAATCTCCCACTTAAGCTTGGAGTCAATCATATTGAGCTCTGCCTTATACAAATCTCTTTATTCTATAAATCTCTAAGATTTAAAGAAAAATCTCACAGCCAATCTCCTATGTGTCTCAAACCCATAGAAGATATGTGCAACTAGTGTTTGGCTTGAGGTAGAGATCTTGTAAGTGGATCAGCTGTGTTGCCGATTGTGTCAATTTTACAAATCTTTACGTCGCCTCTATTATGATTTTTCATATGAGGTGATAACGTCTGTGTAACCACTTACCACGAGTTCCGAGTCAACACCATAGATGAGAAACATATCATTAGTTCTTCTTAAGTACTTAAAGATATTCTTTGCAGCATTCCAGTGCTCCTAGCCTGGATTAGCTTGATATCTACTCGTCACACTCCAAGCGTACGAGACATCAGGGTGAGTGCACAACATGGCGTACATGATAGAGCCAATAACCGAAGCATATGGTACTCTACTCATTATGCTTTGCTCATCAGTTGTCAAAGGACACTGAGTCTTGCTAAGCTGTGCACTATAATTCATTGATAGAAATTCTTTCTTGAAATTCTACATGCTGAACCGATTCAATACTTTATCAATGTATGTGCTTTGACTTAATCTAATAAGTCTTTTAGATCTATCTCTATAGATCTCTATGCCTAGTATATAGACAGCCTCACCCAAATCTTCCATTGAGAACACTTTCTTTAATGAAGATTTGGCTAATTGCAATAGGGAAATATTATTTTCCATTAAGAGTATATCGTCCACATATAGGATTAAAATAGCGATGGCACTCCCACTAGTTTTCATGTATACACAATGTTCTTCTTCGCATCTGACGAAGTCAAACTGTTTGACTTCTTCGTCAAATCAAAGATTCCAACTCCGTGATACTTGCTTCAATCCATAATGGATCTGAGAAGCTTGCATATCTTCCCAGCATTCTTTGGATCCTCAAAACTTATGTGTTGTATCATATACACGTCCTCTTCCAAATTTCCATTTAGGATGGCGGTTTTGACATCCATCTGCCATATTTCATAATCATAAATTACGACAATTGCTAGGAGCATCCGAATTGACTTAAACATAGCTACGGGCGAAAAAGTTTCTCGTTTATATGACCAAGGCGATAATGCCATATGAAAGTCATACTTTCATGAGATGTTTTGAGTCGTTTATTGTTGTTAAATATAGATTTGTCTATTTCCAGTATATAAAGATCATTCATCATAAAAGAAGATCCATAATATAACTCATCTTTGTATATAGAACAACCATTGTCCTTTATAACAAAAGAGAAACCATTCATTTCTAAACATGAGATTGAAATGATGTTTCTGAAAATACTTGGAACAAAATATATATTTTTAAGTTCCATTATAAACCCGCTAGGCAAACACAACTCTATACTTCCGACTGTTACGGCTGCAACTTGTGCACCGTTTCCAACTCGGAGTTGTATTTCCTTATTACGTAGTTTTCTCCTATTCTTTAGTGCCTCTATATTTGAACAAATATGAGCACATGATCCAGTATCCAATACCCAATCATGAATAGAGATAACAACGTTAACTTCAACAACAAAAATATCTGAGGTTGAATTCTTGAGAACATTTATTGTCCTCACAACCTCTAGATATTTAGGGCAGTTCCTCTTCCAATGACCCTTGCTTTGACATCAAAAGCAGTCAGATGTAGAAGAGGTTTTTGCCTAGGGAGTGTTCTGATTATAAACCATTTTCCCTTTGCTCTTGTACTTAAATGCCACTTTGAGAGTCGCTTTGCATTTCATCTTTTTAATCCTACTTCCACCTTCTTGGATCATGAGGTTAGAAGAACTCTTCTTCATCTCCCCATCAGCGATCCTCAACATCCCTTTGAGCTCCTGCAAGCTCTTATCCATTCCCAGTATATGATAATTCCTGATGAAATTAGAATAGCTAGGAGGGAGAGAGTTCAGGATAACATCCGTAACAAACTCTTTGCTTAACGGATTGTTAAGCTTCTCCAACTGCTCAACATCGCTCGTCATACGGAGCATGTGAGTGTCAAGAGAGCGGCCCTCAGTCATCTTATGACTCAGCAGAGATTTAGTCACCTTAAATTTCTTGACCATAAACTTTGTACATCAAGCTCATCTTCTTTGTGCTTGTTGTACATGGTGACTTCATTTGTTGTGCGACTACTACTACAGTGGCAGTGCGAGGATTGGTGTGTTAAGGACGTACTCGAGTTTCTCATGTCTTAGTATGAGCGCACGGAACGTATTAGTAAGAGTTTCTTTAGCCATGTACTACAACGTAAAATGTAAAGATTTTTAGCTTTGTTCATGTAATGTTTTATTCCAAATAAAACTCCCACTACAAATTTGTTCTATTCCCGTTTGTAGTTAGGACCAAGATCCCTATTTTCATTGATAATCAAGTTATCGTTGAATAACTCATTTATTAATTATCTTAGGTAAGCAACTCTTTGCTAATCACATCTCTATGTGATTCTTGGTTTCGCTAAACATCATATGTTTTAACGAAACTTTGCCCCAAGCCCAAAACTGTTTTGGAAATCATTGGTAAGTAACCTCACTCTATTTGGTTCGTTATGTCGGACATAACCCTCGAAAACCAAAGGTAAAAGGTGACGCCTACTGAGTAGGTCACGTCTGCCAATGAACAATGATATGCGAGGACAGAGTAGGTAGGGCATATTACTTAATTTTTCGGGTTTAACATCGTAAGCAGTCAGTTTGTTAAACTGTCTTTAAACAGACTTACGAACACGTAAAAGATGTCTGCCAGAAAGACCACTGAAAGTTTCTTTTTCAGTCTTTCTTTGACACAACCTTCCTTCACGGTTTCTTAAAAATGATAAATCTAATTTACACATTTATAATTAGTCAGTTTATTAAGCTGACTTTAAACAGACTTATGAACACGTGAAAAGACGTCTGCCAGAAAGACCATTGAAAGTTCCTTTTCCAGTCTTTCTTTGACATAACATTCTTTCACGGTTCCTTAAAATGATAAATCTAATTTACTCATTTATTATCAAAGCGGTAAATCCAATTTACCAGCTCATACAAACATTTTGTATATATACATGAATCGGTCACGTATATAACTACTATCTATCCAATAGAAGTAGCTTTGCATCTATGATAAGATACATTTCATATCAAAGCGATAAATCTAATTTACCTGCTCATACAAACATTTTGTATATATATACATGAATCATCACATATATAACTATCGGTTCTCAATTCTTTATTTTGCAACTACATCTTTGTTCTTTATTTATACCGTAAAAAGCATATAAACATTTTATATGATTTCAAAACAGTTAATTCCTTCTGGTACGATAAAGTAATTTGATAACGTGACAAAGTTCTTTTTCGGCCAGTTATCAGGACACGTAAAAGGGGCTCCCAGGAAAGATCGGGGTCACGAGGACCACTTTAAATTCAATCTTTCCTAGACAGAACCATCTCTTTCGGGTGTGGAGATCAACAGCTCTTACTCAGGTACTTTATTGCTTTATCACATTCATAGATATACTTCTCATAACTAAAAGTTTTCGAAAAAACAAAAGAGTTACATTTGCCATGCTTCGAAAGCGCAAAAGTAATTTGGTAACGTGACAAAGTTCCTTTTGGGCCAGTTATCAGGACACATAAAAGGGCTTGTCAGAAAGAATACCGAAGGTATCCACTTCCCATCTTTCTTTGACATCACCTTATATTTTATGTGTGGAGATCAACAGCTCTTACTCAGGTACTTTATTGCTTCATCACATTCTTAGATATACTTTTCACAATCGAAAGTTTTCGAAAAGAAAGCGTAAAGAAAGCATAAAGAAAGCTTAAATCTAATTTAACTTTCTTAGTCGACAGAGCTGAACCAAGAAAATCCAATTTTATTTGGTTTGGACTTTAAGCTGCAAATCTAAGAATTAAACCGATACGGGGTATATATATCTAATTTGCATAAGATATAACCTTTTAGAAAATCAATCAGCGGGAGAACCTTTGCTCTGATACCACTGTAGGGATTCGGAATGCCCAAATCCCATTAATGCTCAAGTTGCGGAAGACCGTAGAACAAAATTTTACTTCTACTTAAGTTAGGGATTAAAATATGTCGGATAATAACCAAGAGAGTTACGACATTTAATCCTTTACAAAAGACGGTAAAATATTATTTTACTTCTAACTTAAGCTTAGGGTTAAAGTGATGTGTCGGATGATTACCGAGAGATACACACCTCTTTAAACCTTTATTGATCTACTCCATGATTGATTTCTAAAACATTAATCTACTTAACAATTAAATAGATTAATATAAGATGTTATACCTCGCTTCCAAATTTCAATTGGAATGAAAATCGGCTTGTCTCGGAGCACCAAACGTCTGATGCCTCTGTAGGTTATCCACCAGGACTAACCAGAGAGCGGCTTATTTCTTTTGCCAGAAATACCGTAAACCGCGGTTTCTCGTAAAAATACTATTCACCCGAGAAAAAGATGAAATAGTACTATTCACGACTCGCAGTAATTCTATTTCACAAATGTGCAGAAATACCGCAACTTTCGTAAAAACACTATTCACCGATCCCGTGAATTCTGAAACAACCGTATACCGAGAGAGAGAAAGTAGAACTGATTTGGTGGAAGTTTCTCTCTCACCCTACCCCTCTATTTATAGAAAATGTGAGATTGACAAATTACCAAAATACCCTCATGAATAGTAGGGAGGTTCCAATGTGAAAAGACCAAAATACCCTTAAAGTTCATCCAATTTACCAAAACGCCATTGGGCTTTTTGGCCAAATTACAAAATACCCTTGGGCTTTTGGACAAATTACCAAAATACCCTTGGAGGTCATCATGGGCTTTTCATGGGCTTTTTTGGGCTTTTCGGATTTTGGGCTTTTTTGGGCTTTTCTGATTTTGGGCTTTTAATTATTAATTAAGACTTTAATTATAAATGGGCTTTGGCCCATAATTCAAATCCATAATTAACATTTAAAATCCAAATCAAATATATATAATTGTCATCTACAATTATATTTTTCTCGGTTGTTGTTTCGGCGAATTTATATGACGTGTCCAACACGTTATAAATTCAATCTGATTTTTGCTTCTTGTCATATCTATGACAAATATAATTATATCATATATAATTAATTATAACCATCTTATTATTAATTATAAACAATTCATAATTAATCAATAAGATTCTCCGATTAACTCCTATACGGTGTGACCGACGGGATCCGTGTTATGTTGGTAAATAGAGTTAAAACCGTTTTAACTTCTATAGTCATAGGAGGCATCGGCGAGAATGCATTATGACCATCCAATTACACAGATGATGATGTCTTGTACAATATCATGATCCAAAAACTATTTACTTGTGTTTAATTCTTTTGTCTCATAGCTATCGAGAGAAGTTTCAAGGTAGGTATGTATCATCCTTAAACTTAATCTTTTCTTGATCCCGAGTAAATTATCAAATATAATTACTCTTGTAATTATACTTGCTAGCGATATAATCTTACTCTATCAAGGGGTCCAATGATGCTATAACTCATATAGAAATACGAGGGACAATAGTACTTTTGGCAAACCATCTCTTCCTCCGCATAAGTTATGTATACGGAAGAGTTACCTTTATAGCCACCTTTTACGGATAACATTTGGTAGAAATCACACACATACATATCTTATGTAGGAAAGATGAATACCTCATACTTTAGAATTTAATACTGAATGAAAACATTAATGACACGAACACAATTCCATTTAATGTTTCATTCGAGGTCTATCAAATACGATGTTCCTTGAACATCTATCTATGTGATTAAAATGACAACTCTTTGTCTATGGTCTGTAAAACTTGATCATCATTTAATCCACATACTAACCTGATAATGGTTAATTAGTGTTCCTGCTAATTACCTTGGTTAGTGACTTTTAAGAGTATATTATATATTATGAAGTTTCACAATTCCAGTCATGAACTCGGAATGATTCATAAATTCAATAATACTCGAGGAAACAAAATATCGTTTAAATATCCAATTCATGAACAAAGCTTTATATAAAAAATTTATCGTATTATTGACTTCAAAATTATTACAAAGTAACAGTTTTACCCGTTCCTCTCCATTTCCTTCGCAGCAGGCAGCACTCATCTACGCTATTCCTCTCTCGTCTCACCGCTCTCTTGAACCCTCTCCTTATTTTATGAAATTCTAGGCGGAGAAGCGCTCATGACTTTTTCGCTCTTTCTCTCTCTCTATCAAACCCTAAACCCTCGAGCCGATCGTCTCCTCCCCGACGCCACACCACAACCCTAACCTGCTAATTATCCTCTACTTATCGCCTTCCTCTCCTGATGCATGTCTCTCTCTCTCTCTCTCTCTCTCGGGACTGCTGCTAGAGCAATAGCTGAAGGGGCAATATGCCTCCAGCGTCAAGCGTGCACAGGATGAATTGCGACTGCGCCAACACTGCCCGACAATCAGATACAACACACGCTCCTCGACTTCATGTCCTGTCCCGTCGTTTGTTCACATACCCTTGGCCTCTCCACATGTCTCCAGTCTCCTCCTCGCACGACCTCATTAGAAGTGATCCAGGTAATTGTAGGTGTTGTCGCACGGTTTGAAGACAAATATTGATAAATTCAGCGAACTGCCTTCATCGACTTATTTCTCAGCACGTCTTACCATAAGGTATTTTTGAAAAATTCCATTTTAGTTGTTCACTTGTGCATATTCCGTTGTCTCAAAAAATTGTCAATGTTCGTTCTGTGTGGTTTAGAAAGTGTTAATGTCAAATTTTCGGTCAGATAATTCGGTCAAAGCACATTATTTAGCAGAAGACTTGTATTCTTTTAGAATTAATTTCTGCTGATAATGTGTTCACCAGGTTCGAAGACCGGCATTATTTGCATTTTGTCACATCCAGGTTTGAAGTCCACCAGTTAATTTTGGAGAACATATGGTCCCAATGCAAGGATATTGGTGATTATTCAATATGTTGGAGAACAGATGGTCACATCTAGGTTTGAAATTGATAGCTACGTTTCCAAAGAACAGATACTGTACGATTAGAGGATGGAAAACTTAGATATTGTTTTGATCCATTGGATGCATCTAGGATGCCAAAATGAGTGTGTTACTAAGCCAGATTCTTTGGATCGTGATGCTTTTTGGGTAGTAAGTTTTTTTTTGATATCTCTATTATGCATTTTCTTGTGAAATGTGGTACTACTGTAATGTTAATGTAGGTAGTTATCTCTGTAATGAGGCTTTACTCTTGTCTTTTCTTTTGTTATTGTTTTTTATCATACAATGATTGATAATTCTTGGCAACTGATCAATAAACTTGTCTGTCAATAAATCAGCTTATTGTTTGCTTTTGCTGATCAAACCCTTATATTACATTCCATGACTCAACAATCTTATTACAATGACCTAAGTAAAAAAAATCTTTATTTATTCCTGGGGATAACGTAGTGAATCATACAAGAGATGTTGTACCACCTGTCAAAGTATTACAATGGCTCCTTTTGGATATCTCTTTCTGTTCTGATTTTGCAGTTGATGAGATTGCTAGCAAAGATGATGGGCTATTCCCCTGAACAACAATAAGCATCTACTATCAGCTATGCTGCCCATATAAGTTGATTTTTTCTTGTTAGTCTAATCTGCCCTTACTCATTACTGGTACGCATTAGCTATTTTAATATTTTCTTTTGACTTGATTCATTTTGGTAACTAAATCGGTTTGGTAAAGTGCTAAAATTTATGATGATCCAATATTTCCCTGTATTTGCAAATGGAACCTTGTAGTTCTTATTCAGCAGCTCTGAATATTTCTTGAACAATTGAAATAAAAATAACTAGAAAAATCAAGGTTAAAGTTTAGCAATGATGACATAATTGCCCCTAAATTTTTTAACAACCAACCTGATCCCTTGATATCCAGATTAGGATAAAATATTTGGCTTTAATTGGCATACTTCTGAGGTTAATGGATGATGTTTTTCATCACATAGTATTAATGTTACTGTGATCATGGTTTAACTGGTAAGCAAGTAGTCAGTCCTATTGTGGTCCCGTTGCATGTTACTGGTAAGAAAGTAGTCAGTCCTGTTGCAGTGTTCCCTACATGCCACCTTTCATAATAATGCTCTCCAAATTGTTTCATCAACAGAAGTTATGCATCTCGCAACATTACAGTTCCAGTTGTGGTATTGTGAAATTCATCTTTGTACAGGATCGTGGATTAGTGAAAAAGAACTATTCTAAGAATAGGGGTAGTTTCAAAATTATTTTAGGATACGATCAGTATAACTGATGCTCTCAATTATTTATAATAAATATGAACTTAACAAATAATAAGAACTTCATTTAAATTATATGCATATTTTTTTAAATAAAAAGTAATTAATATTACTGATATCATCCCAGTTGTGATCCACAGTGCAACAAAAGCGGCAACTCCTAAAGAAGTGGCGGCATATTTGTCTTCAGTTTTATCCCACTGGATCACACAAGTGTTATAGTAGGATATTTTTTTAAGACAGAACTATGCCTTTGTTTGATCTGATTTCTAATTGCCCTTGTTGTTTAAGATATGGTACCGAGTGGGTATCGATTGTGGCTAACTAGCTATGTTAATCCTCTCTTTGCGCTGTGAGATACTGTAAAATGTGTTGTTATACTTGATGAATTGGTATAAACCTTTGATATCATGCAGATTTTATTATAAATAATTATTAATAAAATAATATTATTAATAATAAGAGTGAGAACGGTTAAATTCTAAAAATACGAATCGTCTCACAACATCGCCGATGGCGTCTTTCACAAACGCGCTAGCACTAGCGTGGCGTCTTTCCCAAACGCGCAATCGGCGCGCGCGTTTCCTCGTAACACGCCATCGCCAATGGCGTCTATGTTTGCTATAAATACCACCACCCGCATGATTCATTTCTCACAACCACAAAAACAACAAACATCCAATTTCAACAAACATCCAATTTCTTCAAAATGCTACCGGATTTAAATTATAATCCCGATGAAGAAAATTATACTGCAGAACAACCGAGCGATAAATTTTTGACGGGAATATTTCCAAACCTGAATGAAACCAATTCCTATCCAACCCACGATCAAATCAATTCCTATCAAACCTACGATCAAACCAATTCCTATCAAACCTACGATCAAACCAATTCCTATCCAACCCACGATCAAACCAATTCCTATCCAACCCACGATCAAACCAATTCCTATCAAACCTACGATCAAACCAATTCCTATCAAACCTATGATCAAACCTACGATCGAACCAATTCCTATCCTACCTACGATCAAACCAATTTATATCCGTATCCAGCTTATTTATAGTAACAATATAATTTATCAACAACCAAACCCAGCGGTGCCACTATATAATTTTTTTGGCGGTAGTAGTAGTACTACGTCTGGCTGTAATTTAGCTGATAATAATGATGACAGAAGTAGTGTTGATCCAACGATAATGGAATTAAGTGATGATCAGGATGAGCAAGATGATGGTGGTCTGTATTATTCAAATGAAGAAGAAACATGAGAGGATTACACTGAAAAATGGATTTTTCGATCGATGAATCAAGATGAGGAAATTCGGAGATGCGATACCACATTGTTAGTTACGGACGAACCGAGAGACACCATCCCGTAGAAGCGTTAAATAATTTTGAGATGTTTGACCGTTTAGGCGCGAATGAATATCTTTTAGGACTCGATGATGAGTTAGCTGAAAATAGAATATTTGCTTCTAAATCGGCTTTAAATTGGGTAATTTATGATTGGAGTGTTAGGAAAAACGTTCAATGTTGGGTACAAGAAAGTTGTAAAACACGACTTATTATGAAATGCAAAGAAGGTAGTTGTCCTTGAGATTATACGCTAGACTGAAGAGGGCTCGACCACATGGAGGATCATCACAAATAAAAACACCCACAACCGTAGAAGACCACCGGGAGACCGCAAACACTTACAACTCACATCTAATTTGATTGCGGGATGTGTTCGACAACATTTAAAGAAGGATCTCTCTCTAACAGTTCAACAAATCGGTATGATTATAGAAACAAAATATCCCGGTGTGGCACCGACGTACGGTAAACTTTGGCGTGGCCGAGAAAGAGCAATTGAACAATTATTTGGCACTTGGGAAGGATCATATACTCTGGAGCGTGATCAAAGTGGGACCGTAACTCTCGTAGGGAAATAGAACGTCTGCAAAATTTTACATTTAGCTTAATCACAGTTTGTGAACGAAAAAAATTAAAATTTTTGTACGATTTAATAAATTACCTCCCATCTTTGCACGAATCGATATATCATCCTCGCCCAAATAACCGACGGATGTATCTTTGAAAAATCTCCATCGGTATATCCAATCACCGCTCACCAATGGTGGATAAACCCCACGAGACATGCGACGTCCTAAAAAAAATTATATTACTATACCATCTTTTTAATTTTGTAATTAAATTAATAATATTTTAGTATTTACCTCTAAAGTCACGGTCATCTCGCCAAAATTGAAGTGAAATGTGTGAATTTCTGGCCTCCAAAACTCTATCAACGCGCTCAATAAACCCGTATCAATCTTTAAGTTACGGGCTTTCGCTTCTTGGACATAAATCTCACGCAGTCTGGCGAGATGAAGAAATCCATAACTCGCAACCTACTCGAATGTGCGAGATGTATGGTATCGTCGGACGGTGAGTGCGGAAACGAATGACATTGTTATCTCTCTGTAATTTTCATTTCATAATTAGCTTCTCATATATATGTATTTTATTATTATTTTTAAGAATATAATGTACCTCTCACGACTATAATGTGTCCGATGTTGATCTTCGTGGAGATAAATTATGATATTGTCATTTCGTTGCTACTTTGCCATTATCTAGTACAAAAATTCATTTCATAATTAATTTATAATTATTTTGTACTTCATTTTTAATCTATCTATCATATAATTAAATAATCAATAAATTCTACAATTAAAAGCCTAATTAATCTATAATTAAATAATAAATAAATTATTTCTACAAAAATAATTAATAAATAATCTAAAATTATAATTACACAATTCTATAATTTAATCTATAATTAAATATTTTTTTAATTAAATAGACAATTCAATATATAATTCATGAATAACTAATAAATTTAAACGTACAATTAATCTTCACATTTAAACGTACAATTAATCTTCAATTAAACGTACAATTAATCTTCAATTAAACGTACATAATAATTAAATTATAATTAATCTACATAATTTCACATTTAAATTATAATTAATCTACATAATTAATCTACACAATTAAATTATAATTAATCTACACAATTAAATTATAATTAATCTACACAATTAATCTATTAAATTAAATTATAATTAATCTACACAATTAAATTATAATTAATCTACACAATTAAATTATAATTAATCTACACAATTAATCTACTAAATTAAATTAAATTATAATTAATCTACACAATTAATCTACACAATTAAATTATATTTATATAAAATTACCTTTAATTGCAATTCCAAACACAAAAATACACTCGTACGTTTTTTCCTCCTCTTCTCTTCCTTTTTCTTTCCTTCTCTTCTCTTCTCTTCTCTTCCTCTTTCTTTCTCTCTTTTCTCTCTTTCTTCTCCAATGCATCAAATTTTCTCTCTCCTCTCAACACAAATAAGGTATCTATGCGCGCGTTTGCTATATGTAAGAGGGAAACGCGCGCTCTACAAGGCGCGTACGATTCGTATATTTAGAATTTAACCGTTATCAGTCTTATTATTATTAATATTATTTTATTAATAATTATTTATAATAAAATATGGATATCATGTTAAGACTTTTTTTATTAAGGCACTGTAAATGTGTTATGTGGTCTGTAGTAGTTAATACTAGCATTATCTCTAGATGCAAAAGATAAAATACATTTTATGAATGTTCTGATATATATTGTTAATAACATTTTAGATTTTTTAGGTTTTAGGTCAGAGCTGGAGTTGATGAGCAGTAATTCTGATAAAACAAATGTTATTGAGGTTTTATATTTTTCATGATTTCAATTCGTTCATTGCATTTTAAAGTTACAAATAAATATTTTATATGGTCATTTAAAATATTTTTTCACTTGCAAATATCGAACATCTCCTTGAATAATATCTACTGAAGAATATTTAAATATTATTTTTAATGCAGTTTTATTTTTTAATTATATAATATATCAATATTAGCGGGACATGCTTTTACATATTTACATTGTGAAATTATTATATATCTACAAAATATATGATTTTGAATTGATAAAAATAACCGCCATAACACGCGGGTATCTAACTAGTATAATTTAACCAGATAACTCTTTCCAAAGCAAGAAGAAAGGAGATACTCCAAAAGTTTTTAATAATAGTATAAAATATTGAATCCAAAGATCAGATGATTCAAGAAGAATTCATATTTGATCTGATCATCCGACGCTCGGCTCATCAAGCATTCAAGCTGTCCGGTCGCTAGGGCCGGCAAAAAGCTTGTGACTCGTGACTTGTTCGAATCGATTTGCTATTGACTCGCTCGTTAATAGATCGAATCGTTAACGAGCCAATTCTGAATTGAACTTGAGCTTAGGTTGGCTCGGCTCATTTAGCTCATTAAACTATTAATATTTATTATTTTTATATTTTTATTATGAATTTGTAGTATAGTAAAATATTATAAATTTTAAGATGAATATTATTAACTATTAAATTAGTCTTAACGAGTCTTAATGAGTCAGTTCGGTTAACTCGTTAACTTAATGAGCTGATCTTAAACTAAAATTTTTGATTTGAAAATAATTAACGAATCAGTTCGGCTTGACTCATTAAACTAATAAGTTGAGTACGAACTTGACCCAACTCGACTCGTCTCGTTTACAGCTATACCATCTGCCCCCTTCCCTTCCAACAACATCCTCTAAAGCTGAATAGTAAAAAAAAACTTTTTAGATAAAGTATCTGATTTAACAATAATAAATTTTTATATATTAAAATTTTTATTTAAATTTTTTCACAATCGTTACGATAAAAATGAGCCGTTGAGATTACGGTCCCGCATACATGATCCGTGTGCAGGAGAACGAGAGCGTTGGAAAGACCGCTTTTGTGAGATGTGATGTGACCGTCGTGGGTGACACTGGCGCATGGGGCCCACCCGTTTGCCAGGCGTGATTGCGTGACTGATGGAGTGATGGGAGTGAACGAGCTACGACCTACGAGCGGATGGATGGATGGATGGATGGAATGATTGGATTGGAGCAGGGTGAGAAACTTAATTTAATTGCTCTCTATCCTCAAGTCTCAACCATGTGGATGTAGCAATTTAATTGCTTTCTATGTTTTGCCATCTTGGGTGGGTATTCACTATTATGACTCGTGTGACTGTGATCCCATCCCATCATCAAACTCGTTACGCGGCAGGCGGCACAACAATAATAATTGAATGGCATAATTTTAATTATTTTATTTTATCAATCCTTCATAATTGTTAGACGTACAAACAAGTACAGCCTGCACCGATTATAAAATAGGAGACGCATGTGCTCTTTCGGAATAATGATTTTCATACTAGTACTAGATTAATTAAAGGACATGTATGAACTCCATTAAACAAGGTTATTGCCTCAACCTTTACGCCGTATGAGATACGCCTATAATAATGTGGTCGTTATTTGAATTCCAAATCCACTTCCTTTGACTCACTTAATTGTCTCCTCTCGCAGTCTCAACCCTCAACCCTCCTTTCCTTTTAGCAAGCAATTAAGCGAACAGACCCAGCTATTTTATCCCACATTCCCACTCGAAGTGTTGTACCGCCACGTAGCATGGTTAATTGGTTATGAGGTTGAATCGCCAATAGAACCACTCCACGTCAGTGGTAGGTCATTCTGCGTATTATTTAACGGTGCGGGAGATTTTACACTGCTAATTTCTTTCCGAGAAAAAACAATCCGCCGCCTAACGCGACACAGCACTCTCAGGTCAGGTCTCATCTCAGAGGCAGAGCAACAAAACCAGTGTAGTACCCGCAACTCCGGATCCAGGCAAGGAGCAAGCTCTCCTGTCCTGTCTATCTAACCTAAGGAGGAGAAGAAGGTGCGAGCGAGGAGATCCGATCCAGGCAAGGATCTATACGCTATGGTCTCCAGAGGTCTCTTCGGGTGGTCCCCACCCCATGTACAGCCTCTGACGCCGGTGTCAGAGGTGTCGGAGCCGCCGGAGTCCCCCTCTCCGTATGCAGCCGACTTCGGAGCCGACGGGGTCCCACTGCCAGCGGACGGGGTGGGTCATGATGAAGAGGATGAAGTGGATGAATCAGATGTTGTGCCTCCTCCAAGTGCTGCTCCCTTCTCTAGGCTCTTTGAGTTTGCAGATCGGTTCGACTGGGTGCTAATTGTGGCTGGATCTGTTGCGGCCGCAGTGCATGGTGTTGCCCTTGTAGTGTACCTACATTACTTTGGGAGAGCAGTGAACTTGCTGGATTCAGAACGGCTCGCATCCACTTTGCATGGGAAAAATGATGAATTATTGCAGAAGTTTAAAGAGGTTTGTGGATAGTTGAGGTGGTTTATTATTAGTGTTGTTCGCTTTTAGTTTGGGTTTGGATCTGCTAGGCTGAAATTGAGGATTTAGTTTTGAAACTGGGTTGAATGTGTGTGATATGTTAATACTGCTTCATCAAACTGAATTGATATGCTGTTCAAAAGCATTTCAAATGAAACTGAAATATTCACAGCAAAGTTACTTTTAGTAATTTTAGAATTGATATTAATAGAGCTGTGTTCCCGAAGACCCAATTAATTTACGGCCTAACACTTAGCCCTAAGACGCCAATTCATTAGGCCCTAATAAGGCCTATCTCATCCAATATTTATCTCGAATAGTTCTCGAATTCGCGAGCTCGATAACTACTCAACACCCATATCGAATATAACAGTTGCTTGTAACCAGACACAATCATATATAACTGTTATGAGTAACCAACCATGATCACGTACAACAGTTATGAGTAACTGGACATGATCATTCGCACTGAGGCCATGATCTCTACGATCCCTCTCCTATATGGCCCTATCAAGGACTTGGGAGGGAACCATAATTTTCACACACGCACAGAGAATATAGGTCAGAGTAACTCTTATGCACACCTTACACACACTTCATACACACTACTTACACTCCATTTCCAACATACTACCTGGACTCCTAGACCAGGATGTATCAAATATGCTGTTCAAAAGTAGTTCAAATGAAACTGAAATATTCACAGCACAATTAAGTCGGAAGATTCTCTCATCAGGTCCCTGGTTTGTTCCCAATTAGAATTGTTTAACTAAAAAGGACACCAGACTACTGGGAGATCCTTTCAGTTTTGACAATTTAGAAAAATAATAAGACAGTGATGGTCACTGTAAGCTTTAATTTAAGAAAAAAAAGGCAGGTATCTTTACCGACCAAACCGATAACTCGATTTTGATTGTTTGTGCTTTCATCTTGCATCCCTAGTCCTTTACAACAATTCAATTATTTTTGATATCTTATGTGTTACATATATTTTTCTTTTGCAGCATGCATTGTTTATTGTCTATATTGCTGGGGGCGTTTTCATAGCTGGATGGATAGGTCAGTCCAAACTATCATTTCTTTAGGGAACCAAATTTGATTGTGCTTCATAATTTATACTTCTGATTTACTTATTTCTTTTTTTCTAAATTCTAATTATAAAAAATATACAGAGGTTTCTTGCTGGATTATCACTGGGGAGAGGCAGACGGCTGTTATAAGATCAAAATATGTGCAGGTGCTGCTTAATCAAGACATGAGTTTCTTTGACACTTATGGAAATAATGGAGATATTGTCAGTCAAGTTTTGAGTGATGTTTTACTCATCCAGTCTGCTTTAAGTGAGAAAGTAAGTTTCCAGCATCTGTACACACCATATGGGTCACTTTCCAATCTCTGTGCCATGGTCATTGTGTTTTAACTTTTAACCCTATCATTACATGAAAATAATGCCATAATAAACCAATAATTGTTTTTGGATGGGCTTGAGCTAATTTTGTGTTATCGTGGAGATTGTCGTGAGCTTTGGGCCTCTTATTTGGCATTTTTTTCCTTGCTTTTCTTGGCTAACTTCGTTAAGTTCTTTTGTTCTCTTCATTAAGCCATATTTGAGCCTGTAACATACAAGACAACGCAGACAACCTAAAATAGTATTTATAAATTACCAGTGCTATTCAGGGATGCTCTCACTATGCTTTGAAGATTTCCTAATGCTTACCATGATCCTGTACCTCTGATATGCAGGTTGGTAACTACATACACAACATGGCAACATTTGTGGGTGGCCTTGTCATTGGTCTGATCAATTGCTGGCAAATTGCTCTTCTAACCCTTGCGACTGGACCCTTTATTGTGGCTGCCGGTGGCATTTCAAATATTTTTCTCCATAGATTGGCTGAGAACATACAAGATGCCTATGCTGAGGCAGCCAGCATTGCTGAACAGGTGTAATTTCTTTTGTGCAACTTTTTTCCCTCATCATATAGGGTCATATGTTCCATTCTTACACCTATCTAAATTTGTGTCGCTCTATGGTCTGAAGGCATAAAACAAATGGTACTTAAAATTTATTAGAATTTAGAAGAGTAACCCTTGTTTTGGCAATACTTATCCTGAATTCTTCATTTATATTGGTGTTGAATTGGCCAAAAAGGAAAATTGAGGCTAAACTGGATTAGACTAAGATCCAAATGCACCATTGAACATAATTAAGGTTGAGGAAGATGATTTAAAATGACGCTTATATGTACAACTGGGGATAAATTGAGGCTGGTCTCTGGACTTATAATTATTAATGATAGTAGGTAACATATTTGATTTAATGGGTAGCAACCAGTTTGGTATCATATTAGCATTAATCATCTTCAATATATATATTATTTTGTAGGCAATTTCGTACATCAGGACCTTATACGCCTTCACAAATGAAACCCTAGCCAAGTACTCATATGCAACTTCGCTTCAGGCTACACTACGTTATGGGATTTTGATAAGTCTTGTACAGGGGCTTGGTCTAGGATTCACCTATGGCCTTGCTATCTGCTCTTGCGCCTTACAACTATGGGTGGGGAGGTTTCTCATATCTCATGGAAAGGCAAATGGTGGTGAAATCATAGTTGCTCTTTTTTCTGTGATCTTAAGCGGGCTGTAAGTATGTTCGTTTTATGGAGTTTACAGTAGATACTCCCATGTAAAACCAGAAAACAATCCTTGTCCCTCAGAAAAAAAGAAGATAAAAGAAGGGTTATCTTACCTCCTAGGCTTCAGATTGCAGCATGGCACTATTGGTTGATAACAGGCTGAAAAAATCCTTTAGTACATAATAAAGTAAATCAATTTAGAAAAATTTAACACATGACAGAGCAAAGTGCCAAGACTATCAGTCAATGGTGGTATGGTATACTACTAAATACCAGCTGGCCTTGACATACTAATATCTAGCAGTGATCGATCTATGTGCTTTCGTTATAAAGGACAGACAAGACTATTTGATTTAAGGGACCTTCATGGAGACTTGTCCTTCATTTCCATTTAATTTCTTACCTTATTATATTTATTTTCATTTTTGAAGCGGACTGAATCAGGCAGCGACAAACTTCTACTCATTTGAGCAAGGTCGGATTGCGGCTTATAGATTATTTGAGATGATAAGCCGGTCAGTCTCTGGTGTCAATCATGATGGCCATGTTTTGCAGTCGGTACAAGGAAATATAGAATTCAGAAATGTGTATTTCAGTTACCTCTCCCGACCAGAGATTCCTATTTTGAGTGGCTTTTACCTTACTGTGCCAGCCAGAAGAACTGTGGCACTTGTGGGTAGAAATGGGTCTGGAAAAAGTAGCATTATTCCCCTGATGGAGAGATTTTATGATCCTACTCTAGGTATTTTTGACAATTACTTTTTAATTTCTATTGGGACTTCACTTTCCAGTGACCAAAAATCTAACTCAGATTATTTTGTTTGTTATTTATTTTCTCTTTTGTTGTTTAATTGCTTCATTCAAGAAAGACTATTATTCTGCTGATGGTTTGTGTGGGGATATAGCATTGTTATATACTCTTAAAAGTACATTAAGAACTTCCTCTCTTTCTGGTGTAGGTGAAGTGCTTTTGGATGGAGAAAACATTAAGAATCTTAAGTTAGAATGGTTAAGAAGCCAGATTGGATTAGTGACACAAGAACCAGCTCTACTGAGCCTCAGCATCAGAGAAAACATTGCATATGGAAGATCATGCACATTCGAGCAGATAGAAGAGGCAGCTAAGACAGCACACGCACATGCTTTCATTAGTTCTCTTGAAAAGGGTTATGAGACACAGGTGCAGACACTGCTGTTTTTTAATGCTATAGTACACAAACAGAAAAGGAACTAAGATGATTATTTTGCCCATAACCCACAGGTCTCAGGATCGGAACCTGGCTCTGTTACCAAAAAGAATTTTAGCCAAAAAAAAGTTATCTTTATCGATTAACCTCTTGGGTTTATACTCTTGGGTTTATATAGTGCTTACATTCTTACAAATAAGTCCCTAGACTTCTCTATATTTCCTCTCACCAATAGGACCCTAAAAAAGATACAAATCTCAACAGGTTATGTGTTTTGCTTGGTTTCTGTATCACCACAAATGCCCACCACATGTAATTTCCCTGGCTACTACTGTATAGAATGCCAAAGCAATTAGAATGAAAAAAAGGGGGCCACATTAAGCTTGCTATCAAAACTGAAGGATCAATATTTTAGCTCCTATGTGTAACTTCTGAGCTTCTGTCATCTTCTTCTTTCTTTTTCCTTTGACCTCCTTACCTTCCTTTTTTTTTCTTAAAGTTGATTGAAAACTTGTAAATATGTATATCGCTTCAGATTGGCCGAGCTGGGTCATCACTAACTGATGAACAAAAGATCAAGCTGGCCATAGCTCGAGCAGTGCTTTCAAACCCATCTATTCTATTACTTGATGAGGTAACTGGTGGCCTTGATTTTGAGGCTGAGAAGGCAGTTCAGAAGGCCCTCGACATTCTCATGCTTGGCAGGTCAACTATTATAATTGCTAGACGACTTAGCCTGATAAAAAATGCTGACTATATTGCGGTAATGGAGGAGGGACAACTTGTTGAAATGGGTACACATGAGGAGTTGGTTAATTTAAATGGCCTGTATGCTGAGTTGCTTAGATGTGAGGAGGCAGCAAAGCTTCCTAGGAGGTAATACAGTTCCCAGTGCTTTTCTATTTTTTAGTTGTTTTATCTAATATTTTAAACCATCACAACAGGCAACAGGTAGTTGGGTTATTCATAATTAAGGCTTCTTGATGAGGTCAAGGTGATGGAAAAGACATGCACCTTTGACACTTGTTCCTCCCGGCCCCATTGTTTTCACCAAGTAAATTTGTGTTGATATTTTCTCTGATGATAAAACGGAAGTGGGGGAGGTTCAAAGCTATTTGAACCAAAAAGTTGGTTCAAAGCCTTTCATAGCCGTTGATTTTGCATCGAGATTCGTACTTTCAATAAAATCTAAGTTCAAAATTCGTACTATCAATAATCATTACGAATCTCGATGCAAAATCAACGACTACAGAAGACACTTTGAACCTCCCCCACTTCCTAAAGTCACCTGCAAAATTTTGTCCTTTTCACCGACTCCTTTTCTCTGGTAGTGTGGTATTCGTGAATAACTCTCCATAAGAGTTGGATCTTACTTGTACTTGAATTATGATGATGTTTATTATTATTTTCAATTATGGTAAATTCTATGATTTTTTTCCCTAAATATCTTGGTGATCTTTTTCATAAAACCAATTATTAACCAGTAAATTGCATTATTTACTTGATTTAAGCAATTATACAAAACAAGTACTGAAGAGACGCTTTAACTTCCTCTCATTGGTCTAAATACTTGTCAGGATGCCTATAAGGAAATACGACAACTGCACACCGTTTCAGAATGATGAACCATCAACCTCACCTAAGATGTCTAAATCACCATCTCTCCAAAGAGCACATGGTTACTCCAACCATCTTGATACGCAACATGGGTCTCCAAAGGGTCAAAATGCAGCTGATCATGTCTCAGAGGCCCCGCCTTCTCTTAAAAGGCAAGACAGTCTTGAGACAAAGCTACCAAACCTTCCCAAAATAGATGTACGCCCTACAAACCCTATGAACCGACAATTCTCTAACACATCTGACCAGGATCCAGAATCACCAGTTTCACCACTTTTAACATCAGACAGTGAGCGCTCACATTCAAAAAATTTCACTTTGAACCATTTCTATGATTTCAAGTCAAAAACAAAAAAGACAAAAACGAAAACAAAACCCCCATCCTTTTGGAGGCTTGCTGAACTCAGTTTGGCAGAGTGGCCATATGCTCTTTTGGGGAGTTTGGGAGCTGCCATTTTTGGCTCCTTCAATCCTCTACTAGCATACACAACAGGATTGATTGTGGCTGCTTATTATAGAATAGATGTTAATGACATCAGGCATGAGGTAAACCGCTGGTGCTTGCTCATAGCTTGCATGGGGGTTCTGACAGTAGTGGCTAACTTCTTGCAGCATTTTTATTTTGGTATAATGGGAGAGAAAATGACGGAACGCGTTAGGAGAATGATGTTTTCAGGTACTTACCTTCATCCTAACTTTTTCTTAGTCTGGAATCACTGGATTTAAGGATAGTGAACCAAGGGTGTCTATTTCTAACAGTTCTGGTGAATTAATTCTTTATGGTGCTCATGTCGAGGCTGATGAAACTAAATTGGTAAGTGATATGTGAGTCCTGGAAGTGTGTGTAAAACAGATCAGGGTATATACTTGTAGCAGAGATGAGTATATGATAAAGATAGGGAATACTTGTACTGAACAGTTCTAGATATAAAAAGTTGTGCATCCCCTTTGAAGGGACCATTATGGTTAGGTCACCTGTACTGTAACTGAGATGGTGTTTCTTTATAGATCCTAAATGGACCTAAGTGAGTTCTAGAAAACAAAGACTGCCTCTTGTTAGTATTCATTCCACATTGCAACATATTTATTTCTATACCAAAATACCACATTTTGTAGTGATCTAACACGAGGAAAAATGAAATTGATGCTTTCCTTCCAGCGATGCTAAGAAATGAGGTTGGCTGGTTCGATGAAGAGGAGAACAGTGCTGATGCACTGTCCATGCGTTTGGCAAATGATGCAACTTTTGTTCGTGCAGCCTTCAGCAACCGGCTTTCCATTTTCATCCAGAATTTTGCTGCTGTTGCTGTGGCTCTTCTTATTGGGATGCTGCTCCAGTGGCGTGTTGCTCTTATTGCTCTGTCCACAGTGCCCGTTCTTATTGTCTCTGCTGTTGCACAGGTTGGTTATGATGTTCTTCTTCTGTGTTCATTCTATCAATTGTACTTTATAATAATGTCTCGTTGAGGCTGCAAATGGAATAATAGCGGCAATAGTTCGTATTTCCCTAGCAGCAATTGTTCTTAGAAGCTTGTTCTGTAAACTAAACTAAAAAATATAGGGTTCAATGTTGGCACTTTGTTTGTTAGTCATGTTGATACAGAGCTATAGACCATCTTTCAACTATTTTGATAAAATCATTGTTTCAGTTATCAAATGAAAAGAAGGAAAAACCTCCCTTCTATTTCTTTGCTAAATTTCTGAAATTATCTATTTGCAGAAATTGTGGCTTGCTGGCTTCTCAAAGGGTATTCAAGAGATGCACAAAAAAGCTTCTTTAGTTCTAGAAGATTCTGTAAGAAACATATACACAGTTGTGGCCTTTTGTGCAGGAAATAAAGTGACTGAGCTATACACTATGCAACTCCGGAAAATTCTGACAAAAAGTTTTCTTCACGGCACAGCCATTGGTTTGTTCTTTGGCCTCTCCCAATTCCTGCTTTTTGCATGCAATGCGCTTCTCCTGTGGTTTACCGCCATTGCAGTTCATGATGGCCGCCTTACAATAGCAACCGGTTTGAAAGAGTATATACTATTCTCTTTTGCAGCCTTTGCTTTGGTAGAGCCATTCGGTCTCGCACCTTATATACTCAAAAGGCGCAAATCTCTCATCTCAGTTTTTGAAATAATAGACCGTGAACCTGAGATAGACCCTGATGATAACTCGGGTTTGAAACCACCTAATGTGTATGGCAGCATCGAGCTAAGAAATGTGGATTTTGCATATCCAACCAGGCCCAATTTAGCTGTATTAAGTAATTTCAACCTCAAGGTTAGTGGGGGCCAAACAGTGGCAGTTGTTGGTGTGTCAGGATCAGGTAAAAGCACGATCATCTCCTTAATT
Organism: Schoenoplectus tabernaemontani; assembly: GCA_037127355.1. Classification (NCBI taxonomy): domain Eukaryota; kingdom Viridiplantae; phylum Streptophyta; class Magnoliopsida; order Poales; family Cyperaceae; genus Schoenoplectus; species Schoenoplectus tabernaemontani. The sequence goes on along the minus strand of CM073752.1, from coordinate 24,967,200 downwards.
GAGAGGTTTTATGATCCTGTTTCTGGACAAATTCTGTTGGATGGTCGAGATTTGAAGTCATTTAACCTAAGATGGCTAAGGAGCCACATGGGTCTGGTCCCACAAGAACCTGTTATTTTCTCCACCACTATCAGAGAGAATATCATTTATGCCAGACACAATGCAACTGAGTCTGAGCTAAAAGAGGCTGCTAGAATAGCTAATGCACACCATTTCATCAGTAGTCTGCCACATGGTTATGACACGCACATTGGTATGAGAGGGGTTGACCTAACACCTGGTCAAAAGCAGAGAATTGCAATTGCTAGAGTTGTCCTGAAAAATGCACCAATTTTGTTGTTAGACGAGGCAAGTTCTTCCATCGAGTCCGAGTCGAGTCGGGTTGTGCAAGAAGCCCTTGACACGTTGGCTATGGGGAACAAGACAACCATTCTTATAGCTCACCGGGTTGCCATGATGAAGCATGTGGATAACATAGTCGTGTTAAATGGTGGTAAAATAGTTGAGCAAGGTACGCATGATGCACTAGTGCAACAAAATGGATTGTATGTTAGACTCATGCAACCCCATTTTGGGAAAGGGTTACGACGACCTCTGATGTAAATCTTGGGTCAGGTTTAGTATGGTATTGGTTGATTGTAAATTCTTATGGTAGGTGGATTTTTCTGAAATTTTGTAACATGCTGTGGATAGGTTATAACACGTTCGGATGTTAGGGTCAGGAGATTGGTGGTAGTTTTAATTGTTTTCAAGACTAGAATATACTGCTGTTGATTTTTTTTTTTTTTTTTGGTGGTGGTGGGGGGGGGGGGGGGGGGGGGGGGGGGGGCACTATTCTGTTTACTGTAATTTCTGATGCGTTGGATGATGTATTAGTTTGATCATTCATATAGCTGTACAGATTATGTTTTTAGTTGAGAAATTGTATCGCCTTCAGTTTGATTATTCTTTTCCTGTAATTTTTGTTCATATTGGATTATTGGTGCGCGCGCAAGTACTCTCTTTTTATAGTTAAAGCTTCTATTTACCAAGTGCTGAGGGCTCATGATACAGAAAATAGTTAAAACATATCAATGCGCGAAATGCGATCTGCAGGTGGGAACAAATTGTTTGATACAGTTAATTGTGTGTTTTTACAAGTCAGTGACTTGCATCTTTTATTATTTTCTTAGGCTTAATACTTGGGTGTGGTATCATATCGACACTTTGATTTGGTAATGAAATTGGTGGTTTTTATCTGATCATCAGAAATTAACGGTTTTGATTTAAAAATAATAAATTTTATACATTAAAATTTATGTTTAGGCTTCTCTATAACTGTTGTAATTAAAATGAGCCGTCCAAAATAACCTTTTAAAATAATCCACAGGAGATGATCGTTGTAATTAAAATGAACCGTACAAAATAACCTTTTAAAATTCTTCACGAAAAAATTATCTCCAAAGGATAGTTACCTCCAAACTAAAGGGCGAAAGGCTTCCTGCTAAAAGCAATAATAGTTGAGGTGGCCGGGGCATTAATCGAACATATCTGCCGCGCGCACACCATTTTTGCAGGCATCTGGTGTTTCTTCACAGCTCTGACAGGTTGACTTAAAACGTACTCAACCAAAGCGTTGCACTCAAAACTGGAACCGAATAATCTTGCATATATATGTACAGACTACAGAGTTACAAATCAATAGGATGGTACTAATCAAAATTAACTATTTTCTTTTTATATGTCTATCATTCTGAAAGAGTCTGCAACGACTTTGAGCTGGTTTCGAACTCGGCTCCATCGCCTCTGGTTTGCACCCACAATTAGTGTGTAATACCTCCCTGCGAGCAAAGGACATATTAATCCACACCAAAATTTGTACTTAAAAAAGTAAAAAACTAAGCTGCATGAAAGACAAATCTTTCTTACCATTTCCAATAGCTATAGTTGCAAATGCAGATCGAGCAAAATTTGGCGATTCGAGATCATACTCAAACGTCCAATAATTTTTTCCATCAACAGACAGCTGCATCCATCGTAATGTTTAGCAAGTAAACTATTCATGCTAAACGATTCAATAAAACAGTGTTTCATATTTTTAAATGAAAGAAAACATTTGCTACCTCTGTCATCTCATATATGGTGGGAACCTGAGTTGGTGCAGCGTATATATTCTTTACCAAATTGAAGATCACCTATTAATAGCCAAAAGATTTAAAGCAACCAAATTGATCATCTGTCTGATTACACATCAAGGATAAAATTTTGGAGGCATTGAAGAGAAAAAGACATTAAAGAGAAAAAAATTAATAATACCTCATCCATTGGGCCCAAGTCATGGACGTCAGTTTTGCTTGTCGGGATGAAGCCGACTCTGACATGCTGCAAAGCAGCAAATTTATCTTTGAATGCTGAATCATGCCCTAAGAAATTAAAATCCTGCAATGAGAATTATGTTTAATAACATCCAAGTATCAAAAAGATTTTTTTTTTCTCATGATGATGAACTTCAAGAGAACTGGTCAGATAACTCACCCTCCAATCGGAAGGATAGTAATATGAATACCCATCAATCTTATCCACAAAAGCTGTATAATTCTTTGGAACCTCTGCAATCTTGAAATAAATTTTAGTAACTAGCATTAATGGGAGTCTGAGATGTTAATTCTTTAAAAAAAACGGGAAATGACTGTCTCCTGACTTTTGGCACACTGAGCAGGGTACAATAATAGTTGTGTGGAGTGTGCTGCTATGACTAAAAATAATGAAATTGAATGCGACTTGAAGTGGATAATCTAGGTTGCAATTAAACAGGGTTGAAGTATCTATTAGTGAAGTATAGTGTTTGAATATATAGCATTACCATCAGCAGATGCAAATCTTGTAAAAGATAAGCCAGTTGCAAGAGACCCAATCCCTATCAATGCTGCTCTTCTTTTAATGAAATCTACACAGACAAACCTAACTTTAATCATAGACAATATAGTACTGATTTTTTGATTGTCGTTTTGATACTTATAGAATTACCCTTTTCACACATGACAGCTTTTGCGGAGCATGCTTTAACAGCCAATGGAGGAACCGATCTGGATCTGATTCTAACAGGAGTGTTTGGCATAAGGAACTGTAAGAAAAAGAAAAATCAACCAACAGAATGAGTAAAAGAAGGTAATAGACGAGGGGAAAAATAATGCGAGGGGAATTTACTTGATGAGAAAGAGACGAAGCCCAGGTGGGTAGAATCGCCATTATATGCAGTTCTCCTCGTGGAGGGCTCTTATTATTTGTGATATAAGGGGAGGAAGGAAGATGAGAAGAGTTGGTTCCCGCCTTTTGTGCAATTAGCTGCTTTGTTCGTCCACAAAATAGACACGTCATCACCCTCTTATCCGGATTTCAGTTTTATTTTTGCATTCATCCAGTACAAGATCCGCACCCCAAATACTGAATTTAATGGATCCTCATTTAGGATTTAAACAGGTCTGTTCATCCACAAAATAGACACGTCATCACCCTCTTATTAATGAGCATTATTGTTTTTAAATTGTCCAAACGGTCGTATATGCGGTTTGTTTATATTTATACGATGTTATACATCCGTATAATCAATATACACGATATATATTTTTTTAATTTTTATTATATTAAGCTTATAAAATTAGTCATATGATATATTTTATATGCAAATTTTAAAATTATATTAATATTTTATTATATTTTTTATTTTCTATTGAAATTTTTAAAAACAAATGGACTCAAATATTTTAAACATTTTTCAAAATATATATCCACAAATTAAATCATATATGCACTATACAATAATCAACCACATGCATATTTCACATGCAATATTGAAATATGTTTTTAAAACCTTGGTGATCATATAAGCAGAATACTGGCAGCTACGAAATTTTTATAACATGGCAGCTACACCCGAATTTAATTGAGATAAAAGCTAATGACAATATAAAATTCTCAATTCTCGACCACACATTAAATATTCAAGCACTTCATTGTATATCTTTTAGATGCTTCAAATTGTACTAAATTGATCATTTCTTATGCATAAGAGTTTTCAGGAGTTCAGCTGCTATTGCTGAATAAACAAAAATGTCATCTCGAAAAGAAACTGAGCGTAGAAAAGCTACAACCAGTGACGAAATAAATTACACGTTTAGCAACAAAAATCCCATCAGCATTTGCTCTATTCAAAACAACAATTCTTTGATTCCCCTTTTGACAAAAGCCAAAAGCAACTACTAATCCAACAATTTCAAACCCACATAATCTCAGAAGCACCACTAATCTCAGTTATTTCAATGCCCCTTTGGAGCAGGCCTAACCAAACCCAATCCAGATCCATTACCAAGATGCTTGAAATCAACGGCCTCCAGCTTATCCCCATGCGCAGAGAATCCAGTCCCTCCCTTCTCCAAGGGTACCATATTCTTCTCCTTGCATGTCTTATTGCACACCAAACACACTCCATCCACCTTCACAAATTTATCCCCACATTTTTTACAAAACACATGTCCGCATGTGCTAACAGCCACTAAAGAAATTGTGTTAGTTAGAGTAACCTTGCAGCTGGGGCAGATATATTTTGTATCCAAATTCTTATTTTTGTTCTTGTCTTTGTCTTCTTCAGTGAAATAAATTGGAAACAGTGACTTCAGTTTTAATTTTTCTTTTCCTTCAGGACAGATGGTGTCAGATGAAGGCACATCTACTTTTTCTGCTGCACCAGGTGTGGCAGAGGGAAGCCAAAAGGCTTTCATTGTGCGAAGAGCCTCTTCTTCAAAGGAGGTTGTCTTCACACTGTTGGCACCGTGAAAATTGTTCCGGTCACCACCTGTTGTGCCACGATTGGATGAGGATTCTGTGGGGACTGCACCATGATTCTGTTTGTCGAAAGATTCGAGTTCACGAGCTTTTTGCAACAGCCTTTTCTCTTCTTCCTCCTCTTTCTCTTGTTTCTTTTGAGTTTCATATGCCGCTAGCTTCCTGCCATAGTATGAATCTTTTGTTCAAAACTGATGGAATTTAAAAATAATGTCTATATAGTAGTGAACAAAGACTAGAACTGGAATTCCAGGATACCTATTTGACCATTAGTCAGATATACATAATAGCTTCAAGCTATGTAAGCCAACATTGATATATGGAAGTACCACAGCACTGTCAATAAAGAAGTCCACCTGGACCTCCCTATTATACATCACCAACTTAAACCCTCAATTGAATTATTTATTAGAGTGATTGTTCTATGGATCAAAATTTTAGCAGTTATCAAATTTGATTAAATCACAATCAATGATGTCAACTTGATCTCTACATCTCCAATACATTTTTTTTAAAATTTTGATCCATGGCAGAATTAGCCTATTTATTATTAATACGAGAATAATCAGGTTATGGTGTAATTTGTGCTTCTAATATCCTTCCAACACTATCAATGCAAACACTAGTCCGCCAATTTCGCAATCAGCAACCATTCAAGATAAAGAAAAAAGAAAAGAAAAGTAAAGAAAGAGAAGGTGCTGATTTTAATTTGAGACAGTGAGCGACCTCTTGATGTCCTTCTTCTGAGCGAGGAGGCACTCAAAGATGCACTCCTTGCAAAAGACATGGCCCTTGAGGCAGCAGAGGGGGTGGATGAAGGGCTTGAGGCAGAGACAACATGCGTCGAAGGGCTTGATGGAGTCCTTGCCCAAGCGCTCCTTTTGCGTACCATACCCGAGCTTCCTCTTCTCCTCGTATGTGAAGAAGGCTAGGTCGTTATTGTTCTTCGAGTGCCTCTGAGGCATCCTTGCTAGCAAGTTCCAAACTATGACCCAAACGGCCTAACCCTAGATCGGAATCCAAATCGCGGTCGAGACTCGAGAGAAGGAGAAATGACGAGGAGGGTACCGGTCGGATGGAATTCATTAGAAGAGGAGCAACTCGGGCTTCTGCAGTGTAGTTGGATTAACGGTCGGATGGAATCTCATCCGTTCATTACTTGATGATTTTGTGGAATTGACATCCTCTATAATACTTCACAAAATACAGTGGTTGCCCACTTAAATGTGATTGGATGATATTTTTATGGTTGAATTTCAAAGCTGCCCATGTGCAAACTTTTAATACAAAAGCTAACCACCATATCCTCTAGAGTAACTGCTCGCTCTAGAGGATATGCGTTCACCTAGATATACCATTACTGAATTCATTTTTTTGACAGTATAATATCAAAAGGAGAAGCAGTCAGATCTCAAATTAAGCAATACTGGCCTCAACAAAGCAGACATGATTATGTAATTTTAGTATAATTATGTTAGGATATTTATTTTGAGAGAGAACATATTCTCAAATTATGCATAGACATTTGTAGCATATTTTTCAACCATTATGGTATAGAGCTATTGAGTTATTTTCTTGGTAGTAAAAAATAAATAAACTCCTTTATTTGAGTCGCAGGTTTTTATGGCCAGTTTTGCTAAGTTGGGTTTGCAACTGCTCTACCTTTTGTTTTGTCTTATCAAAATTAATTGAGATGAAATCATATTGATAAATTTGTCTTATCAGCAAAGATGAAAAAGATGAAAAAGTTAAAAGCAACCCGTTGCTCTCAGCATATCCCACTCCACTGCATCTCAAGGTTGTGTGAGAGAGTGATATTTGTGAGTTCCTTTTTCTCTCTCTAAATGTTGCTCTATTACTTTGTTTTTTTATTTAGTACCTATGCTCCTCTTTCTTGCTCTTGCTTTGGCATAAATTATGAAATCATGATGAAATCATTATATGTGAAATTTAATGGCTTAAAAAATTTACAAATCTCTTTTAATAATTTAAATTTCTGAAATTGTTCACTTTTTAATAATCTTCTGGTGTGAGCAATCAAACTGGTAAAACCACCAGTTGGAGCATCATATTTAGCTGGTACCATACCTAACTGGTTTTTGACATGTGATGTAACTTTTTGAGTTTTAAGCATGTAATTCTTTTATTACTTTGTAAATCCATAGCTGGGTTGGTTGACGGTTGTGAAGTGCCTTGCTGTAAATGTAATGCTCAAAGTGGTAGTGATAAATATTGCACAGGAAGCCATTTGAGGGCACATAAGGCAAACCGTAGCTCGTGACTTTCTTTCCCTACTTAAGTGTTTTATTCTTATTCATTTGTGTTATTGGTGTTGGTGTATGACTCTGCCTCGACGCGCCAGATAGAGAGGTACCAACACAAAATTAGACAATTCTTCTTTGATGATTTCTATTATGAAAATTTTTGGAGGATATTTTGTATATGCTGGAACACTACTACATTCCTGTATGATATCTTGGGAGTGACACGAAACATACAATTCCTTACTTTTATGAATAAATACTAAATTTTGACTGGTTGATGATCATTTGAACTAGAAAATTAAATTTAACTTATTGTGATATATGTTGTCTATTATAACTAATGATGTGATTTTTTTTTTTGTTAAACTTAGGAGGTTAAAAGAGAGATCATAGATGACGGGATTGAGTTCATATTTGTTTCAGCTACAAAATAAGTACTAACTATTACTTTTTCAAGTAATCCCTCTACTTCACTTTATTAATATTTGATTTTAAGATTTTATGATTGTTCAGATGATACATATTAGTCAACTTGCATGCGTTTGCAGAATGCTCGACCATGGCTTGAAAGCATTTAACTCAGAGCAAGAATTTAACGAGCTTATTCAAGGCTTTGAGAATGTTCATCATATGATTGCCAACAGAATGGTTTCTTATTTCTTTTAAAATATCCTTCTATTTTTTGTGGAGGAACACTTTATTTATACACCTTCAACAAAGTGGCAGTTAAATGAATTGTGTAAGGCTGATAAATTGTTCTCTTTTTTTCCATTTCAGGAACAAATTGGGCCTTCTCAGTAACTTTCTCGGAATCCCTCTTACAACCCACGGGTGCTCAAAATTTTCTTTTTGTTTAATACAAAAAGTACAACATTGTCGGGTGCTAACTGCTTAATATTTTCTGAAGGAGGAATGTGGGGCCTACCGAAGGAGGAGAACACATGTTGCAGCAGGGAGAAGCATCTTAATCTTCGATACAACCTTGATTTTCATGTGGATACACAATAAATATAGCAAAAGACATATGCACAAACATGTACAATATAAGTGACCAGGTTCTAAGTGCTTTATTTTTTCCCCCTCATTGTTTCATATAATGTGACCTGGCAGATGCAACTGCATTGAGTTCCTGCAGTTTGAATGGGAATTCCATCTTTGTCCATGTCCAAACAATGAATTAGAAGCAGCTCTTTCTGAAGTGTCACATGTTGGGACCAGCTGGCGGGACGCTGAAAGTTGTATCAGGTTTTTTTTCCTGATAGTGAAATTGGTAATAGTTACAACTATGATACTTATTTGTTTAGTTAATGATAGTTTGATCATAAATAGAAGTATTTGATAGGATGGAGGGACAGTATCAGGAAATATCCCAATTATTTATGATAATTAATTGGTGCTTGTATTTTCTATCAACTTGATTTGTCCTCCTTTTCATGATTGATTGTTAATTATATAACTTTGACTTTAGATATTTATTTGTTCTCTTTTACATAGTTAATTTTAGAGAATTTATATGATTAGAAATGTTATTTGGATGATTTCAATTCTACACCTGTCCAATTGTATGGGTTGGTTGTTCTTAGATCTCGCACAAAAGGTCTAAAATAGAAATACATATTCTGGAATAGAGGGAAAGAAAGGTGAGGCGCAGCAGTAACTTATATGGACAAAAATACATACTGTAATTGATGATGGCCAACATGTTGGGCGTCACACCAAAATAAGTACATTCATCGCGAATGCGCGGGTCTTGAGCTAGTAACTATTAATATTGAATACTTCAACTGCTTATTTTTTTAATTCCAACTATTAACACTGACATATTCTTTATACTAACTATTTTTAATTCCAACTATTAAGAGTTATATTTTTCAACTGTTTATAATCTAATCTAAACAAATAACACTGATATATTCTTACTGAGAGCGACATATTTTGCCCAAAAATACCTACATTCTAATTTAACCCCGACTTGTGCAGGCGGGGTCAGATGATTAAGATGCCAGTGTGATCGCAATGAGTACTCCGCATAACAGGGTTTGCTTGCTAAATCCATAGCCAAACTGTAACAAGAATCTCAATTTTTTACCCCTAGATCTATTAGAAGAAAACAAGAGTGTCGTGCTTGATTATCTTGTGCATTTCACTTTAAAAACCCCAAAACCAAAATCTTATCGTCTTTCCTGCTATGTTTTTTTACCTTGAAAAAAAAATAATTTTATTTATGTTTTTTTACAAATTCTTAGTCAAATCACAACTGTATCATTTTTTTTTTTAAATATGTATTTTGATTTTTTTTTAAGATAACTTTATTATCCTCTAGTTTTTTTCTGCTTAAATAATTTGTTAAGAAATATAAATTGAAATTTGAACATGAATATATTTTTTAGAGTGATTTGCTGATTTTTTTATATTACTTCTATTATCCTCTAGTTTGTTTCTGCTTTGCCAGGAAAAAAAATAAGGAATGAGTGATTTGCTGATTTGCCTGGAGTAGTTTCTCTTGGACGCTTTCCTATAGGAGTTGATTTGGCAGGGGTAAGTTTCGTATTTAGTGGAATAGCAAAAAGTTAGAATAAAATAGTTATTTCGATAAATTAATTTGCCAAATGAATTTTAGACTAAATAGAAGAGTGCGGAAATGTGCTAATCCGGTATACCAAGTTATAAGTGGTATACCGGATTAGTTCTCATCGGAATAACGATTATTGTTTGATTATGTTATATTATATATTATTATGATTATGATTATGATTATGATTTATTATTATATTAATATTATGATGATTATTTATTTATTTATTTATTACTATTATTATATATTATATTATGATTATGATTATAATTTTATTATTATTATATTATTATATTATGGTTATGGTTATATTATTATTATTATATTATTATGATTATATTTATGACTATGATTATTATGATTATTATTATTATTATTATATTATATTATATTATTATGATTATAGCTATGATTATATTATAATTATATTATTATTATTATTATAATTATATGATAATTATATTATTATGATTATAATTATTTATTATTATATTATTTATTGATATTATATTATTATAATTATGATTATTTATTATTATTATTATAGTTATATGATAATTATATTATTATGATTATAATTATTTATTATTATTATATTATTTATTATTATTATATTATTATATTGTTATTATATTATTATAATTATAATTATTATTATTATTATTATTATTATTATTTATTATTATTATTATAATTTCCTAAGGTAACTTTGGCAAATTAAGAATAACTTTGGAAGAGTGTTTTAATAGTGTCTTTTTAGAAGAGTGGTACAATAGTGGTATTCTTGACTATTCGGAAGAGCGAAAATATCATTTGACAGTCGTTAATCAGAATAGTTAAAATATGAATAATTATGATACTAATAATGATGATGATAATAAAAATAATAGTAAAATAATAATCATAATAGTAACAATAATAATAATAATAATAATAATAATAAAATAATCATAATAATCATAATAAATAATAAATAATAATATTCATAACGTAATCATAGTAATACAATAAAAATATAAATATAATCATAATAAATTATAATTATAATCATAATCATAATAAAATCATAATTTTAATAATAATCATTATAATCATAATACATAATAATATAATAATAATAAATAATAATAATATTTAATAATATAAATCATAATTATATAATAATAATATAATCATAATATAATAAATAAATAATAATATAATACAACATAATAAAATAATAATAATAATTAATATTAATCATAGTCATAATCATCATAATATAATATAACCATAATCAAAATATAATATAATATAATAATAATAATAATAATAATAATAATAATAATAAATAATCATAATTATAACAATATAACCATAATCATAACATAATATAATAATAATATAATAATAAATAATCATGATCATAATAATATAATAATATAATAATTATATTTATATTCATAATATAATAATATAATACTAAAATTATATTTATTATAATATAATAATAAATAATATAATAATATAATAATATAACAGTGATGATAATATATATAATAAAATCATTATAATAATATAATAATACTTATAGTGATGATAATATAATAATAATAATAATGATAATCACAATTTAATAATAATAATATAATGATAATAATAATAATAATAATCATAATATTAATATAATAATAAATTATAATCATAATCATAATAATAATAATAATAATATAATAATAATAATAATAATAATAATAATAATAATCATAATCATAATCATAATATAATATAATATAATATAATATAATCAAACAATAATCGCTATTATGATGAGAGCTAATATGATATTCCATCTATAAGTTGGTATACCGATTTGCACTCTTCTGCACTCTTCTACTTAGTCTAAAATTCGTTTGACAAATTAATTCGTCGGAATAATAATTCTATTCCTAATTTTTACTATTCCATGGAGTGCCAAACAAACCCCTAAGGGTACGTTTGACACTTGGTGGAATAGCAAAAAATTAGAATAAAATAGTTGTTTCGACAAATTAATTTACCAAATGAATTTTAGACTAAATAAAAGAGTACAAAATTGTGCTAATCGGTATACCAAGTTATAGGTGGTATACCGGATTAGCTCTCGTCGGAATAGCGATTATTATTTGATTATGTTGTATTATATTATGATTATAATTATGATTATGATTATGATTTATTATTATATTAATATTATAATGATTATTTATTTATTACTATTATTATATATTATATTATTATAATAATTATTATTATTATTATATTAACATCTCTGTTAGTATTATTATTATATGATAAATTTTATTATTATTATATTATAATAATTATGATTTAGTATTATATTATTATATTTATATTATAATATTATTATTATAATAATATTTATTTATTATTATAATTATATTATTATTATTATAATTATGATTATTTATTATTATTATATTATTATAATTATGATTATTTATTATTATTATATTATATTATTATGATTATGATTTTAATTTTATTATTATTATATTATGGTTATAGTTATATTATTATTATATTATTATGATTATGACTATGATTATTATTACTTATTATTATTATTATTTTATTATTAATATATTATATATATTATATTATATTATATATTATGATTATAGCTATGATTATATTATAATTATATTATATTATTATATTATATATTATTATATTATTATTATATTATTTATTATTATATTATGATTATGATTATAATTTATAATAATTATGATTTTAGTATTGTATTATTATATTCTTATTATTAATATTATTATATTATTATGATTATTTATTATTATTATATTATTATAATTATGATTAATTATTATTATTATTATTTTATTATGATTATTATTACTTACTATTATTATTATATTATATTTTATTATTATATTATGATTATGATTATAATTATATTATTATGATTATAATATTTTATTATTATTATATTATCATTATAATCATTATTTTGATTATTATTATTATTATTATTATTATTATCATCATCACCATTATTAGTATCATAATTATTCATATTTTAATTATCTTGATTAACAACTGTCAAACGATATTTTCGCTCTTCCGAATAATAAAAAATACCACTCTTCAACCACTTTTCCAAAAATATATTATTCTATCACTCTTTTATCATTCTTCCAAAACTATTCCTTGATTTGTCAAACGAACACTTAAGTTTATCGGATCTTTGAGAGCTTAAAAGCTGTTGGTGTAATAATTCTTTTTCATCCAGACAGACTTTGAACTATTGTGGTGATCCAAAAATTCCTGACTTTTTACTTTCTGGCAATACAATACATGTTCCCAACCAATTCGATTTCGTGTAATTTTGCTCAGATATCTGTCTCCACTTGTAAGTTCTTTTAGGATAAGTTCAGAAACTAAATTATGCCCAATGAAATTTGTTGAAAGTTATTTATATGTTTTTGAGTATTTTTGGATTTTCTAGGGGCCTATAGGTAAATAGGTCATTATGGAATAGTGTAGGGTGTTATTTAGAAGAGTGTGTTATAAGATTATATAGTTCTAACTTTGAATCAATGAAAGACAAGCTTTTCAGTTCAGAAACAATTTCAATTTGCAATTATATTGATATGAGACTATAACCAAATAAAGAAACATGAACCTAATATCAAATGGGAAGAGAAACGAAAAGAACAAAGAAGATAAATTCAAACATTGGGCAAATCTTTTTATCAGATGCCGGACAAGCAGACCCGCATAAGACTGTCACACAATAGAGCACATATGGTTTAATTATCATCTAAAGATACAATAGCACCAAGTCACACAAGCAAGTGCACACCAAGGATGCATTGTTCGAACTAACAAGTCGGTTCAGTTATCATCATATATATTTAATGGCACTAGAGGGCTTCTTGCTGCCTGTTTCTCTGCCTCTACAGCCAGCTTCCGCCCTTTATCATCACTTTTCAATTGATTCAATTCTCTGAACTCAGCAACAATGTCAGTTAAAGAAGCTCTCAAACCCTCAATAGATGCTGAGCTTGGCACATCTATCTGTACATCTTGACTATCAATTCTCAGTGGACTTCCGAGCTGTATAAATCAACAAGCAATCATCAAGAAGTTCTATTTTTAAGCAGCTAATATACTAAGTTCCAGTATTCTACATGGAACCGACATTGAACTTTTCCTTGGAAAACATCGCCACATTAAGCTATGAACACATCATTTGGTTAGATATATAGGGAAACAAAGAATCATAAGAAACAAGAAATTAAGAAGCACAGGTCTTGAAAATTAAAGGCAAATCAATCAATCTTCATTTCCATGACAATGCTGATATAATTGTAATTGCCGGTATGGACTGCACTTGAAGGTAAATATTAGGTGCATTTCAGTAGATTAAGTCGTTGGTACAATCAATCTACATTTATTCTCCTTGTATTAAGTAAAGCTTACCAAATAGTCCTCATGCAAGCACTTGTTTGCCAAGGTTCTCATGGTTCTAAGCTTTGCTTATGATCATCTTGTAAGGATTTTAAGCACCTGATAGAGAGGGCAGAAATTGATTCCAGCTCTTGTCTCAGCTCTTGCTCCAGACAAAGTGAATCTATAAATGAGTATCACCTCCAGTGAATTAGATCACACAGTACAAGACTATATATATCACACAAGGGCCATTCATCTAAATAGGAAAACTAAATTATAGGTTACTCTCCATATGTTATAAATCAGGCTGGATACTAGGATGCTCAATCATTCATTTAATGAATAATCAAACAATATCAAATAGCTTCAAATTGTACAACTATCTTTCTGCATAATACAGAGGAGACGTTTGGATACCAGAAAGACTTACCCTCTGACAAAGCATGCATATCAGAAACTGTATTCCCAAAATTTAAGTCATTCTGTGAAGAGACTGATAACATCTCTTCAAGAGTAGTTTCCTTTTCTCCATTCCATCTTCTGCCAATGAAAAGTAATTTCACAAAAATTTATTTATCATGCTTATGTAGGTCAACAATATTGTGTTTAAAAAATCAACAAATAGAAAAATCTTACTCCATAGATTGCTGTAGTCCAGCATAAGCATCCTTGTTAAGCTGGTTTACTGACAATTGGGCATTCAACCAGTGGAAGCATGACTTCTCTATATTCTCCAAGCTGCATGGAAAAGCATATATAGAATGATTAATTCATAACAAACATGGCTCCTGAAACTCAAATTGTGTGCACCACTTACCAGTGCGGGAGTGTCTTGTCATTTCTGCACCTAAATTGAGAATTTCTGGTTTTATCTTCCTCAAATTCAAACTCAGATTCTTCTGTGTACTTCATCCATTTGTTCTCAACACTATGTGAAAGTTGATTCACATCAGAAATCTCTGATTGAAGCTTGCTCCCATCTCTGCTTAATTTGTCATTTAGGTGACCTATGGTTTCTGACACCTACATATTTTTAACCAACGAGACTACAGATATTAACAGTTATTTAATTGCTTACAATAAATACTGAAAATTTGCCTATGTTTCACAATAATTTAAGAGCAAGCACATATCTGGGAACCAGCCCTCAAGGGGTAATGGAGTGCATGCTATTACAGATTTTATGCTTGCATATATGCAATCTTTCTATATTATGTGTGAAGGCATTGTAAAGTACAGAATTATACCATTTTAGTTTTTGTAGCAGTCAAATTTTGCAATATCCCAACTATCTTATCCAGAGCTACTCTCTCCTCTCTAGCAGAAAACTCCTGTGCAAGTAGCAAATACTGTTATCACTTCATCCAGACTACAATTAATTGAAATGTGCTTGCAGGAAACAGAAAAAGAAAAACTGGCTACCTTGAATGTTTTCTCAAATTCCTCTAGCTGACCTGATGTGACAGTTTTGTTCTCTTCAATGTTTTTTATTACCCTAGAAGCACGGGACCTTATTTCATTGAAAAATTGTACAGTTGCCTCTGAGATGGTTCGTGTTGAAAGAAGAGCCCTTTGTAATCTCTGTCATTAAAAAATTCTATAGTTGCTTCTGAAATATCATAATTTAAGTAATGAAAAAAAATTAGAAGCATTCAGCAGTCACAGTAAGTAGTAAGACTCACTTCCTCATGTTGTTTTGTGAAGACAGCTAACATTTCCTTGTGTTCATTTAGAGATGTATTCAAGTCATACAGTAGTTGTTCAGCTTCTGTAGCTGCAGAGGCTAGAATCTGAAACAAGCCAAAAATATAAGCATAAATGAAAAAACATATTAAAATAAGAAATGCTAATGATATATGTGCTGTTATCAATCATACATTCTCAATGGCAACTGCTTGAGTAGCCATGATTGAGTCCATCTCCTCATAATCCATACTGCACTTAATTTTGAGTGAATTTATAAGTCCCTTCAAATGCTGTGTCCCAATGTCATAGATGCCTTTAGTTTTTTCGATTTTCTTCTGCAGTAGCATTGTTGCCTGAGCCAAGAAGTTATACCTCCGTCATGACTCATGACTAAGACATAAATGTTTCCAATAAGAATACTTAGGATGAAATAACACCAATTCACACATTGTAATTACCATGCATTTCTTTTCAAAATATGAGAAAATCTGCTGCTCGGTAGATCTTAAGAACTTGTGCTGTTCGCAAACAGATCCAACTATAGTGCTTTGCAAGGCTCTTAAGCTATGGTCTAGATTACTGCTCAGATTTTGCATCAACTCCTTGTTTTTACCTTCTTTTATAGTCTGTCTCTCTAAGAAAAATTTCTCAAGGTTAAAGCAAAAAGAAAGGGGAGGAATGAAGTTAAATATTCTTAATTTGAAATTAAAATTACCTATCTTGGAAGAGAGAGCTGATATGTCACCAGAGGTAGTTTCTAGCGTGTTACGGAGATCATTTGTACAGTCAAGTATTTTACCCTCTGTTCATGATATAGAAATAAGTTATTAAGAAAGAAAAAATATATCAAATTTTAAGCCCCATTCATAAATCAACAGTTCCTAGAAATAATCTATGATTCAATTAAGTTTTATGGATGAATCACATCTTCAGCTGAGAAAGTACCAAAATTTGATACAAAAATAGGCAACTACGAAAAAAATAAAATAAATAACCTTGAGAAAGTAAACTTAAAATAATAAAATCCTTTTCCTTCAGGGCTATGCTTTTTCTTGAATTTACTTCTCCAAGCTCTTGAAAGGCTTTCTGGGTATTTTGAAGTTTTGTCTGCATTTTGTAAAGTCGAATATTAAATCAAGGGATCTTAATGGACTGTTCTAAAATCCAATTTAATACTATTTTACCTCGCATTCCCTTATCTCAGCTTCCTTGTCCAGATTACTGTCTTGTTCTGCCCTATAAAGTTGCTTAAACCTCTCAGATTCCTATCAGAAAAAGGTCAATTTTTAGGCATATAAGAAGGAAAAGAGATGGTCTATCATGAAAGAAATAGGTTTTCAAATTATGCCTTTTTCTTCTGATCCAGTAGAAGCTCTAACTGTTCAATATTCTCCCTCATAGCCTGTATAAACAAAATAGTTAGATGCAGCTGGGCATGGAAGGTTATATACAAATGTATAATACCATTCTCGTCTTCTTTTAAAGCATGTACCTTTTTCTCTGCCTCTTCTTGAACAAATCTTTCATGTGATATGTAAATGCCATTCTTCTCTCTTGCAGCTCTTACATCTGATAGCATTTTACTAAAAGAATCTTATGAACTGAACTTAAATAACTACATGCAATTGCAATAGCCAGACATAAAGGAAAAAGAGCAATAAATTGAAGACAGACCTTGTTTCATTTTTTCAATCTCAAGATGTAAATCCTTGAGGAGCACTGCTTTGGAGACCTTTTGATTAGCCTATTAAATTTTGATCAGCTTGAAGTTTAATCTACACAGCAATAAAGTAAAGGACACGTAAAAAAAAGAATGGGAATAGAAGAAAGAAAGAGAACCTCAGGCTTGTTCCTTATGCTTCTAGCACGAGATGCATAGTCAAGGGTAACAAGAGTCTCTTCAAGACAATAACTAGAAGGAGAGATTGTTGCAATAACGCACGTCTTGGCTTTACCACCTAAAGACTCTCTTAACAGCCTCGTCAACTTGCTATTCCTGATTGCATCAATTTCCACGAGACAAGTGTGAAAATAAGAAATGTACAACAACAGTAAGTAGATTTTTTACAGGAGAGTACATCAGGAGCTACCGATATGGAATATGGCTACTATGCTCGGAGAGTGCAGTTATGACACGGCCTAGTGTCAATAAACTCTTGTTAATTTCCCCAGCTTCTCTTGCTTTACCCTAGTGAAAATTAAATTCAAGAAGTTGAGGAATTCACGTTGTCATAATGTTTAGCACAAAAGAAGGACAATACTATTCTTCTTTCATTTAATTCTTCGATATACCTCCTTAGCACCCGATCGGGCTATGTTTTCTGACCCGGCCAGGTCAACGAGGCTGAGCCGACCATATTTCAAAAGCTCCTCATCTCCCCACTTCTCCTCTTTCATGTGTATATTTATAGAAAAAACAACATGTGATCGGCTGTACAAAAAGAGCACCAATAAGTAGAGTGTAAATAGAATTGAAATTTGTGATACTGATAAAATTGTCAAGGATGTAAGTTCCTACAGGTGACCTGATTTGTCAGTTCAGTACCTTCGGTATCAATTTCTTCAAATTTGAAGTTAAGCCCAGTTTTAAACTCAATTTCTTAGATTTTTAACAACAATATAGCCAATAAGATAGCTATTGTAATCATGTCAACTATTCCTGAATATTTTTCAGATAAACAAGCATAGCTGCCAGGAAGTGGTTAAGCAGCTCAAACTAACAATGGGAAAACTTCCGACTCACCTGCTTTGCTTGTTAATTGCTGTCTCAACTGAACGCCTTCTAGAGGACCCACGCTCTAACAAAGAATATACCTCATCTGGGCTATAAACCACGACTTCTTCAAGCCCTCTAATCACCTCACCTCCTCTACCATCCTCTAACAGACAAATCGGCCTTCTTTGCCTCTCATCGTAAAACCGACTTGGTTCTTCTGTGGCTAATAAATCAGTTATCTCTTCATTATATAGCTCTAAGAATGTGATCTTCATGCTATAGTCTACCTTCCTTTCTTCTAATATTTGAAATATATGACGCACAGCTCTCGGAATCACACCAGAATTGGCACTTAGCTCATTGACCTGAGTTGAAGATGATAGAAAAAAATGTTTTAAAAACAAAATTTATAAAGCTTGATCAGGAAAGAGTGAGATAAAAAGAAGTATGATTAAATCATTCAGTGCTCAAGTGAAGTTTCAGATAGATAATTTAAAGAACTATAAGAAATTACAAATCATCATTTATACTAGCTCCTGTACTTTTCTTGGAGAGAGTTGACCCTGGAAGCGAAATACATTTTCCTTTTTTATACATCATACATTTAGCATTCTTACCAAATATTGTTCTGTATTGATTCAACAAGCCAAAAAGTTAAACTAACCTTGCATTTCATCTCTCCTTCCATCGTATATGTTTTACCGGTACCAGTTTGCCCAAAGGCAAACACAGTACAGTTGTAGCCTCCAAGTGCCTCAAGGACAATTGGAGAAATTGCATGTTCATATATTGACTTCTGCTTTGCTTTTGGGCCAAATACCTAGTAAAACATATAAATAAGTAATGAGATATGTAATACACTACAGTAATGACAGTAAAATATAAAGAAAAGACAGAAAAAAATGTTCTATACCTTGTCAAAGGTATATGTCTTGTCAGCCTGCATTAAAATGCTCTGGGAAATAGTGACCTCTTTCTTTTGTTCGTTGCAATATATTACACTTTGGGCATTCATCTTCTGTTCATCATCATTTAATGGCCTGGTTAAGAGGGATAAAAAAAACCATATAAGAATGCACTAACAGAAATAGAATTATTTCAATCAGTCAACTAATGTAGTGGCAAAAAGCATGTTGATTAAGCTATCTCAATTACGAGGGTATTTTTTTTCTAGTTTATATTGATTTGTTCGTTTCAATTGAAAATTACAGAGTTTCTGAATGCAATTCTGTCAAAATTTGCAAAGTAGCTTCATATCTAATCACAATTCTGTCCACATGGGGAAAGTAACTTCATATCTAATTACCGTTCTTAAATTTAAATAAGGTGACGAAGGAGATAATTTACCTGCATCTAAGTACGACTTGTACTGGAACCTCTCTATCCTTGTCATGCTTGTTACTATTCGAGGTTCCATCAGCCCATCTCAGATCAAAGACTCGTCTCTCTGAACGTTTTGGTGTGTAGAACGGAGAGGGGGAAGGAGTTGGCGCCACAGAAAACCCTAATCTCCTGTGCGGAGTCGGTGTCGGGGTCGCTGCCATTGATCGCAAACCTTCCTCTAAAACAGCTATTATAACTGAAATCAGATAAATCAACAACCCCTAGGACAAAGATCGATAGCCTAATCGCATGAATTGATGACTTACTTAAGATTTCGTTTAATGGCTTCCTGTGATTTTTCAATCTTCGGAAGTGAATTCGAAAGTCGAAACGGTAGCGCTGTATCAGTGTCCCAAGTGGGAGCGGAGCGGACAGTGGAGGGAGACCTGAAAACAATTAGAAAATATTCAAATTTTGCGGTGTGGTATCCTTCGGACTAGAATAAAGGAACGTGCCCATACACGTGTTCAAGATCCATTGGCTGTAGTAAAGTCTAGCTGCCGATATTCAGCCATTAAAGTGGGCTTCCAGACACAGGCTGTCGGAATCTTGTGGAGAACGATGCTGTGGTGTGGTGTGGACCAGCCTTTGCTTTTTTCCCCACTGTTTTGTTCAAAACAAAAATTGGGCCCCTTTTTTTGGGTTCTATGGTTTTAATGGAGGCCCAAAGCCTGTCATCATTTCGCTCAGAGAAGAAAAAAAAATGAAAGAACTGAACGGAACAAGAGAAGTTTCCTTCAGAGAATAAAAAGGCCATTTTTCTTTTTTTTTTTCTTTTTTCATAATTGATTTTCACTCCCAAAACAATATTCATGAATGATGCACCATTTCCCGTTACTTAGTTTGAAGAAAGTATTTATAATTTCAGAACTCCACGAGCAGAGCAATTTAACGGCTTTATAGCTAAATTAAATTGGCTGAAAAATGGTACTAGAGAAGAAGGTTACATCCGCAATGTATTTCGTTTGTTTTTTACTGGCACTTAATGATGTTCATCCATGGTGGAGGTGCGCGGATTCTTATTTTAAGCTTTGTTGATATGTTCAGAATATTGTTCATGCAGTTTCGAGAATTGATGGATATTGTAAAATATTTGGTCTGTTCATTGATTGAAACTGATGATTCTTAATATATAAAGAGGATTAAGTTTTCAAACTAAATTTTTTTAGCGTGTTACGTCATCACTTTTCTCTATCATTTATTTTGTTTAAATTTTTTCATCTTCTTAAATCCAAGAGTTCATATAAAATAGTTTCTCCTTCTCATTTAAAAAAATATGTGTAATATATTTAAGGTGAAACTTAACTCTTAAAATGATTCAACTTTTTATATGATCATTTATAGATTATTATGTATTTATTTATATTATTTATTATTATAATTATTACTTAGCATTTCAAAATATTGTGTCTAAAGTTTCTTCAATGTGAAATTTTATTAAATATATTTAAAAAATATATATATTATTAATTATTTATTTGAGGACTATATTATCGAGGTGAAATCTGAGTTACAGCTCTAGTTAATATAAGTTGGGATCCTTGATAATGGCTATTTTAATAATATTGACAATAAATTTTTACATAAATTTTTAAAAATAGAAAAAAATAAAAAAAAAAAGTTTATAACTATGTTCTTATATTTATATTGTGTTAGTGTTTTAATTTTATGTAATTTCATTTTGATTTGATAATCCACCAAGCCGTTAAATTAGAACCGTTGTAAATTATATAAAATTCTTATGGTCTTTGATGAACTATCAAATAATAATGAAATTACATAAAATTTGAAACACTATCAATTTATAACTAAAAAATATATCTATAAAAAAATTTATATTTTTAAGATTATTTTCATATTTATTTAAAAATTGGTTAAATTTGTCCAAATAACCCATTATCAAGGCTCCTCCGCATTAATATGCATGTACCACTCTATATCAGGAAGAATAAGTATAAGATGCCTCATGTTTTGCCTCCCAATGCATTGATGTGTTGGTGATAGATAAATATGCTGATCGAATTTTTAATAAATGACTAATTGTTCAAATTTTTACGAGCAATTTGATTGTTAAATTTTTTACCAGCAATAATATTTCCTGACCGAACTGTCCACATATAAACTTTTACCAATAAATTGATTGTACACATTTTTACCAGCACAATATTCCCTAACCGAACTACCCACATATATTTTTTTACCAACAAATTGATTGTGTAAATTTTTTACCAACAATAATATTCCCTGATCGAATCGCCCGTAGCAAATCTTTATCATCCGAATTTTTTTTAATAGAGCAATTATATAAACTATAATTTATTTCTTTACCAAAATCCAATTCATCTGTAACTCTGGAGGCAAAACCTGAGGCATAGTATCACCGTCCATATCAGGAATACCTTGAGGGGGAAAGAGGTAAGAGATTTGTTAACTAACAGTATCAAGTCTTCACCTCTACAAAACATGGTATCAATTTTAATTTTCTGTTACTGGAACGAATATTACATAAAGAAAACCCTGATAGAGTAATTCTCAGTCGAAATGTCAAAGCAAACTACAGTACGTTAATGGAAATATCAAATAAATGGGTATGTGGACGTAAATATGTGTTGACTTCATTATCACGTTCTTTCAATAGAATCTTTCTTTCCGTGGACATCATGGAACTAAAATCATCATGAATATGTATGTTAATTCGCCATTTATAAATTGCTTTGGAATTAACTGAAACATACTAATTCATATGGTACGTGTTGCATCTCAACTAGATTTGTCTGAATTTATGGCATGCTCAGACTTGAAATTCCTTCAGAACAAAATCAAAATAATGTACTATCTTATTCTTGTAAGATATGGAGAATTTACATGTGAAGCCATAAGATCTGGAGTCATTATAAAAGCAGCTCCATCCATGGAAAATCAAACAAAAAAAGCATCCATCCGTCTATCATATTTTCTTACCAGAAAAGTAAAAGAGAAAAATATGTACCTAGCAATAAAGGTCACAGATCTGAAACCCAAATTCGTAAATTGAAAATAAAAAATCATAAGAAGAGATTCAAGGTAACAAGTTCGTGATCTTTCTTGCACATCTCGTCTCCCTGATGAGTTAATGGCATCGTGAGATCCATATGGAACAAATGATTGTCTCCACTGTCTGGACAACTCTTGTGAATATCTGAGATGCCATTATGCACGCTGAATCCCTCGGTGCCAATCTGGCGGTGCCGTCTCATGTGGCCACCTAGTGCCTGGCCGATGTTAAATTCAAGCCCACAGATGGAGCACTCGTGCAACTTGGGTTTGGGAAATGCACTTCCAGCTTGGCCAGTGCAATCATGGGAGCCTGTTTTGGGTTTTTTATGGCTAGCACGGTGGCCCCCTAGCGCTTGAAAAGATGGGAATTGTCTCTTGCATGTCTTGCACTCGAAAACCCGTTCTTCATCTGCCGGGTAGTACTGCGCTAGATTGGTGCCTTGGGCATCATTTTGGGAGAGAAGCATCAGGATATGAGCCATGTTGACGCTATCTGCCTCGCAACCGATGGCACTTTTAGTTCCTCTTGCTCTCTTCATTTAATTTGTCTCCCTATAATATAAATGACGTATGTTTGTAAGAAGAAGCTAATAAGTAGAAATAGTGGTGGAATATACAAATTAATTAGATGCTATTTATAGGTGGGCTCGCCCGTTGGGAAGAAGATTAATTTTCTCAAGTCAATCTGTTTCTGTCTGCATGGGAGTGGGACTGCATAATAATATTTGCCTATATTTAATATTGTATTTTGCTAAATATTTTAGCTGGTTATATACAGCCTGACTAGCATAAACAAGTCATGAAGTGGAAGAGATCTTTTATATATATATATAGAGAGAGAGAGAGTGGAGATATCGTGAGCTTAAGCTCACGGAGGCCTTCCGTGAGCTTAACTCAAAAAACATATTAAATCATCTCAAAATTTTAATTTATTATTCTCATTAAATTCTTTATATAAAAATTTTGCGGGATGCAAAAATTTGGAGTGTTTTGAGCTTTTTAAGTCACCGTTTTTAATTTTTTAAAATGATGTTTAAGTATTGAATATATTATTATTATTATTAGAGCTGATTTTCAAAAATTAAAAACAACAACTTAAAAAGCTCGAAACGCTCCAAATTTTTGCATCCCATGAGATTTTCATATAAAGAATTTAATGAGAATGATAAATTAAAATTTCGAAATGATTTGATATGTTTTTTGAGTTAAGCTCACGGAAGGCCTCCGTGAGCTTAAGCTCACGGTATCTCCACTCTCTCTCTCTATATATATATATTGAGGCTGGTGCTTCGCAAAGCACAAAATATCTTGTGCTTTGCATCCATATTTCAAATTTAAATGTTAAAACGGCTGATCCAAACCGTTGAACAATATCTTCATATTGAAATATCTTTGTTCATCAAATTTTATATATTTTTTCAAGAAATTCTAATAAGTATGCCTAGGGGTGTCAAACGATTATAACGGACACGAAAATACAGAATTGCGTTAATTGTTTCGTTTAAATAACAGTTATAAAATTTTATTTCGTTAACCGTTTAAAAAATAATACGCAAATGTCATTTATTGCGTTAACCGTTTTGTTAATTGAAACGACCGAAACGGTCAAAATTTTTTGATCGTTTAACAGAACCCAATATTCAGCATATATTTTTTCAATATAGTACTCAACAACAACATACATTTTAAAAAAAACTATAAATAACCGGCAATATTACAAATAACCCATATTACAAACCAGATGTCAGTAACAAACAATATTACAAATAAGATTCAATGCACTAAAAACATACATAACACCATTATGCCAGTAACGAAAACTTGCAATTACTCTTTAGTCTCAACCTAGATACCAAACTCGTTTCTCAGCAGTAATACCAATCTCAGCCATATTACCAATCTCAACTAATGGCTAAATATGAAAATAATAAAATCTTTATCATCATTGAAAGTCATTGTTTGATATCTAGGGAGCCAAAGAGCAACTGACACAGTAACACTCCAGGCAACAGGCAATAAACAACAAACAGGCTGCATTAACCTGAATGCCAAATAATAAACTACCAAGGCAACAAGCCAGAAAATCGTCGAGTGGTGATCCCGACAGCCTCCTAGACACAGGCAAGGTAATGATGGGGAAATCTGACTCATCTCTTAGAGATCGAGCGAAATAGAGAAGAGATCGGTGATCGAGACAACGCGAGTGTGAGACGAGAGAGTCCGAGAGAGCTGCTCACTCTGAGCGAGACAGACCGTTTAGGGTTTAGTTTGTCTGCGCGAAAGAGAGATTAGAGCGGCGGAAAAGACGAGAGTGAGAGCGAGAGCGAGAGCGAGAGCGAGAGAGAGAGAGGATTAGGGTTTCTGTCGCGTGCGACAGAGAGAAGACAGAAGTGAGCGGAGAAGACAGAAGCGGTGGAGAAGACAGATAAATCAGAAGCATTTAATTACTACAAACTTTTTTGTCTGTAATAGTTCATAACAGATGTATTGAATTTAGGTGAAACAAAACGTGCAATGTATGTATTGACATAACTTCTAAGGATTTAATTAATTATGGGACCATTGTTTTTTTTTTTAATTTTCCATGACATTATGTTTACTAATTGCAGGCTTTATTAATTTCTGAAGTTGGATATGAAGTCGATATGTGCCGAATCACATATATGCCACATAATTTCTGGTCAGAAACTCGTACTTGGACTTGTACTGGTCCACTTCCGCTAATTTCTATATCATAATTCTAAGCTATTTCCATGCCCAAACCAAATTTTTTTAATGTTTAACAAATGCGAGTATGCGACTGCGACCACAGCTTCAAAACAGGTAGGCTACATGTACAAGGTCAAAGGTCAAAGAGAGCCGGAATCAAAATTTTAATTAATAAATAAAAAATTAATATTTTTTACGAAATAAAAATACAAAGTAATTTTTAATTCTAATATTAAGTGAAAGAAGAAGCTCTACAAAGTAAAAAAACAACTCTTTTCTTGTTTTAGCTAGATTAATAAAGCTTCTAGAAGCAACTCGTTTACAGGTTGTACTTGTACTTGTCTTTAGTAATTGGCACGCACTCTAAATACTTTATCGGTCCTCTGACAATGTGATTCACACTTTCAGCCTATTTTTTTTTCTTGGTTTTTTTTTCACAAGTGGGGTGTGGGAAGCAGGTTGCTAAAATGAGCGGGCCGGAACCAGATCGAACTTATAATTATGTGTATTTTTAGAAAATACATTAAAAATTATATATTTATATTGAAACTTTTTTTATTTTGAGTTCTGAAAAGAGAATACGTCCAAGTCTGACCCCGCTCCTTAAAACTATATAAACAAGCACTATAATTAATTAGTTAGTTAGTCTGATGCGCTCATGATCAAATCCGGTATTTGCAGTTTGCAATATGGAGATACAACGTGGAGGAATTGCTGCGCTGCACCGTGCATTGTAGTAGGATGTTCATTGAATTTGTGTTAAGATTTGTGAAGTGATAATTCCAATAAACCCCCCTAAAATTCAATGGCCTGTGAATCGTGCAGCTTAGTGTTGCGCGGCTGGAGATGGGTTTCCCAACGTGGAGAGATGTGTGATGTGTGAGTAGTGTATTGATAAACGTGTGTGTCACGTGCGAGCACATGACGTGTTCGATATGGAACGTGTCGTGTCAATACGTGTTCACGTGTTTGAACGTGCGTGTTTTAACGTGTCAAAAACACGAAAACTCGAACATGCACGTCTAAGATACGTGACACGTCTAACACGTCGTGTTAGACGTGTTCGTGTTTATACGTATTTGACACGTATCAACATTTGTAACACGGATAAATTCAAAAAATTCAAATAAGATAAATGTATAAGAAAAATCATGAAAATTTATAAAATGTTAAAAAAAATGGGTAATCTTGATTTAAATTTTAAAAAGTTTAATTAAATAACATTTTTTCAATTTTCTCTCTTTTTTTTTCGGGCTTGGGACCGACTATGTTTTGAAACGTAGGCAAAATTAAAAACTTAAAAATTTATTAGTACAATATTTGAAAATATTTTTATAAATGAAATAATACGAACAATATAAAATGCATATATTTTTGTTATTATTTTTTCATATTTGAGTATTTAATCTTCATCTTCATTATAATTTTGAGGCAAAAAGCTAGTAGGAAAAAAGTTAGAAATGTAGAAAAAAGATTAATGTAGAAATATATATTTATCAGCTTAATGCAGTGGAAAAAAATTATAAATGTCATCAAATTGAATTAGTTTTGATTTAAAATAATATTAACATGTCGTATTTAAAATATGATTTTAAATTTAAATATCATATTTAATATATTTAAGTAGTGGTCAACCAAGTCAAATCTTTTTTCTTGAGAGTAACATCAAATCTTTTAGACACGTCTTCACGTATTCTAGCATGCTCACTTTTATTAA
The DNA here is from genome assembly GCA_037127355.1 of Schoenoplectus tabernaemontani. Lineage (NCBI taxonomy): Eukaryota > Viridiplantae > Streptophyta > Magnoliopsida > Poales > Cyperaceae > Schoenoplectus > Schoenoplectus tabernaemontani. The sequence continues at coordinate 24,939,838 of CM073752.1, read as the reverse complement.
AAACCCTTGAATTTGTATAAGATATTACAAGGATGTGTCGTGCGGTGTCCCATCAGCTGAACCATCCATGTGCCTGGGGTCCACTCGTGATAGTTTTAGTTATATCGATAAAAATTGAGAATGCTAATAGATGTGTCAGACGTGCTCCACGTGCTACACGTGTTAGACGTGTGTGTTCACGTATTAGACATGCATGTTCGTGTTAGACGTGCGTATTTAGCCGTGTCAAAATTATTTATATATTGATCACGCACGTTTAACAATATGGCATGTGTGACACGTCACGTACAGACACACATTTAGACACGAACACGTATTTGTGTCTGTGTTTACACGTGCGTGTACACGTGTCTGACACGTTTATCATTACCCTATGTGTGAGATGTTAAGCTTAATTAAATAATTAATTAATTAGTTAGATTATTAATTTATAAATAAAAACTTAATCATTATAATTAATAATTTTAAAATAATAAATTTTGTTATCATTCTCTCTTCCTCTTTTATTTTATAATCTTATTATGGTATAAGATTAAGAATACCACTAAAATTAAACCAACATATATTTTAAAAACTATCACTACCACACAAAAATGTTTTAGAACCGATTATATAAAGGATTTAGCACCGATTATACAACCAGTTCTAAAACTATGCGGTGCTAAATATTTTAAAAATCGGCGCTAAGAGGAGGTGCTAAATGGGGCATTTAAAGCCGATTATTTCAAATAACCGATTCTAAATTCTAACCTTTAGAACCAGTTATTTCAAAATAATCGGTTCTAAACTCTAACCTTTAGAACCGGTTATTTCAAATAACCGGTTCCAAACTCCTTCGGCATGTGGATTTCTTTAAATTTTGATTAAATAATTTAATTTCACCATTAACTAATAAAGTATATTTCATTAAAAAAAATTATATATAATTTACATATTAAAGAAAATCTGAGAAATTTTCTATCTTTACAATTTCTAAAGAAAAAATAAAAAAAACTAAACTAAAAACTTCAAATAAACATCAAATCCATTTTTGAGTTTCAAAACGAGCTTCAAATCCATCTTTCTCTTTCCCTTTCTTTTTTCTTTCTTCAAGACGATATTTTCTCTTTCTCTTTCTTTCTCTTTCTCTGTCTCTCAATATCTCTTTTATATATGAAATAGGAGGATGAAGAGTGATAATCCGTGAGATTTAGATTTTTGAATTTTAGTTTTTAGATCGTCGGATAAGTATGAATCAACGGCTAGATTGAAAAATATAGCAATCCGTCAGAGCAAAAAACTAAAGAATTTTTAGCAGCTGTTTTTAAAAAAAACCGATTCTAAATAGCAGTTGTCTTAATATGAAGTACTCTAAAATTTAATTTTTAATCTAATTCTCTGACGTTAATTAATATGAATTTTTAATAATAATATGAATTAGATTTTTAATCAAAGAATTTTTATATTAATATGATGTCCGAGAATTTTATATATTATCATAAATTTTAATCATAATTTTGAGAGTTAGTTTAGAACCGGTTTTATTAATAACCGGATTGAATTTTCTTAGAATTTAGAACTTATTTTTGTTAAAACCGGTTTTAAAATAAAAAATTTAGAACCGATTATTTATAACCGATTTTAATCCATTCAATTGGAATCGGTTTTCATATAACTGGTTATAATAAAAAAAATTATAACCGGTTGTTTTACAAAACCGATTTTAATAATTTTAATAAAATTTATAACCCTGCCACTCTAATCTTTTAGCAGCTGTTTTTAAAAAAACCGATTCTAAATAGCCGGTTCTAAATCCATTTTTTCTGGTAATGTATGAACTTTATATACACTATTTCAAAAATTAAACCTTCTATTTTAGAAATATATCTCTACTCTCTCTCTCTCTCTTTGGTTCCTTTGCGCCCTTTTTTCCCTCGCAATTTCTTCTCCTATCTCTACTCTACTCTTTTTCCCTCTCTGATCAAGAAATCACACACTTCTTCTTCTCCGATAAGTCAACAGATCTCCTCTCCCGTCTCTACTCCGCCACTCCAGTTCCACAAGCATAATCTGCATCAGCTTCTTCCAATCGGATCAGAGACTATTGCGATTATCAACAACAACAACAACTCGTGACACCGGCGATCATGCTTCTGAGCGCTACCTCCGACATCGGTCCGTACATTGAAGGAAAATCGCTTTGTTGCCATTGACTATTGAGTCATCGTCGATTTCTTTGAGACCTCGCTTAAGGTACTCGATCTGACTCTCCCGCGACCTCACTTCATCTCGCTCGCGCCACACTAATCGTCTTTTTTGCCACCTCGACACTACTGATCGCCATCGCTGCCACAAACGAGCATAACTTCTCGTGTCTCATGCTTTCCTTCTACTGATCCGTTACACCAAGCGTCTTTTCTCAGCTCTGTTCCTTCGTCTCCTACCACTGAGCAACATGTTGTATGTGATGTAATGAACTGTCCTTTTGTATTAATGGTGCTTGTAGCAACTGAGCTTAAAACACAATATGTAGAGCAACATCACTATCGAAAAATAGATTTAGAACCGGCTATTTAGAATCATTTTTTTTTAAAAACAGCTGCTAAAAGATTAGAGTGGCGGGGTTGTAAATTTTATTAAAATTATTAAAACCGATTTTGTAAAACAATTGGTTATAATTTTTTTTTATTATAACTGGTTATATAAAAATCGATTCCAATTGAATGTATTAAAATCGGTTATAAATAACCGGTTATAAAAATTTTATTTTAAAATCGATTTTAGCAAAAAAAAGTTCTAAATTCTAAGAAAATTCAATCTTATTATTAATAAAACCGGTTCTAAACTAAATCTCAAAATTATGATTAAAATTTATGATAATATATAAAATTCTCTAACATCATATTAATATAAAAATTCTTTGATTAAAAATCTAATTCATATTAATATTAAAAATTAATATTAATTAACGTCAGAGAACTAGATTAAAAATTAAATTTTAGAGTACTTCATATTAATCTAATTCATATTAATTAAAATCGATTTTATTAAAACTGGTTCTAATTCATAAATTTGAATTAGAACCGTTTTTTATAAAAATCGATTCTAATTCATAAAATTGAATTAGAACCATTTTTTATAAAAACAGGTTCTAATTCATAAAATTAATTTTGAACCATTTTTTATAAAAACCGGTTCAAATTTAATTTTATGATTTTTTTTAATAAAAACCGGTTCTAATTAATATGAATTAGAAATGCTTTTTAATAAAAACCGGCTATAAAGAAATTCTTTGCATCAACCAATAGAATTTTAGTTTTTTGCTCCCACGGATTGCTATATTTTTCAATCTAACCGTTGGTTCATATTTATCCGACGATCTAAAAATCAAAATTTAAAAATCTAAATCTCACGGATTATCACTCTTCATTCTCCTATTTCATATATAAAAGAGATATTGAGAGACAGAGAAAGAGAAAGAACAAAGGTCGTCTTGAAGAAAGAAAAAAGAAAGGGGAAGAGAAAGACGGATTTGAAGCTCGTCTTGAAGCTCAAAAATAGATTTGATGTTTATTTGAAGTTTTTTGTTAATTTTTTTTATTTTTTCTTTAGAAATTGTAAAGATAGAAATTTTTTCAGATTTTCTTTAATATGTAAATTATATATAATTATTTTGTTAATGAAATATACTTTATTAGTTAATGGTGAAATTTAATTATTTAATCAAAATTTAAAGAAATTGGAACTAGAAAATATTAAGAAAAAAGATATTATTTTTAGTGAATAGTACCATCATAAAATATTAAGAAACTAAGGACCCTTCAACTCATTGGGCAAATCCACATGCCGAAGGAGTTTAGAACCGGTTATTTAAAATAACCGGTTCTAAAGGTTAGAGTTTAGAACCGGTTATTTTAAAATAACCGGTTCTAAAGGTTAGAATTTAGAATCGGTTATTTGAAATAACCGGTTCTAAATGTTAGAATTTAGAATCGGCTATTTGAAATAATCGGTTTAAATGCCTCATTTAGCACCTCCTCTTAGTGTCGGTTTTTAAAACATTTAGCACAACATAGTTTTAGAACCGGTTGTATAACCGGTGCTAAATCTTTTATATAACCGGTTCTAAAATGTTTTTTTATGGTAGTGCATGTACACCAAGAAGCACCAAGACAACAGTTAGGCGATACCACAAGATCTACAGGTGACGCTATGGATGGGGTCTACCCATCAGTAGTGACTTTAGCAACAACATCACTTACTGAAGAGGAAAGGATAATTATGTTATGAATTATGGATAGTTAATAAAATATTTTGTCCGTCTTATTTCTAATGAGATCAATGATATCTTTGGACCCCTTGATGCAGTGATAATTATTATGTATATAATTTATTATTATGAGATTATCACATATAAATAATTATACACTGAGAATTAAGAAATTAATTAATGGTAAAAAAGACACATTTCTATGCTAGACATTCATTAATTGATATTATGTGACAAAGAAATTAATTCAAAAAAATAAGGATCACAATTTATTTGTGTTTGATCGAGTGATTATAATGCATTACTAGATATCAATTATGATTTATAAATTAATGTATATTAATTTATTATTAATCATGACATGGATCCTACTAGGTCACTCTGTTTGATAATTTGAAGCATGGAATAATTAATTATTATGTGGGACATAATTAACTAAAATTAAATTTGAATTGAATCAATTTGGATAAAGTCTAAATTATAAATAAGATGTACTTTATTAGGAGTGAGCCTAAGTTTATGAGATATATGGCAGCAAAAAAATATATATATATTTCGCACATGATTTGAAAGAGGTTATAACATCTTTAATATGCGCATCTTTTTTTATGGCAGAATTTTTTTTTTTTTTTTTTTTGCGCAAGTAATGAAGAGTTGGTTATATGACAGAGGTTATAATCTCTGCGCCACTCTTTATTTCCGTCATATATACCATCCATCCATCCGAAAGAAAATAAAAAAGGTAATTTTATTTCTTTCTCTTCCAAATTCAATTGATTTTTTTTCCAAATTCAATTGAATTTTTATCCCCTCATGTGTTGAGAAAATAAAAGGGATTTGAAATTTTTATTCTTGAGAAGGTATAGCAACCTTGTTTTGATGCATTAAGGAATGCACGTGGTAGAGACTTTACATTTGGGAAGTATTCGTGAGACGAGACCAACACCAACATCTTTGTGGTGATTTGTGAATGTGCACACAACCACCATCCAAAGAAAATTATTGCGTTTGGTTACAATTCCAAGTGAGATATATATTCATAAATTTATTGTTAGATTTGAATTTTATATACATGATTCTTGATTTTTAATTGGATTGCATGAAATTTTTTAAAAATTTCACATCTCATGTATGTCACAAACCCAACACTTTTCTATCTATTCTTTTTTTTTAAGAGAACTCAAATGAGTCTCTAAATATTATTAAAAATGATAAATAATTTTTCTGTTGATGTTTCAAAAATATCTCAAATGAGCATGAAGCATTCAATAGTTTTTTCCCTGAGTCACAAGAGCTAATTCTTCTTTCTCCACCTCCTTTCTTCAAAGAAACTTGTGATGCAATTGGAGATCAATTCACAAAATAACATGTTAGAACTCACAACATGAGCAAACTCACCATGTGTGTCACACGATGAGTTTGAGGGGGAATGTTAGAGGTATAGGTTAGAGATTATAGATGAATAAAATTGTATAGTGGTACGTAGGAGATATTATGTGATGTGTGATGTGAGAGATATTTAACATTTATGATTAGTTAGTTAGATAATTAATTAGTTGTATTATTAATCTATAAATAGAGACTTAACTATTACAATCAATAATTTCAAAATAATAAAACTTGTTATCATTATCTCTCTTCTCTTCTTATTCTCTAATTCTATTCACTTCTTCACCATGTTTGGTTGGAGTTTAAAGTAATGGAGGAATATTTTTTATGTAAAATTATGTCATCATAAATTATTTTTGTTTGGTTAAGAAAATAATGGAAGAAAAATAAATAATATTTGTATTATTACACTAAATATATATATAATACCAATGATATCAATAACAGAAGTAAAATCATTTTCTGAATAAAATAGTAATAATTATACATTATTATGATTATAACAATAATAATATTATTATAATATAAAATATTAATTAATAATATAATCATATATTTATAATATAAATAGTCTTATTAAAAGCATAATAATAAAATAATTATAATATCATTAATAATTATAATCATGATGAATGTTAATAACAATTATAGATAATTATGTTTATAATAATTAATTAAAATATTTACTTAATTATTGTAATTAATTTATTAGTCATTAAATATTTAAAATAATGATTATACTGATAGTTAGTAACACTGATTAAGTGTTTATAATTTAAATTACTAGTAGTATAATGATAATAATTAAGATAATATAATAAAGTAATAATAATTTTAAATATTATTTATAATCATGAACTATCATAATGAAAAATAATATTATAATTATTATTATAGTATGAATTGTGAGTTCCATGCTCCATAACTTACGGAATAATTTATACCACCTCTCTAGGTTCTTTAAATTATGGAGTCATAATTTCTCTTTACTCCCACTTATGACTCCATAAATAATACATATGTGAGTCCTTAAGTGAGGAATAAGGATATTTATGCCTCAACCAAACATGATCCTTGATCGTACATCACTGCTCTTAATATTTTGACTAATTCTACTATAAATCGCAATGAATATAATTAATTTATTAATTAAAAATAATAATTTTACTCATCAATCTCATTTATTTATTCTCATTAAAAAAGTTATTTTCACCGTTATGTAAAACTATTTTGCTCTTTTATTTAGAACTAGAGCTGTCGACTCGGAATAGAAGTAATCAAGTAATTAATGAAAAATACAAATAAAAAGAAAATATATCGAATTTATATAATAAACAGTATTTGACAAACATAATAAATCCTAAGAAATACAATCAAGATGGCTCTGTAGCGTAAAGCAGATTTATTTAATATATTGAGAAACACAGAGCTTGATAAATATAAGACATCAATTAAAGCAATAGCATAAAGTAAATTTGTTTTTATATGTGCACATATATTGGTAAAGTTCTGTTATTTAATGGGATCTGCTTGCGAGCTTTGAGAGCTTCTATCCCATTATAGCTGGAAATAAATAATAGTAAGGAAAGGCTGACATATTTTATTTGTTTCTTAAGAATCTAATTTTGTAACATAGTTTGTAGGAGTTATAAAAAACATAAAAAAGTAAAAAAGGGCGCAATAGTAAGTTTAATAAAATTTATTAATTAAATCATTAACATATAGATTGTGGAGGATGAAATGAATTTTATCAATTAAATTATTAACTTATCTTAGATTGTGCAGGATGAAATGTTTTCTTTCGTAAACCTTCAGCAGAAAGCATACACAAATTAAGATCTATATAATAATAAAAAATCCCAGAGAGGAAAAAAATTAAGAAAATCAGGGTGAAAGTGAGAACAAAGATTTAAACTTCTAAAAATTTATCCACGGATTAATATGATTAGAACAACAATTAATAGATAATAAACCTATATTAATTTATATATATAAAAACACAGTTTTATATAAAAGTGTCAATCATTTTGAAAGTACAGTATTTTTTTTGGCAAATTCTACAATGGATTAGAATGAACAGAAACCGTTCGTTTCTTATGAATCAGACAATGGAGATGACATGGCGCCTGTTTGAAGAGGAGAACAATTTGTCCTTTTCAAAATTAAGAGCGGTCATGAATCAGAAATAATTTTTACACTAAAAAGGATTGATCCATAATGGAACATCTCTATTTTTTATATTGTATTACGGTAATATTCTAATGCATATATTTTTGATAAAAATATATTAGATTTTTTCTTTATGTAATTAATAAGAAATAATATCTGATCTACAATGAACGTAGTTGTGATCCCCAAATAAAATAAAACACAGGTACAACAATTGAAAAACATGTATATACCTGCAAATTCTAAATTCAAATTCCAAGGATTTGATCGAATGAGATGTGATAAAGACGGGAAAGAGCTTCACGGAAGAAAATATTTATATCGAAGGAAAACTTTTTGTATTCTATATTTCTGACAGAGTTAATAAGGAAGTTAGAAACCATCCATGGGGTGTGAACCCATAGATGTGATAACTGTATCTTTATAAAATTTCTTAGATTTTTTTCATTTTTTTAGAAGTTGTATGAACATTTATACAGAATATATGAGCACCCTTTCGATAACAATATGAATACTTTTTATTACAGAAGTGAATACTCGAGAACCGATGAAATCATTCTTGAAGATGATGACCTCCTACCTGATCGCTCTAATCATTAATTAAACACGTATAAATTAATTAATGATATTTTAAAATTAACCATGTGCTAAAATCTATCAGTTTTGAACACACGCAATAGTTGTGAATATATTTCATTTTCAGTATGAATACCCTTGATAATATGTATCAATACTCATGATAACAAGTATGAATACTTCAAGTGGATAAAAAATTATTCTTAAGAATGATGAGAACTTTACACCCCATGCGTCCAGTCCCTCATTTGAAAAACATGATACTTTCAGTCCCTCATTTGAGAAACATGATACTGATATGGATGTTCATAATTGAAATAAATAGTGTTTATATCTAATAAATGAAATATTCTTACTTATTTATTAGAGTGTTCATATTCAGAGCGTGAAAATGAAAACTTGTCAAAAATAAAAAGATATCGGAAATAAATATAGAGAATTTCTTGCTAGGTTGAAAAGATTTCCTATTATTATAAATGTACAAGAGAATATAATGCACCGACCAAAGAAGAAAGTACAAATAGCAACTGAACCACTTTGACTTAGCTGCCGCATAGTCCCATTACCACCATACAAACATAACATAATAATAATAACAACCATATCACTTTCTTTACCTCATCAATTTTCTTATCTTATCTAGAAGACTAGAACTAGAAATAAATAAATAAAATAATAACAATTTGGTCGCCGTTCTCTAACTTCGTCCTTGATAAATGTGTACCGTCCTATACAAGAAATTAGTCTCAGTTATTACTTATTTTGCGTATAAAATTTTCATTCCTAAAGAATATTGTACTTGTCGATGTTTCTGTCTTATTGACTTGCTTACACAGAAATTATTAGTATCAATCCTGTCCTATATTTTGTTACATAATGTAATTTGAATTTGTTTATAATTTATGTTCAACACAAAGGGTATGCTAATTTGTATGCATGAAAATAGCACTAATCATGAATCATCAGAATTTGTTAATATATATATTTTTTTAATGAAATCCAATTATACTTTTTTCTTTCCTCGGAATACGGGAATAGTATTAGCATTATTTCAATAATGTAACTAGCATTTTCACTATCTAAAGAGAACACACCACACACGTTAGTCCTTCTTATATCTTACTATAATTGACACTTTTCTCACATATTTTTACATATGAAATCTTACACTAATCTTACATATCAGGATTCTGGATAATAATATTTATAAACCATTGATGATCCAAACATATCAAAAAAGTCAGCGTTGTAAAAAATAATTGTTAAAACTGATTAGTTATAATCAGTTGGTAAACAATCATTCCCTAACAACTATTTATTTTGACAATTTTGACAACAAGTTTCAAATAAATTCATAAAAAAATTTAAAATAGAAAACTTCTATGAACATATTCTTAATCTTATAGACCACTAAATTTGAATCCATTTGAATATTTGGCAAGTTACTCATCATAAAAGGCATTAAAATTCCACGGTCAAAAAAATTTTAATTGTTTGATGGAAGATCAAATTAATCCAAAACTTGTTACACGTACGTCATTTTTAACTATAAGAATTGAATTGAGAACATAACCGCAAATCTATTTATTTTAAATATACACTATAAGAATTGAATTTAAATTTACTATAATATTTCAATGTATGTTAAAATTATGTCTTTAATATTAATGAGTGAGCATAGAGACAAAAGGACATGCATGCTATGTTTTAATAAACCACAATATCTCAGAATAGAAGAAAACCAAAAAGCGTCATTAGTGACGTAGTTCTTACGTTGTTAATTGTTTGAGATTACACGAAAATAAATCAATTCTGAAAGTTAACCAGTTGTGATTGCCTCATTGGCTATTCCAGATGCATTTAATCTGCAACCAGTTGTGGTATGCATGTTGTAATTAATTATATTATGTACATTCAAACAAATTTAATCCCTACTGGAGATCAAGCCTGAGTATTGGAAGCTCATTCAATTCATTGGTTCTATGTATTTTATACACACAAATAAATTGGTCTTCATGATTTTGTCCAATGAGACAGCTCTATTCTTTGTTTGTTCTGATAAAATATTATTATATATAAATTAACTACATCAAAAATAAAGTCCAAATGAATTACGCATGGAAATATATATATAGTGGTAATAATACATGCACTTCCAATAACCCTTTCGTTAATCAGCTTAGAATTACGCTGACAATTTAACTTTCTCAACAAAAAAAAAATGAATCAGATTGAATTCAGATTTTAGCAGGTGAGATCAGATTTTGACCTCTCTTTCCAGCAAATATCCCATTTTGGTTTCATTTGTTAAAAGTCAGTCTACTCTTTTCAGTTATCATTTATTTATAGAAATTATTCGATAATCACTATTATTCTTTGGATTCTGCTCACCATTCAAATTGATAATAATAAGATTATGGAGTCGAAAGTCAGAATTAAAAAAAAAACAATCAGCATTTTTTTGAGATTCTGGCCGCAGCTGCCAAGTCACGTAATTAATCATCCAGAAAAGTTGATCCTTGCATGCATTCACCAGTTAGAAAAAAAAAATGTCATCCGTGTTCTGGCAACCACGTAACTAATCAATTAATTTTTACGGGAGAAGAAAGTTTTGCTGTCAGGGGGCGGACCTAGGTTCAAGATAACCATAATATTTATTATTATTTTAAAAGTTAGTTAAACATAATCTTATAATTTTATAATAAAAATATAATATTGGAGACATTTTTTTGAAAATATTTTTCAGGTTATGGCAATAACATCATAAATTTTTGAAAACTTAAGCATATTTCGAAAAAAAAAATTGAAGCTAAAGTATATATATTGTGAATTTTTTTTTTTTTGTTTTGAACGAGTATCAGTTACCCCTCTGTCAGTGACTAGCTCCAACCCTGCTAGTGCTAAACTGCTAATATCACGCTTATTCCAACTTCATATAAGAGGAAAAAAATGTTAGAAATCTCTTTGATTTTTATGATGAATTTGGTGAACAAAAACACTACACACATTGACTATATATAGGGAATACGTTGTAATTCTATTATGTTTCTGATAAATATTAACTATGTACAAACTTTTACTGTATTATCGATCGATCGGGCTCAACATAAGTGGAATTATTATTCACTGTTGTGCTGCAGCGTGCTGCATAACACAAACCAATTTAATCTTCTCGTAATACAAGTTTGCACGAATCAGCAAGTGATTCAATAATCCACGTGTTGTGCGGTACGATGTAGCGTAAAAATGAATCAAAATCTAACATATGTGGCTACATAGTATGTTCAAAGGGCTTTGAATCCAAAATTTGATTCAAAACCTCCCGCTTATTGATTTTACATCGAAATTCATAAAGAGATGAGAGAAAAACTTTGGACAAATAAAAAATACGTATCTCAATGTAAAATCAATGAGTGAAAGAAGTTTTGAATCAATTTTAAATTCAAAATCTTTTTAACCTACTTTGTTCCCAACATAAGTGAGGTAAGGTGCCCTGACAAAAGAAAAGGTGTGATTTTTATTTTACTTTAATAATAGATGAGAGTCAAACTTCAAAAATATTCTTTTTTTCTATATGAGGTAAACCGTCAGCCAAATCAAGGTTGTCTTCTAGAAAAAGATAAAACAAACCCATCTTCTGCATTGAAATACTCATTGATTATAATTTCAGTACTAATAATTGAATAAGTCGTTTAATGTAAATAGAACTTAGAGCTTGATTTCTATTAGTTCAGATTTTTTTAGTAAACTTTGAGCTTATGGACGCCAAACAATCATAGAAGCAAAAATGACGCAATTAGGGCTAAATTCGCTATCGTTTCAAGCAAAATTCTGGACTTGTTAGCATGCAAATTAATGTTGTACCCTTGCATAGTGTTCTATATGTTAATTGGTTTTACAACAATTATTTTTAAAAAGGGTTTTACAAGTAAAAATTAAACTACAAGTTGTTAAGTTTACAAATTACAAGCCATGACATTCAGCAAGATGTGCAGTCTCTCCTGGACGCCATAAATCACAGCAACAACAATTGTATTTGTTACCGCCACAAAAAGTAATAAATAAATAAATAAGAGAGAGAAAATATCATATTATAAGTTTTGGTCTTTATATTTTTGTAAATTACTTAATAATTCAAATGGTAGCTATTGTAAATGAGTTAGATCGAGTTTAGTCGGGTCAAGCATGAGATTGACTTACTAAATTAACGGGTCAAAAATAATGACTTGAGATTGACTGAGCTGAGCTAGCTCGTGAACAACTCATTTAGTAATTAATAATATTTTTCATAAATACTTTATGGCAAAATGAAAAAAAAAAAATCAACGATAACATAACTTTATACATATTTCATACAATAATTTCATATATATTGAATTATAACTTATGTAATGTAATAAATTTTATAATAAAATAATATAAATAATCTAATGAACTTAACAAGCTGAATTAGATATAACTCAAAATCAGCTCATTAACTTGGTAAGTAAACCAAATTTGAATTGACCCTGAGCAATCCACAAACAACGATTTTTTCTAACCGCATAATTAAAGTTTTCAATCCGCAGAAAACGGTTTTCTTTTTCCTCGTAGACTAGATTAATGTTGTTACTTTCATCTTTCAATACTTGATTTCATGTCATCATGGGCCCAATTTATGTTATTTTTCTTAATTTCCTGCGATTCAACACAAACTACAACAATAAATTGAACTTGATATAAAACAATGATTAAATTATGTTTAAAAACGAAATTGATCTAGTTTTTGAAATTAAACTCAAAAATATATAAAAAATATGATTTAGGCTTATCAATTATTATACTTGTCACTAAATCAAATACTAATATTCTTAACTCTTTTATAAAAACCACCTAACCAATCGAATGCAAATTTTGTAGTTTTATTCTCTTTGTTTTAAAAGATCTGTTTTGCTTCTTTTGGCAAAAAGAGAAGGAAATTAATCTAGTAATGTTTGTATAGGGTCAATTATAGGGCATCTTGATTGCAATCATAATATATTAAGAGAAATGGCCCGCATTTTCAATAATAGCCAGACAACTAGCGTATAGCATAAGCTCAACACTTCAACAAAATATGGTTCCTTAATTGGGAGTTGCGGGTAGGTACAAAGGGATTTAAACCAAAAAGTTGGTTTAAAATTTTTGGAGCTGTTGATTTTGCATCGAGATTCAAACTTTTAATAAATTCTAAATTTAAAATTTATATTTTCAATAATTATTACGAATCTCAATGCAAAATCAACAGCTCCAGATGACTTTGAACCAATTTTTGATTCAAAGCCCTTTGTACCTCCCACCTTCCCTTAAATGTGCCTTAGCCCTAGGTTTGTCAATGGATCGGATCGGATCAGGTCATTATTATTTCATTATTTTTTTGAATTGATCTGAACCCAACCCGATTACATTCAAGTCAAAAGATCTTGGCCATACCTGACGCGACCCATGTAATATAATTAAATATTAATTAATTTATAATTAATCTTAATTTTTAATATAATTATTATATATTTAAGTTTTAATTATTACTAAATCATAAAATTACTTTAAAAACATAATTAATCGGGTCAGGTCGGGTTGACCCAAACTCGACCCGACATGATTCGGATCAAAAAAATTATACCCATATCTAATTCATTTATCTTCGAATCGGGTTAAACCGACGGATTTGATCGATCGGGTCGGATTAATCTGACGGATCGGGTCAATAATTAACAATCATATTTAGCCCATATGCCCTTATAATATATTTAGAATCTAGAAACTCCCTACAAAACGAGAGATTTTGGGTTCCTTTAAAGTGCCCTATCCGAGAAAATTTTAAGAAATCTCTAAAAAAAATAGAACTGAGATTTCAAATATATAAAAACCAATTTTTCTTTAAGAACGCCCAGACACAAGTCTAGTGAGGGATTCCTTATGAGTATTTAAAGTTGGGCGTTCTTCCATCTTTATCTCAAATAAAATGTTTAAATTAAATCTGAGAAAAAATAAAAAATAATTTCAAAATGCTAAATTGAACAAAGCAAAAAAATCAAATGATATTGTAAATTCAAAAACTGAATCTGAAAATTTATTCATTCTGATATCCCCCATATTGAAAATTTGACTTGTGAGTTAGAAAAAAATGATATTTAGACGAAAAATCTATAAAATATGATTCGATACGAGGAATAAAAATCTATAGATTTCAATCTATTTTTAAAGGTTCAGATTTTAGAAGGTGAAATTTTTTGTTGTTAGTATTTCAAAAATAAAATAAATTGAATTTTCACACCGAATGAACTTTTAGAAAGAAAAATATTCCGAGAAATATTTTTTTTGGCGTGTATGTATTTTGAAGCAAGCCACTAACAACAATTCTTAACAAAGTTTATTTTCCACATAATGTTCAAGAATTTATAAATCTCATTATTTCACCTTCATGAAATATTTTCCAAATAACGCTCTTGTGCTTTGCAAAGCACCATAGCCTAATTCTATATATATATATATATAGCAGTTCTTGGATTCCTGAGAGGGAGGTTCTTTGTCTATTAATGCCTCCTACAAGCCAACAGCTGCTAGCATTTTAACAACAGACATAATTGTGTTATTGCGTTCCTAATTAATAAGTCGATTAACCGATGCTCATTTTTATGGTTGTCAATAATATTTTTTTGACCGTTCATCCGATCCGTATCATACTCAATGAGATGTCGGATATGGGTAAGATTTTAATTTCATTAACTTATCGGATAGAGGTATGGGTAAGAGTTATTCATTACCTGTTATCTATTTTATTGCTAATCATATTATAATTTCTTCTATTATTAATTATATTATAATTTTTTCATTGCTAAAAATATTATAATTTTTTCATTGCTAAAAATATTATAATTTTTTCATTGATAATTATATCACAATATTTTTTATTGCTAATTATATTATATTTTTTATTTTAAAAGTCGTTTGGCCGTTTATCCAACCTGTATCATATCCGATAAGATGAATATGAGTAAGATTTTATTTCGTTGAGTTATTGGATATGTGTATGGGTCAAAATATGTTAACTTATCAGTAAAAGTATGAGTAAGAGATTTTCATTATTCTAACCTACCCATTGACAACCCTACTCATTTTAAATAGATTAGTCAACAAGTAATTCAGAAGAACAATTAGAGGCTCAATATCCTTTGATTGTTGATATTAGTTTATTAGTTTAATTATAAGGATCTTTCTTTTGGGCTTCTTAAGTGAGTAATTGGTATTAATTGGTATCTCCTAAGGGTTCGTTTGGCAAATCAAGAAATAATTTTGAAAGAGTGATAATTTTAGAAGAGGGATAGAATAGTGTCTTTTTGGAACAGTGGTAGAACCGTAGAAGAGTGATATTCTTGACTATTCGGAAGAGCGAAAATATCGTTTGACAATTGTTAATCAGAATAGTTAAAATATGAATAATTATGATACTAACAATGATGACAATAATAAAAATAATAGTACAATAATAATAATATAATAATTATTATAATAAAATAATAATTATAATCATAATCCATAATCATAATCATAATAAATAATAATATTTATAGTTGTAACCATAATAATATAATAAAAATAAAAATATAATCATAATATAGTAATATAATAATAAAAATTATAATCATAATCATAATCATAATAATAATAAATAATCATAATTTTAATAATATAATCATAATATAATAATATAATACAACATAATCAAATAATAATCATAATCATACTCATGATTATAATAATCATAATCATAATAATATAATAATTATAATTATAATCATAATAATATAATCATAACTATAATCATAATATAATAATATAATACAATATAATAAAATAATAAGAAAATAATAATTATAATCATAGTCAAAATCATAATAATATAATTATAAACATAATATAATAATAATAATATTGTTAATCATAATCATAATAATATAATAATAATATAATAATAATAATAATATTAAAATACATAATATTATAATACTAATAGTGATGATAATATAAGAATAATAATAATCATAATCATAATATAATAATAATAATAATAATAAATAATAATTATAATGTAATATATAATATAATAATAATAAATTATAATCATAATCATAATAATATAATATAATATAATCTAATAATAGAACATAATCAAACAATAATCGCTATTTCGACGAGAGTTAATCTGGTATACCACCTATAACTTGATATACCGAATTAGCACTCTTTTACTTAGTCTAAAATTTGTTTGGCAAATTAATATGTCGAAAAATAATTCTATTTTTATTTTTTGCTATTCCATGCATTGCCAAACAAACCCTATAAGTGAAGAGTTTCAATGTTATTAATTTTGTATGTCATCAAATGTCATATAATATTGTTAATTTTCATGTAATATATATGCTTTTAAATTTTGATGAATTTTGGAAGACACTTTTTATATTAGATCAAATGATAATAAAATGAATGCATAAAAATTAATCAATCGTAGTAAGTTAGATTCATTCATTTTTATTATCATTTGATCTAATATAAAACAGTCTTGAAAAATCTTGAAATTATATGAGAATACATCTACTATGAAAAATAACAATATCAACAATTTAAATTCCAAATTTTAATATATAAATTAAAAAATGAGTTAATGGTATTGAAACCCTCCTCATCTCCTAATTATACTCACAATAAATGCAAAACCGGCATATCTTATCAATTTTACTAATGTTTGGAGTTCAGGAAAATATTCTTCTATACATGCTTAATAACTAACTGATCCGGAATATTCTGATGTTATACCGTGTTGAAAATTAGAATTTAGTTCGGACTATATCTCAAGTTGCTTGCTAAATTAGTAACATTCAAAATTTAAAATTTTCTTCAATATAAATTATTTTTTCTATTTTATTCTAAATATATATATATATAATTACAAAGATTTTTTTTTAAAAAAAATTCTGGTTGGGGGGTCAGCTGTCCCCCCTGTCATATATTGGTTCCACCCCTGTACAGACTGTTCTCAGTAAAACCTCTATGATTTTTCATTGCTAAACACCCAGTAATATTTTCGATAAGTAATCCACTACTTAGTCAATAAAGAGCACTACCAACTTTATTATGATTGTGTGTGCTGCAAGACAAGCAATATATTATATGCTGGAAAGATAATATAAATAAAGTAGAATTTTAATTATTGTTTTTCATCATATATACAATATATTTTTTTCTAACTACACACAATATGTAGAGGTTCATCGAACTTACCAGTTTCAGCATTGTATTACACAATTGTCTGTCAGACAGACAGAATAAATTAAGTTTTGCTAAATTTGAAACTCATAATTAGTAGCAGAAAGCCAGTTTAGCAGCAAATGTTTAATTCATGTATTATTTTAATTAATTATTTTTTATCGACCTGTGCATTATTGTCAGTAAGAAACCATTACTTGGTAGTTGGTACTGATTTAAGTAGTACATGTTCCTTTATTAAAAGTTTCCATGTTTAATAAAGCATTGAGCTAATTTTACTTTTTTTTTTGGTAATTTCTTCGAAGTAGCATGTTATGGTAGTTAAGAGTACGTACCCTCTGACGGTAGACTTAAATTAATTGTGTCAGTGGACTTTCTACTTGGTACACAAAATTATTCAAATTCAGTGCATACATGATGCTACTTTTAGAAGAAAATGACAGGAGTTGACAACGAATGGAGCAAAGTCAATTGGTGAATTAATTAGCTTATCTGTGGCGTGCGCGTGCTAAGATGATGTTCACTTCCTCACACCAACAACAACTGAAATACTTAAAAAACAAAATAATAGAAGTTAGGGATGTGGCCCCTACTTCGTTTCGCTATCTCCTGCCACATGTTTAGATCTTGATTTGTCCAGGTCGTATGTAAGAAAGTGAAAGTGAAAATGAAAATCAAACATGTTTGACTGTGCGTGTTGGTTATGTACCAGAGCTACTCTCATATGTATATTTTGTGTGCGTGTGAAAGTGAAAATTCTCTCTAAGTCCTTCAAAGAATCTGATATAGAGGAAGAGTCATAAAAAACTCATTAACATATGTTAATGAGACGTTAAGAGTGAAATTATATCATTAAATGTGCAAGATTATGTCCTCAATCATGGCTAACGATTACGGGATATTAAAAATTAATTATAACAACAGTCATATTTGAGATGAGTATCCAGTAGCTTTTAGGAGTTAATTAGCATCTTAGGACTATAAGTATTTAATCCTAATTAATAAGTTAATTAGGTCTTTAAAAATACAGTTTTATCATTAGCCCTCAAAATCAAAATACATATTTCGAATTTTATACTGAAATTACATGTTTTAGAATTACAGTTCTATCATATCTGAAGGGCGCTTTTCTGAAAAAAGAAAAGATCTGATTGGCGTAGTACTTCTCCTTCAGCGTTTGCATGTATTGTATTTGTGCTTTATCTGATGATCTGTGTATCTTTTCAAAAAAATGGTCATCATAGTTAGGGCTATCAAACATTTGAAACTGCTATGGAAACAATAATTTCTGTTTTTGTTCCGTTCAAATTAACGGTACAGTATCGATTTTCGTTGAACGTTTCGTTATTGAGACAAAAAGAAAATGTTTATCGTTGATTGTTCCGTCATATTAACATTAAAAAATGATATAAACGTTAAAAATTACTGCAAACCACACATATTAAAATTTAGAGATCAAAATACAATAAATCCCATACAGATCAACGTAAACACTCCACATACAAATCACAATAAATCACATGCAAATCACATACAACAAATCACATACAAGTCAGATACAACAAATCACATACAAATCACATGCAAATCACATACATATCAAAATACAACAAATCACAACATAAACACTCCACATAATTGAACTTCATAATAAGATGATTAACCCATAATCTCAGCCAACATAAACTTCCTAACAATATTATTAACTCATAGTCCCGGCCAATAAGCTCAGCCTAGTCCCAAGCTATTTTCTCAGATACCTATCTCAGTCAATGGCTAAAAATAAAAGCTCTAGAAACAACAAACACATACATCATCATAGAGGAATCATGACTTAAGACTAAGGAGCCCAAGAGTTGAACACTCCAGGCTTTATATTAAGTTACTACTACTTGATCTCACTGACAAGCTACAAAACACATACATCATCACAGAAGAAACATGAGTTGAGACTAAGGAGCCCGAAAGTTGAACACTCCGGGCATCATCTTAATTTACAACTACTTGATCTCATCTTAATTATCAAGAATTATTTGCTCGAAATGATTGCTTATGTACCATACCATACTGCCTGACTGTGACTGGTGGCAACGAGGCCTTGAACGGCGATGCAATCACCATGTCTTTTCTCAGAAACCTAGTTATCTGCTCAAATCAGTCAAATATATGATAACGGGTCTAATAGCAAGAAAAATAGACAATAGTACACTGCATCGTCCAACAGGATCCGAGCCTCACAAAATTCAAAAGTCGGTAGAAATGGCTAGGGTTTACAGGGAAACGGCAAAGTCAGGGGTCTAAATGATGATTGCTTCTGTACCATACCATATTGTCTGACTGTGACTAGTGGCAGCGAGGCCCTAAACGGTGATGCAATCACCATGTCTCTTCTCAAAAACCTAGTTATCTGCTCAAATCAGTCAAATATACGATATACGAGTCTAATAGCAAGACAAATAGACAATAGTACATTGCACCGTCGAACATGACTCAAGCCTAATAAAAGTCACAAGTCAGTAGAAATGACTAAGGTTTACAGAGAAATGGCAAAGGCAAGGGTTTAAAGGGAACAGTCATACAAATCTATGTCTTGCCATCGTTACGCATGGGTCAACAAGGCAAAGGCAGGGAGAGAGAAGAGATTTCCATGGGCACTTGGACAGTGTGCTGTGTGCGAGAGAGAGACAGGGAGATGAGAAAGAGATGCAATCAAGAGAGAAAAGAAACAGGGGGCGCAATCTAGGGTTTCTGCCCTTTATCCCATTATGTCTCTGTATTTACTCTACAATTCAACTATTTCAAAATGGTACAATTAAAAACGAACGGAACAACGGTATTACATGAAACAGAATGGACATCTTACGTTTTCATTTCGTCAAAATAACGAAATCAGAATCAATTTCGTTTATGTTTCGTTGGGCCAAACGAAATGCATTTCGGTTTTGGTTTCGTTCTGTTTGGACGGAACGGAACGGAAACGTTTGAAACGACATATTATTGACAGCCAGTAATGTTGACATGTTTATCAGATAAAATGCTTAACGAACCAAAGCCCGATCAAGGTACAGATTCATTCTGGCCGAATCAAGTTAAGAAAGGAATAAGTTATAAATTAATGAAAAGAGTGTTGAAGATGATGAGATAATATAAACAATTCAAGTCAACATAGACTTTGTCCTAACCCTTCCGCACAAGTTAAAACTAATAAGTGACCCAAGGAGAACATGTTCTAGCAGTATTAGCTTGTTTCAGCAAGAAAACCTTCTTGACTTAATATTGCTTAGCTGTTTCAAAGCGAGTTAAATGAAAGCTGGAGGCACTCTTTTTATGTTTTGCTGACTAATTAAACCCTTGGAATTAAGCTTCATATAATTAATTGTGATGATTTATTCAGGATTGAAGGTGCTTCAAATATCTTGGCTGGCGCATCACAACTAATGAAAGCAAGTACAAATTAATAACATTTTAATTTTGGTACAGAAATAGAGTCAACATTGCATCGCCTGCTCATTGTGATCTGTACGGACCTTTATGCAAGTTAAGTATTAAAATAATCAAGTCCAGTTGAATCTGTTTTTTTAGGTGCAATTGAATTTGGTTATATATAGGTATTCTGTACACATCTTTCCCATTAATAATCCCCTGTTCTCCTTTCACTTTTGCCATCCTCTACGTCTGTCAAAATTTGGTTATATCTTCTAATTTACTTCTTAAAAAGGAAAAATATGAAGAGAGGTAGAGATTTTACAGGTGCTTGCGGGGTAGAGAGTATTGACATGGCCGATGTTTTGATGTTTCTCTCCAAAAATGGGGCAGACGGTACCAAACTGGTGCAATATTATCCGGTGTATGAAGAACGGGTTTTTGAGTGCAAAACATGCTATAAACAATTCAGTTCCTTCCAAGCACTAGGCGGCCACCGTGCTAGCCACAAAAAACCAAAGCTAAGTTCCGGCGAATGCACCAACCCCGAATTTGGTTCATTGGCTAAACCCAAGGTACATGAGTGTTCCATCTGTGGACTTGAGTTTGCCATTGGCCAAGCACTAGGCGGTCACATGAGGCGGCACCGACCCGGAAATGACGGGTTTCGATTTGAAGATATTGATACTGATAGAGGTGTTAAGAATACCAAGAGCGACTGTCTGTTGGATTTGAACTTGCCTCCATTAACAGAAGAGATTGTGCAGAGGAAAGATGTTGAGGTTGTCACCCTGACATTTTTGTGAACAGGAGAGCAGCCATGTTTAATTCTGGAAACAAGTTGCAATTTACTTTTTCTTTTAAAAATATCTACATTTTTAAGGCTTTGTATATATCTTCATGCAAATATAATTAATTGTACACTGAGTCGGTTGGATACTGAGTAGGATGTATCGGAAACAGCCAATGCTTGATTTGAATTTGCTTAACAAATGTTAGGTTTATAGACATACACATACGATTTTGAGTATGTATTAATGACCGTTTTATGATTATATTGTTGTAAATGTAATCAGAAGATTTGAAATACTTCCATAATTTTGTTTCATGTTTTTATCCTAGCACAGCTTGAGAAATAGGGCTTTTATTTGTGACAAATACCTTCTGAACTTCCTATTGGCTATTATATTCTTCCTTCCGAATTTCACATTTTGTAATTTTCAGTTATTCACCTATTCAACTGTCATATTCAATTTGAATTATCAATTACTAGCTTTCTGTTCAACGAACATACGAATATGCGACTCTACAATTGCAATATAATTAATTAATTAATTAATTAATTGTCATGGATAATTTAATTTAATATAGCAAAGTCAACTGAATAAACAAAGAGAAGAGGAGTTCGAAAAATGGTCTCAGCAACATTTGCTTAAAGAAAAAGAAAAGAGTTTCAGGCACTCTAAAAATATCAAATAAATAGAACTTAATGAAAGTATACTGGTAAATGAAAGAGATGACATGAAAACAAGAGTTCTACACCAAAAAGCTCTCATTTCCGCGGATATTGTTATAATTTTCCAGGTTCTACTCCTGTTCAATTCTATGGTTGCCATTTGATGCTCATAATGGGCAAAACAACTCTAATGGACTGAACTGGGGTCGAAACTGAACTGCTATAATGGTACAAAAAGCAAGTCGCTACCAATTTCACTATAACCAAAAGTTGCCACTGCTTTAATTTCTTCTCATAAGCAGCTCAAATTTTACTCAAATCATTAAAATAACGGTTTCTACGATATCTCAAAGTCCGTTAATTATAAGGCTGCTCCAAAAGTATCTGTTAATTATTCAATATACCCAATCTTAAATAAAAAGGATATATAGTTAAAAAGCTCCATTCATTTTAACATCTGCATTTGCATCCGTAAGAATGCAACATTATTCCAACACCAATAAAGCTAAAAAGGTTGGACACTTGCTGACTGCAGTGAGCGATTCAAAATTAGATCAACACAAAACTTGGGGTAAAAAGAAAAACAGAAAAAAGAAGAAGCTAAATGCAACTTCCATGCCTGAAAAACTTCCAAAAGAAAACAGGCATTAGACTGTCAAATTATTTATCTCAGAAATATATAGAAGGTAAAAAAAAAGGGGGTTATTTAACATGTGCCAAATTTGCAGCGAGATTTCTAGTTAGGAAAATTGATGGGCTCAGGTTGCAATGCCTTCCGCACCAGCTCAGTCTGCTCTTGCACATGTACTGATAAGAAACCAGTGGCAGTGGCAGCAGAAGTAGCACGACCTACATATTTTATATCCTCAAAGGCTCCACGACCAAGAACCTTCATGGCGGTGAACAAACGTGGTGCAATGTACTGGAATGCACCCATGTTCATGGGTTCCTCCTGACACCACACTATCTCTGCATCTGAAAATTACATCAAAAAATTGAATTGAGGACACAAATAGATAGCAGTTGTATAGTTAAAATATATCTTGTTCAACAGTTGAATTCCCCTACTTGGATAGCGTTTAAGCTCTCTCTGGATAAGGTCATATGGGAATGGGCACAGCTGTTCAACCCTACAGATGGCTACGTCATTGCGCTCAGACTTCTTCCTCTCTTCATCAAGCTCATAATACACCTACATAAAATTAAAATCTAGTTTCAATCTTCTTTTCCAGATTTTTTTAAAAAAAAAAGATGTGATTACAAAAAGAAAAGATTACTGCAGGCCCATATCCTCATGAAACAAATTTCCAAATAACCTTTCTTCCATGTTCTTACAGGTAGGCCGGATAAGAACATACAAGATAGATTCCATATGTTTTGCATGGGGGCTTCAAGCAAGTGCATCACCGGAGATGCCTAGTTCTCTTATGTTGTAAACAACAATGTTATCCTTTGTATTTACCAGAAAACAAATTAGGTAGGAAGAATAATTACTTTTCCGCAACACAATACGAGGCGGCTGATTCCTTCCTCAACATCACTGTGAGCATTCTTATCTTTAATTAGGCGCTTGAAGCGAGTGCCTTGCTTGTCGAAGCCAGGGTGACCTTCCACATCATCGAACTCTGAAAGATTTGATTTGCAATCTTTATGCCTCAGCAGGTTCTTTGGAGCCATAACTATGAGAGGCTTCCTGAACTCTCTATGTATCTATTGAGCCAGAATAAAATAAGTTCAACCAAATTACTTTTAACTTTCAGAATAGTAGCAACAAAAAGGAAAACCATATCTCACATGTTCAATTAGAGTGCATAGTGCCAATGAGAATTTATGTTTGATGTCAGAAACGATAACAAGTTACATCACTTTGAATGCTATTTCCTCATTCAACATACAAGTACCTAAATTAAGACAAAGGGGTGTTCTAACCTGACGCCTTAAGACATGGAAGTAATTTGCAGGAGTTGTCACATTTACAACTTGCCAATTGCATTCCTGGATCTGTTTCCTCAATGTTGGTTCCATCTCCGGTATCTTGAATGGATTGTCATCGCTCATCTATTGATCAAAGCATTAAGACTTCATTATAAGTACTATTTTGAGCCAAATTAAATAAACTATAACTCTTGGTGAAGAAAATTTCTGGTTCTTAGGAATAAATAATTGCTTAAAAATTGCTATTGCTGCATTACCTGGAGGAAGCGTTCAAGACGTGCACTAGAATGCTCTGGACCTTGACCATCATAGCCATGAGGCAGCAAAACAACAAGACCAGTCTGACGAAGCCATTTTGATTCGCCGCTGCTCAGAAACTGAT
Organism: Schoenoplectus tabernaemontani; assembly: GCA_037127355.1. Taxonomy (NCBI): domain Eukaryota; kingdom Viridiplantae; phylum Streptophyta; class Magnoliopsida; order Poales; family Cyperaceae; genus Schoenoplectus; species Schoenoplectus tabernaemontani. The sequence continues at coordinate 24,914,974 of CM073752.1, read as the reverse complement.
CAAACATTACCTGAGCGCCATTAGAGAAATCACCAAACTGGGCCTCCCAGAGCACCAATGAGTTGGGGTTTTCCATCGAATATCCCATCTCAAATCCAAGTACAGCAAACTCTGACAAAGAACTGCATGTGCACACACAGAAAGAAATAAGAAAACAGTACGAGCATAGACTATGAACTTAGTCACCAACAATTACAAAATGATAAATGTTGTCAGCCAGGCAAAAGCTCTAATCCTGGATACCTGTTCAAAAAGAGTCATCTCATAACACGCAGCATGTAGCATACACTAGGGTGGGGGCATGCTCTCATAATTATTTTTGAATTTCAAGTATATTTTTACAATTTTACTGAAAAGAACCAAGAAACAGTGGCATATTTTTGAAATATTTTTGGTGGCAAGTGCCCATGTGGCTCCGGCCCCTCTTTTATCTCCTATAGGTTAGGAGGGAGCAGCATAATAATTTTATTGAATCCAGAAGAAAAACCTTGGTAACTCAAGAAAAAGAAGAAGGGCAAAGTTTACTAAAGAATGAAGGCAACTCTGCACACAAATAGGAGGTAGTTCTACACAGCAAGATCAAAATGTTTCTGAATAGTAGCAAAAAGAACGTACCTATTGCTAACAGTGAAGAGCTCCTCGTTTTGATTCATCACAACATTATCAAGAGGGCAGTACTTTTCTCCTGACTCCTGGTCATGTAGCACAGAATGGCGGTGGCTGAATGTGCCTCTCTCCACATCCTGGCCGCTCAGTCTCACATGATTGCCCTCCACTATGAGTGTAGCAAAAGCAAGGGCCTCAGCAACAGCCCAGTCAATACCTTCACCAGATTCAATCATTTGTGCCCGTTGTTCAAATATCTTTTTCACAGCTCTGTGTGGCTTGAAGTTGTCTGGTAGGGTTGTGATTGCCTGTCCTACCCGTTTAAGCACCTCTGGCTTGACTCTATGCAAAAAGGAAAAAAAAGACACAAATAGGAAAAAAGAAAGAAAACTAAAGGAAAAAGAACCACTTCTGACACTTACATTTACCCAAAAAAAAAACTACATACCAAGCCAAAGAAGGGTGGCCCATATATATTTGGATTGTTACTGAGAACAATGTCTTTGACCCATGATCTTCAGTATAGTAGAACCAATTTTCATATTTCAAGCCACAAAATTGGCACCCTCACTTTAATTGTTATGCTCATTTTTAATTCATTATCATTAATGGTTAACCTTCAAAAATAAGAGTAAGATGTATAATGACATTAAATAAGACAAGCCACTTGAGGAGTACTAAAGTTGGTGCATTACCCAGTGTTTCGGACTCTAGAGATCTGTTCAGGAGATTTGAATCCAGTCCAGTAAGCCGACAGCCAGTCCCTCCTCTTAGGGATATACTCTTTGCTGTTTTCAAACTCCTTATTCAAGATTGAATTGACCTTCTCATGGATTTTCTGTATTTCTTCCTTTGAGATGTCACCTGATTCCAGAAGTTTCTTCTCATATATTTCCAGTGCACTAGGGTGCTTTCTAATAATCTATATTACCAAAGTAGAACTGAAATAAGAGTACAACAACATATATACAGAAAGAAAAGCAGTACATGTAGAAATAAATGTCAGAAGTTATATTAGCACGCAAGAATGGTTTATGGACAGTGGAGATGTATAGAACTAGTTTTCAAAAGCCAGCCCAATCATCTGTAAAGATAAAACAACTTGTGTCTACACAGGTTGTACCTAGCCCAAAGGAGACAACAGATTGCACAATGTTTCTAGTTGGCAGCTTCAGCTTGTATGGGATTATATTATAATGACCTTTGATTTTTTTTTGGGGGGGTACAAAAGTGTTATTTAAAAATGTGAAGGACAAAATAAGGAATGTTACTAGAAAATAACCTTATACATCTTAGGCTGGGTGAATGAGGGCTCATCAATCTCGTTGTGACCAAATCGGCGATAACAAACCAAATCAACAACCACATCCGAATGGAAGGTCTGGCGCCACTCTGCTGCCAGCTCACAAGCATGCACCACTGCCTCCATGTCATCTCCATTCACATGGAAAATTGGAGCACTCAATGCCTTGGCCACATCAGTACAGTACTGGGATGACCTACCAGACATTGGGTCAGTCGTAAATGCAACCTGGTTGTTAATGACTATGTGAATAGTACCACCGGTGGTATAGTTCGGCAGGGCACTTAGATGGAGGGTTTCATAGACCACACCTTGGCCCGCAAAGCTACCATCACCATGAATCAATATACCCACGTTTTTGGTTCTATCTATGTCATTGGAGTAGAACTGCTTGGCACGAGTCTTACCAACCACAACAGGATCAACTGCCTCCAAGTGACTAGGGTTTGCAACGAGAGAGAGATGGATCCTCTTCCCGCCACGTGTCGGTCTGTCATAGGACGTACCCAAGTGGTATTTCACATCACCTGTGCCAGTATACAACCCAACTTCTCCTTCAGCTGGCTTTGTGCCGCCGCTAAATTCGCTAAAGATCTGAGACAATGGTTTTCTCACAACATTACCCAACACATTCAACCTTCCTCTGTGAGACATGCCAATAACAATGTTTTCAACACCCATGTCAGCTGATCTATCAAACATCTCCTTCATGCCAGGTATGAGGGTTTCACCACCCTCCAACCCAAACCGCTTTGCCGTAGTCCATTTAGTGGCCAAGAAGTTCTCAAACTGAGTACTCCAAATAAGTCTATCTAGTATAACCGCACGTCTCTCCTGGTTATAATCCACAGGCTTAGGAGCTTCAATCTTCTCTCTTAACCAGTTACATTTATCCCTATCAGGTATATGCATGTACTCGTACCCAATGGGCCCACAATATGCTTGCTCCAGCCTCTTCAATATCTCTCTTAGAGTCTGAACAGGTCGGTTCTCTGACAATATACCTGCCATCTGCCAGACACCAATAAAGAACTCCCGATCGAGATCAGCCTTGCTAAAACCGTACAAGCTGAGGTCGAGATCTTCTGGCATAGGGCGTTCCTCCAACCCCAATGGGTCCAATTTCGCTTTCATGTGCCCGTTAACCTGGTAAGCCCTGACAAGCAAAAGCAACCTCATGCTCTCTTGGATAGTTTGGCCAGAAATACCTGGAGAGGCCGATGCCTGGCCAACGAAATTTCTGAAGAAATTGTCCCAGGATTCATCTACACTGCTGGGATCTGCCTCCCAGGCACGCTGGAGCTCCTCTAGGTACACGCTACTGGTGCCATCTAAGAAACTGTCACTGAGGCGCGAAAGAGGCACCGCGCGAGGTACCGGCGCCGCCTTAGGTCGGGTCACTGTGGAGTGGAATCCGCGAGAGATTGTGCTGTAGCGAGAGGAAACAGAGAGGTTTCTTCGCATGGCCAGGCGAGCCAGGCCCGACGCGGCGCGAAACCACGCCATTGCTGGTCCGATCTAACAAGGTGGTGATCGCAGAGTTGAAAAGGAGGAGGAGAGATGGGAGAGATGCTTTGTGAAAGAAAAGTGGTATGTATGATGGGAAAATTGCTTCGCGTCTTTGTCTGGAAGGAAAGCAGGCGGCTGGGTTTGGTGGCTTTCCGAATCCTCACTCTATAGCGCAGTACCGTACATCTCGCAGCACGTGAATCGTTAGATAATTTATGATTCGCGCTGAAATGAATTTTGATGTGATCCAACGGAGGACGTGCTAAGAGCAGAGGATCAGTATTATACATCGCTGCTTTCTTATTTAAATTTGTCCTGTAATTGCGTTGTCCAGCTTAATGCACCGCATTTTTCTAATTTAAGGCCATTTATTTATATTTATAATCAAACAAATGGAGTTATGGAGTGCTGAATGTTTTCATTACTTTTACCTTACTGTTTTATTCTAGTCGATGATCAAGTAGAAGTCCTCCCTGAATAGTGGAATTGAAAGAAAAGAAAGGAACAGATAGAAACACGCCAAATTTAAGTTTAATAAAGTGTAATGCATATGCATTTCCTTTGAATTTTATAAAGCGGCGAGGACCAAGCACAATCAGAAATGAATCAATTAGTTTATTCATGAACGAGGCAAAGATAATCAAACAGCTGGCCATAATTGCATAGCTCACTTGAGAAAGGGAGATATTAGCCCAATGCGGCCCATTTAGAAATACCACGCCATCTCGTTCTCAATTCAATTCTCATTGAGCGCGCCGCCCCCACATTCTCCGTCACCGTTCAAACTAAAACCATCTAACGGATCGCTATCCATCCACGTCATCGATCCGCGACGCTTCTCACCAACCAATCATCATCATTTCCCTCTCTCTTTTCTTTTATAAGCGACAGAGACCAACTTCTCATCCTATCTCAAATCTCAATCGGGCACCAAGAAGTTAAATTCGAATCAAATTCTAAAACCCCTTCTACGCTATCCACGGCACGCTTCCTCCTCAACTCTATTTTTTTAAGTAATTAATGGCGCCCAAGGCAGAGAAGAAGCCAGCGGAGAAGAAACCCGCCGGAGAGAAGCCAGAGAAGGCGGAGAAGGCCCCCGCTGAGAAGAAGCCACGTGGTGGGAAGAAGGTCCCGAAGGAAGGAGGCGGAGAGAAGAAGAAGAAGAAGAGGGCAAAGAGCACTGAGACCTACAAGATCTACATCTTCAAGGTGCTGAAGCAGGTGCATCCTGACATCGGTATCTCCAGCAAGGCCATGTCCATCATGAACTCCTTCATCAACGACATCTTTGAGAAGTTGGCCGTGGAGGCCTCCCGCCTTGCCAGGTACAACAAGAAGCCCACCATCACCTCTCGGGAGATCCAGACCTCCGTCAGGCTTGTGCTACCTGGTGAACTCGCGAAGCATGCTGTATCTGAGGGAACGAAGGCTGTTACTAAGTTTACGAGTGCTTAGATTGATTTAGGTTTGGAGGATTTTAGATTTGGTGTGGTTTGGGTTGGGTTGGGTTGGTTGTAGGATTAGACGTTGCAGTTTTAAATCTCGAGTGAAGTGTATGTTTTTTGTCAAATAAGCTTGTTAATCATGTATTCTGCTGTCTGCATCACTTCTGCTGGTACCAGTACTGAGGTGTTCTAATCTGACAACACCGTATTCACATTTAACATCATGTTGTGCTAAGGGCCTGTTGATGCCGCTATCAGATATAAGCAGATTAATGGAATCAAGCAATTGAAGCTCGTCCATTTGTTTATCTGGTATTCACAGTCACAGGTGGCATGACTAAGAATATCATATCAGAGTATAGGTTCACTTGTTTCGACCCCTCTTTTAACTAATGAACAGCTGCTACGCCTAATAATCAGTCAAGTAGTTCATTGTATGGTAATACCATTTTCAGTAGTACACCAATCTGACATCACCTGTGTCTGAAATCGAATGCTAGAATGAGCATAGTCACACATGACATGCGGTATAAAATTTTATTTTCAATCAAAGTAGCATCATCAAGCAAGATTGTACTAGAGGTTTGCCGGCGGGTACGGCGGGCACGGGCCGGGTACACCCGCGGCGGGCGGCGGGTACGGCAGGAGCGGGTACGGCGGGTAGACGGGTTTTTTTTTTCAAAACCGTACCTTACCCGTCTCATACCCGTGCCCGTCGCGGGTACACGGGTACCGTGGGTACGGGTATGGGGGTACGCGGGCACGGGTAGAAGGGTACGGGTACGATTTTTTTTTTTTTTTCTTTTGCTGTTTTTGTTTTATAAATATATTTTTTATTTTGGAATGTCGTAAAATCTGAATAATATCATTTCGGCTAAGTACAAATATAAACGTTCATTTTAAAAGAATAATATATTTTCTAAACGTTCATTTTTTCAATTATTTTAAAACAATAGATTAAATCAAAAAATAGATAAAAATTTAAAATGAACATTTAAAAATCAAATAATTTAAAATGAACTGGTTATATTTGTTGTGACTTGTGAGTATGCGAAATTGTGAATAAGCGGAGGGAGAAATATGAGATTATTGTTCAATTGAAACTTCATGTAGTGTATGATGTTGCTTTATGTAAATTGTTGACATTGAAGATGCATGCATATGTCATTTTATGGAGGTATCTATCTAATAAAAAATTGTAGGTATGTACGCTAATCCTATTCCCAGTCAGTAATTCATTTTCCTATCTTAAAACCTGCTATACAGCTCCAGAATCTAATGTCAGAGCTGCAAATGATTTTACTGAATCCCTCTTGCTTCAAATTAATGATACCCTAAATACCCCTCTATTTTATAAAGATGAATGCAAACAGATTGATTGCAACATACATCCGTTCAATTCGCAAACCAAGTTTTCAGGCCTAAAATAAATGTGCGTGGCCAGGATGAATGGTGAATTGGTGATCAATCTAATTAAAAAGCTAGCAAATTGCAGCAATAGCAGGGAACACAGAGAGGTAATCATTTCTTTTAACAGCAGAAGCATATCAAAGATCTGCTGGAATCACCATGGTGTCTCTGAAGTATTTGTAAGAAAAAATACTGTAGAAAATAAAGAGATTTTCGTTTCTTTAAATTTTTGTGATCTCTATTCCACTAGTGTTTGAGATACTTTATGGTTCAGAAAATGCATGGTTTCTCTGAGAGGATAGAGTCAATTTATGCATCCTGAGACAGCACTATCTATCTGTGCATATAGCACCAGTTTATATAAACCATACTGCCACGCTAGTGAGATGTAACTCATTTGTATTTCAATTGTTGTTTGAACTTCACTTCTGGGGGTGCTAACTGATGCTCTGGGTATATAACAATGCACAACTAGGGCACAACATAAGTATCACAAGAAATCAAAATGTATTATTAAACTGCAGGTAATGAACAGGTATTGGTACACGGGTACACGGGCGCGGGTACGCGGGTACGGGCGGCGGGTACGCGGGTAAACGGGTACAAGTACAACGGGTTTTTTCCAAAAAAAAACTGACCGGCCCTTCTCAAACCCGTACCCGTTTACCCGCCTATACCCGGGCACGGGTACGGGTACGGGTTGTACCCGGCGGATTTTAGCAAACCACTAACGCGGGTACGCGAGTACGGGCGGCGGGTACGCGGGCACGGGTACGCGGGCACGGGTACGCGAGTAAACGGGTACGGGTACAACGGTTTTTTCCAAAAAAAAACTGACCGGCCCTTCTCAAACCCGTACCCGTGTACCCGTTTACCCGCCTATACCTGGGCACGGGTACGGGTACCGCGGGTACACGAGTACGGGTTGTACCCGGCAGGTTTTAGCAAACCACTAGATTGTACAAGCTCTCAGATGTGAAGTCAAAATAAAACCACGGACCAAAGCAAAACAATAGAAGTTTAAAACGGCAAAGAAAGGAAATTGAAAAAACTTCAAAGTAAATAAAATATTCAGATAGAAATCATATTAACAAAATTTGAAGCATTTATTGGATGCAAAAACCCATGCACGCAACATCTCAGTTCTCAGATAAAGTTTATTCAAATAGAAAGAAGTTCATAGATTTGCAGTTAGCCTTACAAGTTGGATCTATCAAATTTCAGGCAAATTGAATGTCACTTAATACCACAACAAAACAAAATATAGACTACTGCAAACATTTTTTTTTTGGCGGCGTATTAGATAAGAGTATATGTGACCTAACTTTAAATATTCATAAAAGGATTCTCATCAATGCCCTCCCACAAACAAAGCATTAACTTTGTCACTACAAACAAAGACTGATTCTCAACTATTGCAAACTTTAAGATGTCGGATCATAGTACAATGTCAAAATTCAAATTTCAGAATTATTTGTAGAAATTATCATGTTAATTCATTTGGTGTATCTTAAGCCAGATAAAATTTGACAGCTGAAACATAATTACAGGCCAACCATTATTGGCATCATATACGAGGGCACTACAGAGCCAGGTCAGTACTGTATAAGGGCACTACAGACCCAGCTCACTACAGAAGGCAACATTTCAAGGTGTTAATAGTGAATATAAAAAGGGGAAGTGACATAACATTAATAAATAAAGACTAGCAATCCATGCATTACTTAGGTCTTGACTTTGCCATTTCCACAAATATTAATCTACCTTGAACTATCTGCAAAAAAAAAAAAAGTACTTGTGATAGATATATCAGAATTAAGGATTTGGGCTCAATGGACAAAAATGTTGGTAAATTGCTTGGCATTTTCTACAAAATTTGAACAACGCAAACTGACAAAATTGGGACAAGGTTAGTTCTGATTGGTTGTTGAAGACACTCTAGCAAACATTACATAAATTGGTCACACCATATAGTCAAACATTTCCATACTAAGATCAAGGGTTTATAAAAAAAATGTTAAGTGATATATAAGATACGAGATAAAAATTTCTAACATAATATATTCAATCAAGAACATTCTATAAAATTGAAGTACCCTTTTATCCATGCCCTTAATTGCGTTTTCTGCTGCCGCATCAGATTCAAACCTGACAAATGCATATCCTTTAGGCCTTTGTGTTCTATCATCTCTAACAATCCTCACTAAGCATGAGAAAGCAGAAAATTAGTTAAAAAACTGGTTTTGAAAAAGAAAAATTAAAGTACAAGACGAGATAAATAACAAGAAATACCTTCTTCTATTCTTCCAAATTGTAAAAACATTTTCTTCAATTCATCTTCAGTTGTGTAATGTGACAATCCTACAAATCCAACACGTAACAAATAAATTAACCAGATTACACAGTAGTCGGTCATTTTTCAATAAGAAGTAAACCATTTCAAGAGGTGGCTTGAAAGTTGAAACTTACTGGAAACAAAAATTTCGGAGCAAAAGTCCGTAGAAAATTGCTTCGAAAAGAAGCATCGTTTTGAGCTGGAGAGTGCACACCGCCACATCTAAACTCTTAGATCCCGACATTAGACAACCGAAAATTGCATAAATGTACAACTCAAAAGATATTTCGAAATAAATATATATATATATATATATATATGTGCATAAATTTTACTTGGGGTTTTTCTTAAGAGATTTGACTCGAAGACCCCAGCACTATAACTTCCTATATTTGGTTGAACATTTCTCTGGTCTACATGGCAACAACTACAACAATTATGTTTCAATTTGCGAATTAAGATATCACTGCTGATTACTGCCAGATGATCGCTGATTTGTGATATGAATGACATTAAATAGTGATACACTGTCAGGAATACTTGGTTTTCACAACTTTTCCCAAAACCAAAGCTCAACAGAACGCTAGTATCCAAAAATTCCTAACACTCCAAATTGCCTGAAAACATACACACACTAAAAGAATCATATCAGGGTTACTCTGTCTTGCTCACCTGTCTTAGCTTTCAAACTTATTAATCGTAATCGAGGTGGAGAATTTCAGTTATGAAGAGCCAAATGGCGCCTGAATGGTTAGGGAAGAGCAGTCGCGTTTTAGCAAGAGAGCAGCGAATGAGCCGGCTTTAACGGTTAGGGTTTAGTCTTTGTGCGAAATGTCGCCATATCGATATCGATATGGATAGAGAGAGAGAGAGGCTCGAAAGGGAAGAAGAAAAGGCTTAAGCCATGAAGTTCCTATCTGAATGGGCTGTCAGGGCCTTGTTTGCTTGCGCAATATTATTTGCATCATCTATTTTCTTTTCTTATATTGGAAATGGGCCATAAAAGTGTATTAGAGTTGAGCCTTAAAAGTGAGTGAGAAACTGAGAATTGACCTGGCGAGATGTGACCAATTAAGGCAGGGTTTTCCTTCGACCACAACTGAGTCAAAACGAGACTCCCAATATTTCTTACAATTTTATCAAGTAATTGAACCCCATCTTCGAAAATAGGATCTACATGCCCTCTTTTACTAACTAAACTTGTGATTGTGATCCTTTGCAGGGAACAATATTATTAGTTTATTACTACAAAAATGCACTGGTAAAATCAAAAAATCTACAAGTACTTGGATTTTCAGCCATCTTTTGTCATCTGGATTCTCACTGTTTTAAGCAAAAATTTATTGAGACCACATAATTTTTTTCCTTCATTAGTGAAATATAATTCCAAGTGTTGAGACTTCATACCTATATTATTATGAGAAAAATGCATGCTCCGCAAATCATCCTCGTCGATCAAATTTTTTTCAGCCCAATCAAACTAAATATTTTTCTTTGTGGATGCTTCTGCAATTTCCTGTATTAACCGTAATAAATATATCTGCCTCCCATATATTTTGTTTGTCTTAACCCAATCAAATTTGTTGTTTTGTTGTTGTATGGCTTTAAAAGTTTCTCAAAGTTTCTTGTTGCCAATTAGTGTAGAATAAGATCTAAGTTTCCTTGTTAGACATAACATTGCAAAGCACTGTTGATTTCACGATAAAAACAAAATCTTGCAACTTTTGTTAAGTAGAATTTGATATATCATATATTATAGGGTCAATTACTGGTAGGGTACGCATTATAGAGCAGTTGTGTACTGTAACAACCTAACAGGCCAAATGCTGACATGCAAAAATTGATACACCACCCCAGAATTAGACCAAATTCAGGCATACCACTACACCAGTGATTATAATCTATTTCTGGAAAAAATCTAATTCGACCTGATCCACATATTCAAGTTTTGTAAGTTAGACGAAATTTGGATCCAAACTATCCGATCAGAATTTCTTAATTTAAATTGGATACAGTAGGAATATCAGCAATGTCATTTGAATGACAGGTTGTAAATTCTAGTATAGATATATATGAGATCTATAAATATTTAATCAGAACTGAAAATGGATAGCCATGCAATCAAACATGCAAGGCCGTTAATAATATTAATTCTAAACACATCATCCATATTCCCTGTCCTTTAGTTATTAATGATGTTATTGGATCATATCACTTTACCAGTATCACATGCTACAGAGAAAAACAGCCCCCACCGAGTATTTACCAGAAAATATAAGCCTATTTAAGTCAACATTTTGATGCTAAATTCTTAATTGATTTTGACATCAGAACAAACACCGAAACACACCTGCGTCAGAGACAGTAAAGCAGTAACCCCTCTAGTTCAGGATTTCTTAATTACTAACCAAATGAAATGTTACTTACTCCATCCAGCCCTCCTCCAAATGGCAAGCATTTACAAAATTAGAAAATTGCAAAAATATGATGCCGCCAAACTACAAAAGTTTCACAAAAACTATGTATAGTTAATACTGGTGGCAATTGCAATCCCTGTAGACAGATGAACCATAAAAGGTTAGTCCATGATTTATTTAATTCAATATTATTTTTCTCAAACCAAACATCGCTGATTTGTAGTCAGGGGCGGATCTAAAGGTGTCCAGGAGGGCACATGCTCTTTGGATTTTGAAAAATAATGTTTTTCGGTAATATTTTTGGTAATTTGCTTTTTCTGAAAAAAAAAATTTTGTTCCCCTCTGAATTATCTAATTATTTTTATTGAGAGAAAAATATTTAATATCATACATAATGAAATAATTATGTAAAAATATCAAAATATAAAATTATATAGACAAAAACTTTTTTCATCAACTTGATTATCTATTACTTTTAAGCATTATTTTATTATTATTTTTAATATATAAAATGTTATTATTTAAATATATTTTTATTAAATAAGAATATATTTATTACAATCCAATAATTAGCCCCCCGACCAAAATCCTCGATCCGCCCGTGTTTGCAATGTACCCTCAAAAGAAGCACTAAATAACGAAAATGTGAGAACAAATTAATTAGAAACCTGATAATATAACAGTGAAATTAACAAGTACTTTCCCTGATCGATTTATCATCAAATTACAATCCTTGGAGCACACAAGCACACTTGAGATTTTAAAACACATCTAACCCTACAATCACCAAATTCACACACAAACTACAACTTCTAACCCAATATAAAACTAAGCACTTGTAAACTTAGTAACAGCCTTGGTGCCCTCAGAAACAGCATGCTTGGCGAGTTCACCGGGGAGCACAAGCCTGACGGAAGTCTGGATCTCCCGAGAGGTGATGGTGGGCTTCTTGTTGTACCTGGCAAGGCGGGAGGCCTCCATGGCCAACTTCTCAAAGATGTCGTTGATGAAGGAGTTCATGATGGACATGGCCTTGCTGGAGATACCAATGTCAGGATGCACCTGCTTCAGCACTTTGAAGATGTAGATCTTGTAGGTCTCAGTGCTCTTTGCTCTCTTCTTCTTCTTCTCTCCGCCTCCTTCCTTCGGGACCTTCTTCCCACCACGTGGCTTCTTCTCAGCGGGGCCCTTCTCCGCCTTCTCTGGCTTCTCTCCCGCAGGCTTCTTGTCCGCCGGCTTCTTCTCTGCCTTGGGAGCCATTAAAACTTACAGAGGTAGGATTTGGGTAAGAGATTTGATTCGATTTCGCGAAATTTGGGATTAATTCGACTGGAATGGGATGGAGAGGGAAACTAGTTTTGCGTGTGGATTATAAAGAGGATTGGCTGCTTAGTAGTGAGTCGGATTGATGAGGTGGAAGAGCTTACGCTCGTTGATTTACATGGGGTCTAGACGACTGAGATTGAACAGCCGTTGTTTCGGGACGGATCGACGAATCCTGTGAAATTTACGCGGGAGCGGGAACCCTTTTTATGTTTCCAAAATATGAATTTTGTTTCTGTTGTTTACTTGTCTCTTTCTCGTCTTTTTCATTTATCGGATGGCGGACTTAAAATACAAAATTTTAAGTGGAAATTATTTGGCCGGGTAAAAAAACCTATGGTTGTTGGTTCACTCATGACTTGTTCGGAATCGACTCGTTATTGGAACATTCATTAATTAATTAAGTAATTAACGATCCGGCTAGTTAAGTTAATGAGCCGAGTTTGAGTTTAGGTCGGATTGGCTCATTTAGTTCATTAAACTATTAATATTTATTATTTATATATTTTTATTATGAATTTGTAGTATAATAACTAATTTATAGTATGATATGTACTTAAATTATTATATCAAAATGTATGAAATATTTTATGATTAGTTATTTTAATATTTTTTTATAAGTTTTAATATAAAATATCATAAAAATATTTTATCTTACCTTTCTTCTATAAAAAGATGGAGTTTGCTCTACCTTTAGCAATCTACCCTAGTGACGGACCGGTCCCAACTATCCATTCCTACACTTTGGGGGTGAGGTAGTAGACATTAGACAAGAGGTGGTAAAGAGTGACCTCGAGGTTTTATTTCGATTATGGTTATGATTATCATTCTTATTTTACTATTATTTGATTATGTTTTATTATATTATGATTATAATTATGGTTATTTTATTATATTATAATTATAATTATAATTATTTATCATTATTATTTTATTATCTTATTATTATATTATAATTGTGGTTATATTATTATGATTATAACTATTATTACTATTATTTATTATGATTATGATTAATATTTTATTATTATTCTTATTATCACCATCATTATTAGTATCATAATTATCTATATTTTAACTATATTGAATAACAACTACCAAATGATATTTTCGCCCTTCCGAATAGTCAAGAATATCACACTTCTACCACTCTTCTTAAATGATATCATTTTGAAAGAGTTATAGAATAATATCATTTTGAAAGAGTGGTATTCTTGACTATTCAGAAGAGCAAAAATATCATTTGGCATTTGTTAATCAGAATAGAATAGTTTAAATATGGATAATTATGATACTAACAATGATGATGATGATAATAATAATAATAATATAATCATAATCATAATAAATAATAATAAAATAACTATAACATAATATAATAATTATAATCATAATCTTAATTATAATAATATAACCATAACAATAACCATAATATAATAATTTAATCATAAAATAATATAACCATAACCATAACCATAATATAATAATTTAACCATAATATAACCATAATCATAATCATAATCTAGCTTCTTTCTTTTACCAGCAAATAGTTCTTTCTTCATCTACTTATTAATTAAATTTCATTACTTAAATGACAGGTCCAAATTATTTTTCTAGTTATGCATTTTTTTATCTTCCCTTTACATATAAAATCTGTTGAATAGATTTATATCTATAGAAAAAATAATTGAAAGAAAAACAAAAAAATTTACCAGCTTTTTTAAAATTTGTAGTATTTGCGTACGACCATTTATGAATAAAAAGATAATAAATACGTTGAAGCATTATACAATTTTTCAAGTGTTTTAATCGCCGAATAAAAAGATAATAAGTACGTTGAAGCATTATAGAACTCATTGTCAAAGGTTTTGATGCCTAACTGGTGTCAATGAAATTAAATCGAACTGTGTTTGTAATTTTTAAATAACGAACTAATTGAGGAGATATATTATGCATTGCACATGCACAAGAAATTAGATCATCTCAATTTTATTTAAGTATGCATATTTGACTAACAAAAAATATAATCAGTTACTGTTGAGATTTTAACGATTTAACAATCTCTTGATGACCATGAAAATGAGGTTAAGTTCCTATGAGTCTTATATTATGTACTTGAAATAATATAGAACGCATCTAATTATTTAAATTTATAAATTTGTCACTGAATATAAAAATTGATATCGTTTAACACCAACGATCTCTTTGCATTGGATTCCTTTACCTAATAAATAACAAGAAGATATGGTATATAATAATGCTGCTATGTCAATTTCATATTTGATCATTACCTAATCATAGTAACATACAATGCTCAGCAAAAGAACATGGCAAACAGAATAAAAAGATTAAAACATGGTGTCTTCTTTTTAAGAAGCTTGCAATAAATTTAAAATTTTCTTTTAAGTTTTTTGAGCACGCAGCACAAAGAAGCTTAATTTTAACTTATAAAAAGCAGGACCGAGAACAAATTAAATTTAAAATTTATTATTATTGTTAATATAATTTTCTTTGCTAATATTATTATTAGAGTGAGATTATGGTGCATCGCAATGTACGGATGTAATCATGTATTATCTTAAAATCTCAAATTTTAAGTACAATACGGCTGATCCGAACCGCACAATATGATCTCCATATCAAACTCTACTAGTTAGCCAAATTTTATATTTTTTTTAAAAAAAAATCCTATTTTTTCTGATGGGGAGAAAATAATCATTATTGGACGAACCAAATTTTTTAAATCAAGTAATTTTTTCCTCATCCGAAAAAATAACAAAAATATTTCAAAAAATATATAATTTGGCTTAATATGAAGATCATATTGAGGGTTCAGATCAGTCATATTTTACTTAAAATTTGAGATTTTGAGATAATGCATGAACGCATTCATACATTGCAATGCACCATAGTCTCACTCTTATTGTTATTGTTACTATTACCGTTGTTCTTATTTTTATTAATATTTTTTAGAGAAGTTATTAATATTATTATTGCAGACATACAAGACCGTTCTAGGAACCTTTTTAGTATATATTAGAAGCTTGATATTCAAACTCATTTAAAAAATAATTTAAGTATATTGATGCATATCTTGGCAGCCATGATTTGTGCAATATCTATATATATTTAAATTCGACAATGTAGTCCCTAGATTTAAGTTGTCGTCATACGAGCGATTGAGAAAACTGTGATTATCTAATAATGAGCTGTAATCAGCGATGGAGGAGACTTAAGAGTAACACCGTCAACCTCATTAATCATTAATGCAATTAATTATAATAAGTAGAATGGATGACATGTGTCAAGTAAAATGCTTTCTTTAAATTAAACTATGCAAGGTATTTTATAGCAGGCTTCCATTTGTCAAAACACAAATTTAATAATAGGCTTCCATTTGATGCAAGGTATTTTTCTTCAAGTGTCATTGATTTTATAATATATAGAAACTATTCCAAGGGCTCCAATCAAAATGTTGCCATTCTTTCTTCAGAGGACTTTCTCACGATACTCTACTTCAAAGCAATAATAAAGATTGGGAATGGTTTGATTTAAACTTCCATATGCACCACAGGTTACAAGCCTCTACCTCCTGAATATTTGGTACACACAGAGAAAGGAGTATATATGAAACCAGAGATGAAACAAATTAACTTTTTATACAAACAAAAATACGCAATGCATACATAAAGAAATATGTCCGGCTTTCTAGGTTCACAAACAACTGCTCAAAGCTACATACCAGTAAATTGACTCTATTTACCTATTTGTATGAGCACCAAATCTATGTCATTGCCATGTTGTATGTTTATCTAGACATGAAACCGAGAAAATGGAAATGTTTTTCCTGGTACATTATGATTAGAAGCTATTTGAGATGTGAGGTTGACAAGTTCTGGGGTAACAGGTATGAGACAGAGACCTCTGCTGTGTAAATCACCACTAATGTCTGTAGAAGCCTGCATACAAAGCATCAAAAAAGCTAATCGTTGAAATATTTTGAGTTTTGGTACTAGCTTGTACTAATCAAAGTGTTATTGTGACAACAAGTATCTTCGCATTTTCCTTTATGTGGCGTAGAGATATACACTCAAATTTAAATACCTGTTGACGATGTGTGCTAATATGAGGCGCTGCCAGAATCTGCAATATATATAACGAGAACTTTTAGGATTTATATTCAATTGAATGTGGATCTAATTTTGGTTTCTGAAGAAGATTTAACATGTTTTCATGCAAAAGTCTCACCTTGATCTGTTCATGAAGGTACCTGATGTTGTTGGCTGTTTCATTAAGCACAGATGCTGCATCAGTCTGCATCATACAAATTAAGCATTTATTTATGCATCATAAGGTTTTCTCAACTAGATGGCAACAAATAAGGAGAGGAGTTTACAGATTTGAGGTCAAAACTAATGAAAAGAAGCAACAAGAGGAGGTTTTTCAATTGCTATATGATCTTTTTTGTTATTAATTATCTATTTGCTTACAAAAGTGCATTCAAAATAGCAATGGATATTGTAATGGTATTCAGCACGTTAAAATTAAAATTAAGTTTGACTGATTCTCACTATCTCAGTGCCAAGCTGTACTGGCTCTTCTAGATCTATTACTGGACCCATACACTAAACTTTCAATTTCACATAAATTCACCAGCAACATAAGGACTCTGTTCTTCCCTTATATATGTCTTGCAATGTAGGTGTAACCTGGGTGAAAAGATAAATAACAATTGCAACTTTATCAGGTAAAGAAAGAAAGCAAATATACCTTTCCATAGGGAGAAATAAGTCGTTGAAGAGCTGTGATCTTTGGACCGAGCCTCTGGTTCTTCTTCACTGTCTGTTCGTTACAGAATAATAATTTCTTGATTACTTTCGAGATCTTCTTTGACAGGTCAGAACACACACATATACAATCGTTGGATATGTACCATTACTACATTATACATCTTATTAAGAATGTTTCCAAACAACAACAACAAAGCTTTTAATCTCAAATAAATTGGGGTAGACTAGAAATAAAATCCATTCCCATATCACAGAGATCATAGAACTCAAAGATAAAAAATCAATAATAGTAATAATGATAATGATGATGAGAGTAATGACATGATAATGACAATAAAAGAATGTTTCCAAAGTAATAGAAAATTAAGAGTTGCACCCTACATGCATGCAGCACATATATTAACGCGGCAATTAATTTTAGTTTTTACATAAAGAGAGAGAGAGAGAGAGTCAGAGAAACCTTTACTGGTTTCTTTGTTCCTGAGCTGGAACCTTCTTGTTGCAGTTTCCTTCGGCTGCTCAGTTTGAGCTTCTTTGGTTCCCTTGAAGAGCTTTCTCCTCTGCTTTTCTCTTCCCCAAACTCAACCATCTTGTTCAAATCCTAAACAAAAAGAAAAGTTACACACAAAAATTCCTCCATAAGACCATAACATGCCGAAGTAATCAAAACAATTTCATCAAAAAGGTTTATTAATAGAACTGAAATCAAATTTGAATTGTTGGCATTTAAATAAAATTTTGTTTTCCAAATCTAATTAGCTGATTTCATGTATAGATATTTTCTTTCTTTTTTTATATATAATATGTACGTTTCATTACCTTCTTTTTTTATGAATACGTTTCATAAACTTAATCAAACAATAAATATGACTTCGAGGCATATGCTCAAAATTCATAAATACCATGAAATCAGGGTCCTGAACTAAAAAGGCCCTGTTTTTGATACCAAAAGAAAGGAGAAACGACCTTCCACAAAAGACATAAGTTTCTGGTTTGACTGTCAGGTTCCGTTTCAGAATTTCTTCACAAAAGAGGGTCCAAAATAAAAGCTTGAAGAAACTTCCCTTCCTTTACGGAGAACAGACAAGAAAAATATGACGAAAGCACTTAAATTAAATAGCAAGAATCAGACTCACAGTGACAAAAACGCCTTGACTGCCATTGAACTGGACCTCTCCATTACTCACCCCCATAGTTTTCAACGAACGATCATCTCCTTCTCCAGGTATATCCGATGCTAATGAAAAAGGTGAGAAGGGGAGAGACGAACTGGAGAATTCCATTGCTGATTTCACATGGCTGTCACTGCTGTATGCACTGGGAAACCAGACACCCAAGAAACTGTTGCATCAGCACAAAAAATTATCAAACTGACCTCAAAAAGACTGCTTGAATATTTGGTTTACAAGGGTAAAATAGTAAATCTGTGAGCTCCGGGACTCACAGCTTGTCATACTCGTTGGAAATCTGCCAGTTAGATGATAATTCGCTGCCTTCGTCTCTGAACGAATTGAAACCTTGAGAAAATTCAATTAAAATCCAACCATATTCACTTATTCAGAGAAGATTCAAAGTCAATTTTGTAGAATCAAATTATAAAAATTATGATAGATGCACACTGTATTCTGAGTTGATGTAGGAGGATGATACAGAATTGAACTCGGGAGGGTTCCACATTGCCTGAAAAGGGTTTTAAGAGATGAGAGGTATGGGCTTTTGTAGTCGTTTTTGCTACCGTTTTTAGGAAGATTTAGAGGTGCAAGGCATTGAAATTTATTGTTTCAGAAGGAAAATGAGGTAATGATTGTTGCGGATATCAGCAATGTGAAGAGATAGAAAGAATTAAGTAAAGAGAAGTACTTTGATAACTGCTCAGTCTCAGTGCTCACTTAATTCATGGCAAAATATGCTCTATCACGATCATTTGCAACAAACTTTTTGCAGTCGGGTGTGTGGCAGCCTTCATCCAAGTTTTATGCGGAGAGAGAACCAAACTATGCGTATATATGCAAGATAAATGGCATGATGTAAATGTTCTCACTTAATGTCGTGATTGCTTGGCTGACAAAATTAATTTTAAGTCAAAAGATTTACTGAAACTATGCACACACCAGAACAAAAGAGATTAAAGAACATCAGACATATATGACATAAGCTTTAAATATCCATACTTATCTTTTTGTACAAAATACAAATGTATTATATTTATAATTTGATTATCTATATCATAATTAAACACCCTCTATATTTAAGAACTACATCTAACAATAGATTAGAAGCATAAACAATTATCATCAGGAATGATTTTGAGCTTTTTACTCACATATTATGCTGAATACACAATTATACTTTTTAAGAAGTTGCAATTTTTTTCTTCCGTTGTATTTGATTAAATTATATCAAATACTCATATTATATATTAAAATGCCATCCATATTTTTTTTTACTTGGGACTGAAGTTATATTATACAATGATAATGTAAATAGAGATATGAAGATATGATTAAAATATGTGATCACGTTAAAATCACAAGTCAAATTTACAATGACGTGGTAATAAAATGAGTGACACAAAAAAAATTACCTACTTAATATAAATCAAACGAATGAAACTTCTTCAGACAACTCTTTCTATAGATTTTATAAATATATAAAATCAATTTTTCACCTTTTCTAGAAATATAATGAGATACTTATCTATTTCCAAAGGAAAATATTATAGAGTTACAAAATTCAATACATACTTCATTATTCATGTTAATGATGACTTTATTAATTATACAATTTACCATGTACTATATATACTTCTGTAATTCAATTTTAGACACCGCTAATATAAACAGTGACTTATTTAACGTGAAACGTGAATCATGACAATATAAAAAATTAATTACATCATAAAGTCATTAACACATATAATAACTCATTTAACATAGATTATAAATTCTGTATCAATTTTAGTATTTGTGTATCAGGTCCCATTTCCAAAATATAAGAGAATATACTTGAATCAGTAGTGATAATGCATGGCAGGCTAGTGTTTTACAAACGATCCGGACCGGGCCGGTCCGGTCCAAACTCGGGCAGTCCAAAGGTCGGGACGGTCCACGGTCCCGCATGGTCCACACGGGACGGTTCTAGGCGGTCCAAACTCGAAAAATCGAATATGTCCCACCGTTGGCCCTCGGGGGTCGGACCCCCACGGGACGGTCCAGTCCAGTCCGGATTTATTTATTTTTACAAATTGAAAAAAATAATAATTTATCATAATTTTTTAATAATATTTTTTAACTAATTTGAATTCTTATTTTCAATTATTTAAAAATCTAATAATACTAAAAAATTAAAAAAATTCCAAAATATAAAATTTCAGAAAATTCTAAAAAATAATAAAAGTTGAAAAATAAATTTATCAATTTTTTTAAATAATAATTTTCATCGAATTAATTATATATTTTTAATAGTTTAAAAATCGAATAATACTAAAAAAATTATAAAAATTTGTATAATATTTACACGCTTATATAAATGTCACGACTTATGAAACCCTGAAAAAATAAAATAAAAGATGAACTAAACATTAAATTGTATGGACTATATATCATATTCTGTACCCATCTTTTAGTTCCCTGATAATTCTGACGCCTATTGCTGTTGACGATTTCATTTGTTAACTAAGGACACACAAGAAAGGAAAAAAAGAAGAAAGAAACGAAAAATACTTATATTCAAATCTGATTAGTTAAAATTCTCTAAATGCTCTTAATTTGACTATATCATAGCTAGTCTCATGCTTGAATCAGATACTACTCAAGTCATGTAATTATTTAGCAGGAACCAAATCACCTGCCAACCTATGGCAGGAATTTTCTGCTCATGCATGTAGGAGTTCAGCCAACCTCCTTCTTTAACTCGGGCTTGGGACCGGCTATGTAAAAAGAACATAGGCGGAGTTATAACTTTTTTTTGTTAGTAATGTTCTTTAAAAAAAAAGAAATTGAAAAAAAATTGAAATATTTCCAAAATAGATAAAAAGATTGAAATAGTAAGAAATATCAAACTCCTAAAAGTCGTTGTCTTGAATGTCGCATGCGCCATCAGAATCATCTTCTAGAAGGATATCGAGGATATCGGTATCGCTTTCTTGAGTTTTTATGGCGGACGTTGCTGCCTCAAATGTGGTATCATGTTGCATGTGATTTTCAGCATCAATCCAATCTTTATTGTATACAAGTTTCTTGAAAAGTTTTGAACCTAATTTGGTACGCTTAAATGTTAGAATCTTGTTTGTCGAACTAAAATATGATTCAAAAGAGACGGTTGACACATGCACTGTAAATACGTCACACGCCATCATCGTCAATGTTGGATAGGCAGTTGCATTCTTCTTCCAGTACTCCGGGATAATATTGTGAGGTATTTGTATTATCAACTACATCTTCACCAAAAATATCCACACTCAACCGATTCATAAAATCATCCACGGATTAGAAAGATTTCTCATTTCAATAAAAAATAAAGAATCAAATTTGATGAAAAAATATATCTAATTAAAAAATAAATAAACATTCTAAATAAAATTCTAACAAAAAAAATTAAATTTCACATAATAAATAAATTTATATAAAAAATCAATATTTTAATAAATATCTACTTAAAAAATAAATTTAACATTCTAAAGAAAGTTCTAACAAAAAAAAATAAATTTAAGATAATAAATAAATTTACAAAAAAAAATTCAACAATCTAAATAAATTTCTACTTAAAAAAATAAATTTAGCATTAAATCTAATATTCTAAATCTAACATCATAAAACTAAAATGCAATATTCTAAGAAAAAAAATCTATAAATAAAAAAATTACAAATAAATAATTATATTTTTACAAATAAACTAATTTCTACAAATTTCAAATAAAAAAATTACGAATAAAATCTAACAACATAAACTAATTTCTACAAATAAAAATAATAATTAATTAAAATTAAAAACTAAACTTGAAGGAAAAATATTATCGCAACGATTGAATTGAAAAATAGCGAATAATGAATATTATCCTTCTATCTTCTTCGATTAGTTAATTTTTTCAACAGACTAACAATAAATTAATAATTCTAAATTATTTTTTTTATTTTTTGGAATAAGAAAATTAAATTTGAGAATTTGAGAATTTGAGAATGTGATAGTTTGAGAAGAGAGGGAGAATGAGATTTTGATGTGTTTTGAGATGAAAATGGTGGTGATGTTTATAGATATTTTTTAGAGAAAAATTTTCGAATTTTTTTAATTTTTTATTTTTTGGATTTTTTTTCAATTTGTTCTGCAAAGTTTGAAAAAATGTAGTTTTTTTTTTAAATTTGGCAGTTAGGGTTATCTTTGGGGGAGTCTAGCCCATTTATTTGAATAAGGGGTTGTTGGATGGGATGGGGTCCGGTCTAGGGTGGGCGGTCCGAGACGGGTGGGGGTGGGGGACGGTCCGGTCCGAGTCCACGAGACAATCTGGGGGGTCTCCGGGTCCGCACGGACAAGTCTACACTGTCTGGTTTCGAGTGAAGGGAGAACCGGCCCACCGTTGAATCCGGACCAAGGCAAGGCACAAGACAGACACAGGTTCGACCACGGTCACGGATCGGTCCGGAACGGATTGAACCGGCCGGTCCATTTCAATACTCTATGGTAGGTGCAACATCTGTAACATCTTCTTAATATCAAATTAGTCCTCTCAAAGTAGATCCAGATTAAGTGACATTATCTAAATCTAACACACTATAGAAAAACTTACTTTAAAAGTGTTAAGCGTCTTGCTTGCTATAATCCAATAAAATTTAATAATTTCATATTTATGTATAGAATTAATATCATATTAGTATCTTACTCGTGAGTTGTTACAGTAATGTCTTCTAAAAATATAAAAATTTATATCTTCATATGAAAAAAAGAAAAAAAAATGAAGATAATTTAGTAATTAATATAGATTTCAATCATGGATATATAATTGATGTAAAATAAATGTAGAATTGAAAGGAAACTTGACATTGAGAATTTAAGGAAAGTTAAATTTTATAATTTATGACAATCTAAGAAAAAAATAAAGTAAAGCAATTATAGTCCTAAATTATGCAGAATTTGTGTAACAATCAAAATTAAGAAAAAAATATAAGTTCAACACAAATGATCATAGAGATAGTAACATTATTTGATGAATAACTCAAACTGATGACTGATACTAGCTTCAAAAATTCAATAAAAAATTCGGACCGTTGTAGAATCAGAATATTTACGTACTTAATAAGGAGTAGAAATAGAGATTAGTAGATATATCCTCACAAAGTAGATCCAGATTAAGTGACATTATCTAAATCTAACACACTATAGAAAAAACTTACTTTAAAAGTGTGAAATGCCTTGCTTGCTATAATCCAATAAAATTTACTAATATCGTATTTATGTATAGAGGATGGAGTGTATTTACATTACATGCTTATCTTAGATTCTGTTTCATATCACTTTCAGTGTTCCTTGACTTGAAGTTATATATGATTTAAGGTATTAAATTAGGAATTAGGAGAGAGAATTCAGTTTTAAGACTGGTGGTGGCTCCTTCTTATGACTTTGAATTCGGTTGACCGTTCTCCTTCTCAGTATTTGTTTCTTTTTTTTTTCTTAAGACAGAGGAATGCCAGGTATCAAATCAAATAATCTATCGCTCCCTAAGCTCTCCAAAATGTACACCCACTAAATACGCTATACTTCGCAACTCCCACTGTTGTTTCTTCTTTCTTTTTCTATTTCAGTTTTTATACATACATGATGTTTTTTCATTAAAATTAAGTAAAAAAAAGATCTCCAGGAAAAGATTAAAATTAAGTAAAAAAAAAAAAGATCTCCGGGAAACAAATTTAATGAGAATAATAAATTAAAATTTTGAGATGATTTAATATGTTTTTTGAGTTAAGCTCACGGTATCTCCACTCTATATATATATATATATTAAAAAAACATCCAAATATGTGCTGACTTTCATTTCTTTACGAAAACAAAAATATTATTACTACCTACAACTTACAAGCTATAAACCATAAGTACGTAATAAAGAAAGCAAAATGTGAATAAATCCTTCAAACAAGGAAGGACTCAGCCAAGTGAAGGAACTAAGCAAAATACAAGTACAAAACAGCTAGTAAACCCTGAAGCAACAACAAAGTTCACTACTCAAATGAATGAATGAATGAATGAATGAATGAATGAATGAATGAGGTCTATGCTCGAGTCAGGTCTATGCCCAAGTTCACTACACTAAGCAGCTCCTGCCTCCTCGACAGGAGCTGAATGGACAACATGTGAACAGAAGCCATACCTAGATTTCCATCTAGCCTCAGAATACTCTCAAGATAAGCTCAAGTATATGTCCAAAGTCTAATTTATTAAATTTAATTTATATTTATTTAAAAACTTATGTACGTAATCACTTCTCTTAAAAGAATATCTACTTAGGTTCCTATATATGATTAAGAGGTACAAATAGCACACACCTACTAATTGTTATTTTGGCAAATTGGACAAATATAAAACCTACTATTATCTCAAAATTAGAAACGCCAGAACAAAAGCAGGAAACTCTCTTTCTGTGCTCTCGTTCCTTGGACTGGATGCTTTAATATGTAATTAAATTAACAAAAGAATGAAACTTAGATGACTGAACCGATCGATCTATCTTACTGATCAATTCCTGGCCGTAATGCCGAACAGATAGCTGTATATATTCAATCTAAACAATAAAAAGGTTGCCACCTCCAGTTATAAAGGAAATGAATTGCCATATGAGAAGACAGTATATTTTCCTGCATCTCAACAGTAATCACAAACAAAGATGTACACAATGCACCTCTAAAAATCATTTATAATTTAGAAAACGAATTTTTACAATTACAAGTTAGCATATACACAAAAGCTCAAATAAAATTGAAAGCAACAAAATAGTTCAAATTAGGAAAACTGAACACAAACAAAGTCAAAAAGTCTTCACACAGAAAAGGCTCATAAACATAAAGGCATCAGTTTGACGTATGATTTCAAAAATAGAGATAGATGCCCTGTGTTAGAAGGGTATCTTACACATGCAAGCATCTTATCTCTATTAACAATTGCAGTTTATAACTTCTAAATTCATATAGAGTTCTATTTTTGCACATACCCAGAACCACTTTTGCACGGCTAAACTACCTTCTCAAGTTCTCTTTATAGAAAAAATAAAAAATAAGATTAAACTGTCAACTGCGTTTAGTAACTCCAGGCAGAACCAAGACCTTAAACAAAATTAAACAAGAGGAATTTTTATAGTTGAGTTCTGAACTAAAATTCATGTCCAATTTCAACTGTATTTTGAACAATTGGAACGGAAAGACATGCACAGGTTTAAGAGGCCACCATGTCTTTTTGTCCCACAGAGTTTGCTTCACACATCAGGAATCTAAATTTCAATAAGCATGACACACTTTAGTCTTGTGACCAACTACCAGGCCTTGCTCCAAGGTCACCACTATCCTTTACATTGATAGAATAAACAATTTGCAAAAACAGCTTTACAATTGAATGAATTGTGGGGACAGCATCAAATCACTGACAAAAATCATAGTAACAACGTTCGCTCGCGAATAGTTCGTGAATTATTCACAATTTATTCGGATTTGAGCACTAGACGAACAGAAAAGAAGGCACCACACACACACCAAACCAAAAAAAAAAGGCACCACCACAAACAACCCAAAAATAAAAGCAGTCCTGAGAAAATTAAACTACAGTTCTAACCAGCAGATGAGCCGTTGGAACTTGGAACTGATGACAAATTTCCTATTGCTTCCTGTTGAGCCACTTTCAACCCAGAGCTCAAATCCTTCTTTATACTCTTCTTCCAGCAATCGCCCACCAACCAATCAATGCAACTACCATACACATTGAATATTTATTCTCTCCTGGAATAAGGAAAATCATGTTGTAAAAATTTGAGCTGGTCATAGACAATAATTTCTGCAGGAAGCACTGAAGCATACTCTGATAATAAGAATCTTACAGATGAAAAACTACACCTAAGAATTCAGACCATTAAACATAGGTCTGGGATTACTAACCTTCTTTTTTATATTATCATAAAGAGGATGAGATAAAAATATATATATATAATGTGAAGGGCCATTGAAGAAATAGAATCCAATTTATCAAGTTCAGTATTTATCTCCTACTGCACTTTACCAGTTCATTTAATTTCATTAAAATTCATTAACAAATTCTAAGCAATTGAATCAATTGGGAATAAGATCATAACGTCATATGGAGCAATATGGATTCATTCACCAATCATTTCAATTCAAGTACGAAATGTTAAATCGAAACATTGATTGAACATAATTTAATTCACTAACGCCACAAAAGACATCAACTACAATTGCCGCTACAGAACTACAATCCTAGATAATTACAAAATGCCTGTTCATCGAAAAGTCAAAACCCTCTAAGCAACCTACAGACGATAAAACCAAATTATCAAATTCAAGCCTTTTTGGGAGACTTGGCAGCTTTCTTGGAAGGAGATTTTGGGGATTTTGTGGTCTCTTGAGCGTCACTCTTGGTCTTCTTTGGCAGCAAAACGGGGTTAATGTTAGGCAAGACCCCACCAGATGCAATTGTCACTCCAGCAAGCAATTTCCCCAACTCCTCATCATTTCTTATTGCTAGCAAAACATGGCGAGGTACAATACGGTTCTTCTTGTTATCTCTAGCAGCATTGCCAGCCAACTCTAGCACCTGAATCATAAGTTAATTAAACGGAATCCCTCATCAATTCAAGATCAGAACGATAAAATAAAAAAATAAAAAGAAAGGTGGGTGGGTGGGTGGGTGGGTGGGTGGGTGAATGGATTATAACAACCGAGGGTTGAACAGAAATTTACCTCGGCTGCAAGGTACTCAAGAACAGCAGCGAGATAGACTGGAGCACCAGTACCAACACGCTGAGAGTAGCGGCCCTTCTTCAGATACCGACCAATACGCCCGACTGGGAACTGGAGCCCAGCCCGGACAGAACGAGTGACAGCCTTCTTCCTGGGTCCACCTTTCCTCCCGGCGGCTCCCTTCTTGGCTTTACCTCCCTGGGTAACGTCCATTTCAGATCTGAGTCCTGAGACTTAAGGGGAGGGAGGCGAGTAGAGGAAGGAGGGAGGGAGGATTGAAAACTGAAAACAAGCGGGATGTGAAATGTGTTTTTGTGATTGGGAGTTGAGCGAGAAGACCTTTCGTTATGTTAGCTCTTTTTATAGAAATAAAAAATAAAAAAATAAAAAGAGGATGCCAGGATGGCGATCCGTGGGTGTTTTACTTAGACGGCTGGATGGGCTTGGATATAGACGGCTGAGATGAGCTTTTACTGGCCGCGAAGCCTGCGGTCGACGCGTGACTCTGACTATGACTCTATTCTATTATGACTCTATGAGCTTTTTCAATGGATCAACACCAAGTTACGGATGTATGTCAAGGGCTGCATATTAGGCCCAATTAAAGTTAAAATATTATTTTTTTCCCATTAAAAAAAGAGTTTTCATGAATTCTGACCTTCATTTTCTTTGTAAATATTTCCTACGAATGTTAGAATCGCATATTTGCATAGAAAGACGGGACTGACCACTGGAACGTTTTGATGAGCCTATTTGACTATTTATATCAATTATTTATATTTAATAATTTGATTATTTATATTAATTGTATGAAGCGCTTGTTGGCTCAATAATAAAAGATTTGATATACAATTATTTGATAATTTTATAGGATTATACTTAAAAAATTTAGTCAAAATACTTTAATTTTGTTAAATTAGGGTTAAAATCAATTTACTACCCAATATTTGATATTTAATGCAGGGTAAGAAGAATGAAATGAAGTAGACGCAATTTGGAGCAAGAACGAGCAAAAAATAACAGAAATATGAATTTTCAGAGTCATCTGTGGACCATGTTCAGATCCTCATGTGATCTGGGACAAAACAATTTTCAATATGATCTCCTAACGGTTATTTGGAGTTTCTGAGCAAACTGCTTAGAGTTTTTTAGCTTTTTTGAACTTATTTTGCTTCTAACAACGAGGAGAACACGATCCATTAAGGCATCATAATCGAAAGACGCTTGAAAATAGACAGAAAATATGAAATACTCAGACAGTTGAGATTTGAAGGCAGAAAACTCTTCTCTTTCTCATCCAGCTTTTCTCTTTGATGTGTATTCTCTCTCTCATATTGTTTATTGCCTCATGGAAGCCTAAACTACTCTCTTTTAGGGTTTAAGATATGTGAGGGTTTAAGATATGTGGTTGATACTTTTTGTTATTTTATAAGCTAAGTAATAGGTGTTGCTAGGCTTGACTAAATATTATACTATTATGTTGTCGGGCTTGACTAGGCTTGACAAGTTCAAATCACAAAAAATATCTAGGAGTCACTTTCTTTAAATGAATCAATTATTGAAAAAAAAATTGTCCATATGGAGATATCTCC
Organism: Schoenoplectus tabernaemontani; assembly: GCA_037127355.1. Classification (NCBI taxonomy): domain Eukaryota; kingdom Viridiplantae; phylum Streptophyta; class Magnoliopsida; order Poales; family Cyperaceae; genus Schoenoplectus; species Schoenoplectus tabernaemontani. Next base: position 24,886,297 of record CM073752.1, on the reverse strand, counting down.
GTGGTGATTCAAACTTGGGACGCATGATAAATAAAATAATAGCTTTTTCGATCAAAATATAACATTTTTCTGCTAAATTCAAACAAAAATCTTATATATGAGTAATATCGTATACTAAATTATATATCTTTGATGCATCCACTATCATGTCGTGTCTATATTTTTTTAAAAATATCATATCGTGCAGTGTTCTGTCGTGTCGAACCAAATAGTTATGTAGTATTGATGTCTACGATCCATATCATATGTTTGATATTTTCATTTATTAATGAATGATTTTATCATTATGTTCCTTTAGTTATTATATTTTGTGGATCATTTGAGTTGATAATTTAAATTGTAGAAGTCCATAAATAAAATAAATATGATTACTCTAAATGTCTACGATCTTGATAATTAGTAAGGAACACTAATTTCTCATTATAAGATAAGTGTGTGAGTTAGATGTTGATTAAGTTCTACAGAAAACTCGATAAGGAGTTATCAATCTAATCACACCTATACATATATGAGATATACCACATTAGACAGCCCCAAAATGAAATATCACATGGATTGTGTTATGTGTCATTAATATTTTATTTGTGTCCTGAATTCTAAGGTTGAGATGTTTATATTTTCTACATGAAAAATATGTATCGTTGGTACTGTCTAACGCTTACTTTAACTATAAGTTATACAGATAGTTACTACAATGTGTATGTCTTACGTGGAGAAACTATATGCATCAAGATAATATTATCATCTATATATGATGTAGATGATGATATCTCTGGGCCACTTGATAAAGTTTATATTACGTGCGTGTAATATGGTTATATGATAATTATATCATGATAAATTTTGAGAAAATCAAGAAAGAATAATCGGTAAGGATGACACATTCCGATTGTATGATTATTTAGATACCATGCAGCAAGAAATTAACACAATAACATTTTAATGTTACAGGGATCATGATTTTGCATTGTGTTTTTTTATCCACATTATTTGGGTAATCCATATAGCACGGCTAGTTGTATCATTGATTTATGGAATTAAAATATTTAATTTCATTGCCATAATGATGGGATCTCATAGGGTCACACCATATGAAAGATTAAAAAATATATATTAATAAAGCATATGTGATATGTATATAATATGTGGTATATTAATTATAAGGATTTATAATTAATTTGCACAAATTATATGTTATTAATACATGAATAATTTTATGACATGGAGATGTTATAAAATAATCTTAGTAATATTTAAAGTATGAGTGACATATTTTAAATGACTTTTGATATATGAGAGATGCATATAGATTAACATAGAATATTAATTTATATTTTGGCCTTTTATTATATGAGATTGTGGACTTAATTAAATATTAATATGATTAATATTTAAGGCCAAAGCCTAAATATATTTTCAGGATTTCAGCTGGGGAGAATTAATTAGTGATGACATAATTTAAGAATAATTAAATATACTACAACAAAATGGAGTTTCGAAAAGAAAGAATAGGCACCTCCTTAAAGTCATTATAGTAATTCTTTTTCAAAATAATATTCCTAACATTTATTGGTCGGATGCGGTGCTCACGGCAACTTATCTCATCAATAGATTACCTAGTCCAAAATTATAAAATATGAGCCCTCTCGAAATACTAAAAGGACAAAAATAGACTTGGATCATATTCGAATATTTTGATGCACTAGCTTTGTTCACATTAAACGGACCAACAAATTTGATCAAATTTTCATTAAGACTATCTTTCTTGGATATTCATCCAAGAAGAAAGAATATAAATGCTATGATCTAAGCAAAAAATTATACATCTCAAGAGACGTGTCTTTTTTTTTTTAATGAACCTTATTATAACTCAAAGGATCATTCAATGACTACTCGCAATGATCCTAGTCAACCCCTTTACTATTTTTAGCAAGTTTACGTTATTGCTGTACATGTTACCGTTGACCACATGAGTGTATATATACACTAATATATATCCCTTGTAAAATTAGAACTCAGTTAATAAAATCAAATTCCAAGTTCATGATCCATTTTTCTACAATATTAGTAGGACTACATAGAAAATATTGAGTTCATGGCTCAACTCGAGTTCGATTCGAGCTCGAACTAATTTGTCTTGAGTTAATTTGGTTTGAGCTATTCTCGGTTATTTATATAATATTTATTGATTTATATAGTTGAGAGGGATATCATATATTTGATAATTAATTATATGTCTATAGTAATTATACTGTACCTAGTCCAAATATGACATAATATCATCGTACTGTACTATTTTGGCCTAGGTCCTTAAATTTTTATGATATATCTTGGATAACCTTAGTTCCTAATACACTCTCGTGCATAAGGTGTCTAAATTTATTTCATTTTGATCTGACTTCATCACCATAACAGTATCATGATTTACTTAAAATATACTTATAATATTATAATCCTAACTTTTATGCAATTCCTTTGTACCCATCAGTAATACATGCATCATTTCAGTTTGTTGTATATTACCAGTAGAGTTACTAAGTTATTCTCATAACATCACAAGTAGTTTAATCATATGAAATAAATTAATACATAAATCATATAAATGATTCAACATGCATAACATAATATTCAGACTATATCCATATTCTTAGACGAAGGACATAGCCTTTCATACTAAACAAATAAGAAACTATAAATGCAAAAATAAATATCTCTAATAAAATTAAAAGAGAAGAGAAGATAAAACTTGTTTCTTACAACTTGAGACAAGACGTTGCCTTGCACCCAAGAACCTAGCTTGCTCCTGAAAGCCTTAACAATAGAGGAAGAAAAAAAATGTTTTGTCTCAGTCCAATACGAATGCTAGTTTGAGGAGGAAGAAAAGAAAGATGGAGAATGGAACGCCTTGAACGAGAAGTTTGACAGAGTTTATATAGGAGAACCAAAAAGCTTGAGTGCAAAAATTCTTAATTGTAGGATGATTATTTGAAGATCAATCCGGATTGCACAATGTGAATCTCATTTTTACAATTTTGTACTAAATTTATAATTTATCATTTAATTAGAACTCATCCTAATTCCACAACTGATTTGCTAAGGCAAACCACATATATGACTGCTGGACTGCAAGCCATTAGAACTTTGAAGTGTATGTTCCTCTTATTTATACTGATAGTTCTTGACATGCACATGCGGAATTCCTTAAAATGGTGTGAAGCATCAACCTCATCAAGTACCGTATTGTTAGTTATGGAAATTTGATTCTAGTACTGTATTATGATTTCGTACTTTTTAAACTTTGTAGTTTGTGAATTATAATTTGTATTATGGGAATTTTGTTGTGGTACTGCATTATGAATTTGATTCTGATACTATTGGTGTATTTATTGTTCTTGCTGATTTGAAGGTCTTAACTATTAATACATTTATTGTATTTGATTGAAGTTTGGGTATTGTATTATTCATTTCTTTGATGTATTTGTATTGTTCATTTGTTTGTTGTATAATAAATCTGCTTCGGTACTGTATCAGTATTATTCATCAAGTTATGGACCTTTTTGGTATTGTATTATACATATGTAATAGGCGGTTCAAGCTAAAAAATCAAGTCATGAGCTAGCTCGAGCAACATCGAGTTGAGTTCGACTTAGGAATTTAGCTCGGATGAGTCTTGGGTGGCTCGCTCGAGCCAGCTCGTTACATTATTGAGCTGAGTTTGAGTTGGCCTCAACTCGCTCGAACTTAGCTCGTTTGTAGCCATACATATTAAGCAATTAAAACATATTGATGAGCCTATTTGTTTATTTATATCAACTAGTAAGAACCCGCATGTTGTGCGGACCCTATTAATTTCAAAAATATTTATATGTAATATTAGTTTTATTATAAATAAATGATATATTTTATTGAAATATAAATTATGTCTAAATCAATTAAAAGACTATTAAATTTTGAAACAAAATTAATTTATTATTTAATAAAAAATAATGTATAAAATATATATTTTTTTGAATAAAGTTGTATAGTGCATTTTTTATATAATAAAGCTTAATAATAATTAATGTTTAATTTTTTTGATATATAATTTTTTACCTCCCATATATGCATGATAAAAAATCAGCAAACACAGTGAAGAAAAAAAATAAGTTTGACCGAAATATGAATCATTGATTTTATAAAATCAATCAATTTAAATCATAAATTGAAATATGAATATTTTGATTATTACACATTATATGATAACATTAATAGACAAACCTAATTCATAGCTCTATAATAATATAATATAATAAACTGAACCAAATCCAAATTAGTCCGAAATTGTAAATTCGGCATTGTACAACCCAAAGATACTGTTGAATTTAGCCTAATTTAACAAAAAAATGTTACATACTGAACTATTATTAATCAACACTAAAATCTTCTCACTTAAACCCCAATTTGGTCTATTTACCCTCAGTTATGTGAGCAAATTATGGCAACATGCAGAAAAATACAAAGAAACAAATTTCTTGAATCATTATCAAGTATCATTGTATGAAGAGGCGAAGAGCTTTTTTTGAATGAATCGTTATCAAGTATCAGTTTCACTGTATCACCATTCACCACGACGCGGATTAACGGGGCGGCCCGTCGGGCTTCCAAAATTTAGTCCTCGAGTGATAATTATTGAAAAATGATAATGAGGTTTTTCTACTTCTTGTATCCTCCCTCACAGAAACACACCATGTAGGCCTTAGACTGTTTTTTTGGCAAATGCGACAAACTGTAAACCTTTGTCTATCTCAAAATTAGAAACGCCAAGGAAAGCAGGAAGCTTTTTATGTTCTCACACCTTAGACTGGCTAAATAAGAAATTCATGTACAACATCAAATACTAATCTGCTTGAGACAATTAAGCCTTTGCATAAATCTGCACATGGACTTGCTTGGAGGTCACTACTATCCTTTACATAGAACAAACAATTTGCAAAAACAGCATTGTAAATGTACTCTGAGGACAGCATGATGACATGAAAAATGGAGCAGTGTTTCCAAAATTATACCTGCTGGATGTATTAGATTAGAAAGGAAATTAAGTCGCCAAACAAACATTTCACTCCCTCAACTGATTGAAGACAATCAGACCAACTGAAAACCCACCCTCATCCTGAAACAAACAAAACAAAAAGAACTAAAAAGAACCATAAAAAAGTAACCCAGTAAAATAAAATCACAAGTTTAACCAGAAGACGAGCCATTGGATTTGATGACAGACTTCCTATGGAGTACCCTCCCGGTTGAGCCACTGTCACCATTGATCAGGTCCCTCAGCCCTGAGATCGAATCCTTCCCCTCCTTACTCTTTTTCTTGTTATCGCCCACCAATCGCTCGAAGTAATTACCGTACACATACTCAGCCGAGTACCTGAATGGCACATGGAAGGCCCCAAAATTAGTGCATAGTTAAGGATAATCATTTTGTATTGAATACTAAGCAGTTGGTAGACAACAATTTGCTTCAGGAAGCCTAACAACTTAGGGGCAGGGCACTGAACTTCGGCCCAATTTTAGTAAACATTGTTCTATGTTGACATAAAATTGATTATAGATGAAAAACGATTTGAGGGTAAATTTTACTAAGTTTTAGATGTATACCCATCAGTCTCATCATAGAGCATGATGTGCCCGTGCCACTCCCACACGCGGTACTCGGCCTCCTTGTCCACATGAAATCCAACGCATATGTTGTGATCCCCGATAGAGACGGACTGGCCGGAGTTTGGTTTGAGCAGCTGATCGGCGTCTCCGGACTGGACGAGGCGAACGATCTCCTTCTCGAGTTTGGTCTCCTCCTTGGCGAGGGCCCTGCGGCTGCCGTCAGAGTCGAGAGAAAAGTCGGGTTCCGCATCGGAGTCGGCGTCGGAATCGGGGAGGGAATTGGATAGGAGGAGGAGGTCTTCTAACGAGCTGGTAAGGAAGGAGTTGGATTCGAGGAACGGCGGTCGGAGCTGTAAACGGCCCATCAGGTTTTGGAGGAAGAGAGCGTCGATCGGGGTTTCAGAAGCGTTGTTCTTCGAAGGAGACGCCATGGCTTTGGATGAGGCGGAAGCGGTTGCAACTTGCAAGGCCCTTCGTGAATGGTGAATGGTGAATGGTGAATGGAAGGCAATCAGATATTTTCTCTCTTTGTTCTCCTATTCAGTATTTGATTTTCGAAAGATTCAAATCTAACCATAGTATGGATCGATATCCGAACCGCATGCTCTGGGGACTAGGGACTAGGGGTCCTCTTCTCCGCTCTATGGGAGAAATGTTTAGGGTTTGGAGGCCGATGAAGAGTGCAGTCTACATTTTAGGCCCAAATGATGTTTATCATAACTGTCCATCTTAAATTCTTAATAACAAAAAGAAGCGCCTGTATTTCAGTATGGGCTCCGTCTCCGTGTAATAGCAATGTGCTCTTCGAAAATGAACCAACTTCAGCGGTAAATAACTAAATATTATAGAGGCGAAGCGTATTGAGTGAAGATTCTGCCAATGCAGATTTCACTCAAAAGCATTCATTCCACATCACATTCAAAAGAATATTCTTACTGGTACATTTGTCTTTCCTATATCTGTGGCTACTAGTGCTTTTTCAGTACAACTTTGAGGATACAACACAATTTTATAGCCCCTCCTTGAGGGGTTGTGCCAGTGATGGGAGGCTTGTGTTCGATCCATTATCAATCTATTCATTTACTACTACAAACATGCCCTCTTGATTCGAAGCTTCATTTGATGTGATTTCAGATTCCTGTGATATCTTTTCGCATGTTCTTAATTAATGAATTGATTGGAGATGTGGGACTCAAGATACAGGGGCAAAAAGCAAAACTGCTGACACCAGACCATAATCACGCCAACCTGCTTATACTATTTGGTTGTGTGCAACTGTGGGTACTGCTCTAGAGACTAGGGAGAGTTGATTTGCACAGAAATGCCTTGTCTTGCAGGTTGGACAGCTAATTATATATTTTGTAATATTATGAGGTCCATGGACTCTTTGGTAAGATTTTATATGGTAAAACATAAATGAAGATCAGGATATTCTGCTGTGTTTGCTAGTGGGTTCAGGTTGTTATGTAACTACATTATTTTTGGGAAGTAAAAGAACTAGATCTGATCAATCAAAAGCTAGTTGTACGATGTACCAGTGTACCTCTTTTGCAAATATATATGTATATATATATATATATATATAGTCCGACTATGGTATTTTGTAAAGCACAGATGCGTTGTGTACTTTGCGCTCTATTTTCAATTTTAATTCAGAAATAATTGATCCGAACTGTTCAATCTAATCTTCATATCAAAATAAACAAAATTTTATATTTTTTAGATTTTTTTTGCTATTTTTTCTGTTGAGGAGAAAATGACTTGATCTGAGAATTCTGATTCATCCAAAAATGATGGTTTTCCCCCTATCCAAAAAAATAGCAAATGAATTCTAAAAAATATAAAATTTGGTTTACTAATAGATTATGATATGGAGATTAGATTGAGCATTTTGGATTGATTATTTCTAATTTAAAATTAATAATAGAGCGCAAAGCACACAACACACTTGTGCTTTGCAAAGCACCATAGCCTAATTATATATATATAGTGAGTTAAGATACCGTGAGCTTAAGCTCACGGAGGTCTTCTGTGAGTTTAACTCAAAAAGTATATATAAAATCATCTCCAAATTTTAATTTATTGTGCTCATTAAATTCTTTATATGAAAAAATCTTGTGGGATGCAAAAATTTAAAATGTTTTGAGTTTTTTAAAATCATTAATTTTTATTTTTAAAAATGACGTTCAAACATTAATTATTTTTAGTGGTAATTTTCAAAAATTAAAAACTATGACTTAAAAAACTCAAAACACTCCAATTTTTTGCACCCTACAAGTGTTTCGTATAAAGAATTTAATGAGCATGATAAATTAAAATTTGAAGATGATTTGATATATTTTCTTAGTTAAGCTTACGGAAGGCCTCCGTGAACATAAACTCACGGTATCTTTACTTTATATATAGTTGGGTTATTGTGCTTCCAGTAGCACTTCGGTCAAACACTACTGACTCAAAATTTTAATTTTTCATGCTCAAAATTTTAATTTAAATAACTCAATAAAATCTTCATATTATAATCTTATAGAATACTAATTTTTATCATGTTTGAAATTATTTTACTATACTTAATAATTTTTAGAAAATGGCTCTTTTTAACATACATTTTTTGTATTTTTTTTATTTTAGGACTATCTTTCAAAAATCATTAAGTATAGTAAAATAATTTCAAACATTGTAAACATTAGTATTTTATAAGATTATGATATAAATATTTTATTGAGCTACTTAAATTAAAATTTAGACTTGTATCGTTACCATCGAATGGTTACTTGTAAGCATAATAGATAAAATATATATATATATATATATATATATATATATATATATATATATATATGAGTTTGGCTACAGTGCTACGCGTAGCAAGGATGATCCGTGTACTACGGACCGTTTCTCCGTTTTTAAAGTTCAAATAGTCGATCAGACCGGTCAAAATATTTTTCATATGAAAATCTAGTTGGGGATCAAATTTTATATTTTGTATAATTTTCTTACTATTTTTTAAGATAGCTAGAAAATCACTTGATTTAATTATTATGAGTCATTCAAAAGGAGTCATTTTCTAACTATCTTAAAAAATATAAAATTTGATCTCCAACTAGATTTTCATATGAAAAATATTTTGACCAGTCGGATCGACCATTTAAACTTTGAAGACGGGGAAACGATCCGTAACACACGAGCCATCTGTGCTACGCGTAGCACCGTAGCCAATCTCATATATATATGTATATATAGAGAGAGAGAGAGTAAAGATATCATGAGCTCAACTCAAAAAATACATCAAATCATCTCCAAATTTTAATTTATCATACTCATTAAATCCTTTATATTGGAGTGTTCACCGTATTTCAAAATACCGTGCTCGAAATTTTAATTTAAATATTTCAAAAGATTCTTCATATTATAATCTTGTAGATTATCAATTTTCAACAAATTTGAAGTTAGTTTACTATGCTTAATAATTTTTAAAAAATATCTCTAAAAATAATTAAAAATATCTATTTTTATAGGCCAAATGTTGCTATCTTTCAAAATTCATTAAGCATAATAAATGAACTCCAAAACGTGAAGAAAATTGATAATCTACAAGATTATGATATGAAGAATTTTTTTGAGTTATTTAAATTAAAATTTCGGGCGCAAAATTTTAAAATTCGAGCCATAAGCATTTGGCCGAAGTGCTTATGGAATCACTGTAGCCAAACTCTCTCTCTCTCTCTATATATATATATATATATATATAGTTTGACTACGATGATTCCATAAGCATTTCTTGGTGAAATACTTATAACTCAAATTTCAAAATTTTGTACTCAGAATTTCAATTTAAATAGCTTAAAAGATTATTCATATCATAATCTTGTAGATTAGCAATTTTCATCATCTTTGAAGTTAGATAACTATACTTAATGATTTTTTAATGTTAACTAAATACACACACATTCACACATTATACATATATAAAACTTTCAAAAGCATAACCCTTTACATCCAACAAGCAAAATTTTCTCATAGAATCTGCCCTGAAAACTAATTAATTTAGAAACCTCACAAAGCCAATAAATAAAAAATGAATAACCTCATGAAATCTTTTGCAATTTGCATCATATTTTCACCAAACAAGACAACAAATTGTTGAAAATTTAACTCAAGAAAAAAAAGTACCCCATTTCTCATGAAGTTTTCCTTCGATGCACATTCAAATTGAAAAGAACCAAAAAATACAGATGAGAACCATAAAACGGACAGAAGTTGGTAACAGTAAGTCACTATGCACCTGTTAAATGGAATAATATATTGCAATCATTATTATTTACCTTTCAAAAAATTAATATCGTTGTTCATTAAAAAATAACATATTATTCAATTTTTTTAGTACTTTATATCAGATGCAAACTCAAATTATAATGTGTAAGCACACATTAATCAATGAAATACAATACCATACTAGAAACTTGATGCAAAATTGCAAATAACCCAGAATGCTAAATGATGGAGCTATCACGTCATATGTCAGACTAAGCAAGGATACGAGCGGTAGAACATGAGTTTAAAACTTTAAATTAAAGAAGAAAATGAGGGGAATAGGTAGAAAAATTAAACACTGGAGTTGGAGTTGAGGCAGATGAAGCATTGATATGTGAAGTCCACGCTGTCAAATTTAATTAAGGAGATGGAAGTGAGGAGGAGGTGCAACGGAGTAGTGGGGTATCCATTGATGAAAAATATATAATGATAAAATTCATTTAATTTCATGAAAAAATTAAATGAAACAATTGCGAATAAGATCATAACATCATATGCAGCAATATGGATTCATTCACCAATCATTTCAATTCAAGTACGGAATGTTAAATCAAAGCATTGATTGAACATAATATAATTCACTAACGCCACAAAAGACAGCAACTACAATTGCCGCTACAGAACTACAATCCTAGATAATTACAAAATGCCTGTTCATCGAAAAGTCAAAACCCTCTAAGCAACCTACAGACGGTGAAACCACATTCAAATTCAAGCCTTTTTGGGAGACTTGGCAGCCTTCTTGGAAGGAGATTTTGGGGATTTTGTGGTCTCTTGAGCATCACTCTTGGTCTTCTTTGGCAGCAAAACGGGGTTAATGTTAGGCAACACCCCACCAGATGCAATTGTCACTCCAGCAAGCAATTTCCCCAACTCCTCATCATTTCTTATTGCTAGCAAAACATGGCGAGGTACAATACGGTTCTTCTTGTTATCTCTAGCAGCATTGCCAGCCAACTCTAGCACCTGAATCATAAGTTAATTAAACGAAAATCCCTCATCAATTCAAGATCAGAATGATAAAATAAAAACATAAAAAGAAAGGTGGGTGGGTGAATGAATTATAGCAACCGAGGGTTGAACAGAAATTTACCTCGGCTGCAAGGTACTCAAGAACAGCAGCGAGATAGACTGGAGCACCAGTACCAACACGCTGAGAGTAGCGGCCCTTCTTCAGATACCGACCAATACGCCCGACTGGGAACTGGAGCCCAGCCCGGACAGAACGAGTGACAGCCTTCTTCCTGGGTCCACCTTTCCTCCCGGCGGCTCCCTTCTTGGCTTTACCTCCCTGGGTAGCGTCCATTTCAGATCTGAGTCCTGAGACTTAAGGGGAGGGAGGCGAGTAGAGGAAGGAGGGAGGGAGGATTGAAAACTGAAAACAAGCGGGATGTGAAATGTGTTTTTGTGATTGGGATTTGAGCGAGAAGACCTTTCGTTATGTTAGCTCTTTTTATAGAAATAATAAATAAAAAGAGGATGCCAGGATGGCGATCCGTGGGTGTTTTACTTGGACGGCTGGATGGGCTTGGATATAGACGGCTGAGATAAGCTTTCACTGGCTGCGCTAAATGGCGAATTGGCGATGCGTGACTCCGACTCTAGAGTCTATGAGCTTTGTCAATGGATCAACACCAAGTCACAGACGGCTAAGTAGTCATTTAAGCATAGTATCTTATGCATGCAAAATTCTATTTAAGGTTTTAGAATTTTTGAAACAACATTAGATACGGATAATCATTGAGATTTTTAGTGTTTTAGCTATTTCTCTTCATCTCTCCATCCGGTTTTGAGGAAAATCACAGTAAGGATTAAGAAACTCGGTGATTAACGAAGTTCTGTTTCACTAATCACTAGAGTGATATTGAATTAGATTAACGAGGAAAATCACAGTAATGTTGTGTTTCACTAGAGTGATATTGAGAATATGTTCCAATATATAATTTGGATGGCAAATTCCATCAATAAGTAACATAGCCGTCTCATGTTGAATCATTAAGTTTTGATAATTTTAAGAATTTTTGATAATTATGTTAAATTTCAAGTAAAGGCTAATTTTATAATTATATTTCGGTAAACTATTTTAAAAAATTTATTCTACATTTTCAAATATGAAATATCATAACATAAAGGTACACGTTACAATGATTTGGATAAACATTACAACAGTAATGATAGTTTTAGTAATTAATATAACTTAATGCATAATCAATGTAACTAGCCAAACAAATTAAAAATATGATGATAATCATTGTAATAGTTTGGCTCACTATTGCAAGGATTATTATATTTTTTTTCATTTTGTAACAAAGGATTAGTGTGAGCAATTTGGACACATGGTGAAAGACTGCTCAAAACCCTCATCCAAGAATATACAAGCAAAATACAAGGGAAAGGGCAATCCAAAACCTAATATTGCCACTGGTGCCTCATAATTCTCTCTAGCTTCTCAATCTTCTATTGAAAGGATCCTCATTGACAGGGATCAAAAATCTATCACTATTACACCGTCTACCAGGGCTCTTACTCTTGATGATGTTTAGAGCATGATTCAATAAGCTTTAGGTAACATTGGTACAACCTCTTCAACGAATGTTTCTTTATCAGATATAAGAAATGGTAATTGGCTTTTAGATTATGGTGCATCAAATCACATGACATTTGATTACATGAACCTTAGCCAAACACAACCGATGACCTCTCCATCTGTGATATATACATCCGATGGGTCACCCATAGTTGCTACACATATTGTCTCTGTTTTAACTGAGAAGTTATCTATTCCAAATGTTCTTTTTATTCCAAAGTTGTTCATGAACTTGTTGTATGTTGGCTAACTTTATGAATCTGGACTAAATGTTACATTTAATTCTTCTGGTTGTGTTGTGCAGGATTGTCTAACGGGGAAGGAGGTTGGGAGAGGACGTAGAAATGGTTGAATCTTTCAGTTGGAAAAACTCTACCTTCTCAACAACCTTTCTTCAGAATTAGGAATCCAAACCGAAAATAAAAATATTTCTAAAATAAATTTGATGTGCGGTGCTTTTCTGACTAAAATTGATTAGGGACCCAATTTGACATGTCATATGTATCCGGTAAATTGACCAGCATATTCGAGACATACCCGCATTCGCATGTCATATCATGTCATACTGCATGTAGACAGGATAAAGTAGAATTCGGAAAATAGTCCCAAGATAGGATTAGATAGAATTAAATAATTTAGGTTGTAGATTATAATTATTAGGGAAATATTATTACTATCACTAATTATTAATTAAGTCAGGTAGTTAATTATGCATTAAATGCATGGGAGTGCTGAGAGGCGGGCCGGGTAATTCTCAATCTGAGGTTGTCTTGCATAACCAGACCGTTGTGGTTACGTACGGTGACCCATAGGCCCGTGGGACCCACCGGTCTGTATATGCACTGCGCATCTTTGCATGTCGGGTTATCCACCGACCCCGTCATTTGGCGGGTTCGGCTGTGTCAGAGTGTTTTCTTTTTTATCAATATTATATTTTTATTATTCTTAATATGATTAAAAATTTTAATCCAAATTTGAGCGATTAGGATACTATGTCTTTCAGTATTTAGTGTGGGCGGCCATATTCGAGACTGGAATCTACTCCGAGATATTATATTATATTATTTATCCGGCTTATTTAGGATCCTGATATTGCCCGAAAAGCTTTCTCTTTTGGCCCGTAGTTGGTACAGAGAAAGTCGGGATGCGGTCCTCTGGCCCTAGTGGGTACAGTGTATGCTCTCATTTGTATATACTTTATTTTGTTACTTTACGGGATGCGGTGTCAAACCGTGAAAAAAATTAATTAAGCAATAATAATAATTAAGATGTTAATTAAAATAATTTAACTGGTACAACAAGTTAAGATATCCAATGAATCAATTTATTTAACACTTATCATTCACTACACCAAAGTCCATAAAATGTATGTTACGCCTGATCCCGAAACTTCTCACCTTCTCTCTCTATATGTTTTCTCACCCCGTGACCATCCCTGGACACTCCCCCGACTCTATCCCTCTCAATCAAATCCTCACCGAAACCTTACCTTCTCGAGGCATTATCTCTTTGACTTTGGTACACACCCTCTCGTCTATTTTTCTCCCTCATGACAGAACCCGTCCCCTCTATCTTTTCTTCCTTTTCACGGGGATTAATTTATCCTTCACGATCTCACTCCCATCATTCTCCTCTCGTCAGACACAGAAATCTCCTCCCCACTCAAATTTTCTCTCTCGACATTGTGCATAATACCTTCTGATTTTCCCATGGCTACCTACTTCCCATTTCCGACCTTGAACTCAAATCGAGTTAGCATGACCCTCTCGCATCTCCCCACCAAAGGGAGCCCCACCTTCGGACCGTCGGTTAGGCCCGCCGCTTTCCCGCACAAGACCCTCCCCCTGCTCGTTCTCCTCTTCACTCTCGGATCCCACACCATAGCAACTCGAGCCCGATCCGCACCTCATCGAGCATGACCACCACACAACAAGGACGATGCCAAGCCACCCTCTCGTCGCGCAACCCTAGCCGAACCATCCCCACCTCGCCGCCATGGGAAATTGTTCAAGTGGTGCCACCTTATTATCATTCACCAAGAGAATATGTGGAGCTCACCATGTGCTCGATTAATTGACCAAAGACTACTCTGGCTCGCTTAACACGACCCTCAAGCAGAGCTTGGCCGAGCAGCCCCTATTTTGTTTTTCCCTTGTTTGCTAGTTCGGTTTTGCTTGTTGATGGCTATGAATGACATTACTGGTAAGCCAAATAATATTTCCATTGATCTTCTGATTTTCTCATTGATTACTGGTAGCTTGTGTCCCTTGCGTGATTTGTGAATGATTGTGCTTTCTGTAGTGAATGACTTGAGTTATTCCTTGGTGTCTCTATGTAAAATTTGATTTTTGTGAAATAATTATTGAGCATTGAAACTGATTCTCAACTCCAATTTCATATATTTAGTTAGCTTGGTCAGATTCTGTCTAATAACTATATTGGCCTATGTCTTGATGTTTCACCCACGTATAAAGGTATGATTTTTTTTTGTGTGTTGGTTAACTTTGTTTATGGTCAGATTTGCTTCTATGTGAACCCCTTTTGAATCTGGAGTAAATAATCATTGGATTTCTAGCTAGAAAATTGAGCCATCACTGGTCTCCCAATTAATGGGTTGAATTATGAAATAGGGGCTGATGCTGGTATGTAGTGCATGACACCATGTTGTCTAATTTCTAGTATAACGTCCTCTGCCCTAACCCTGTACCAGTTACTAGTTAAGTGAATACTTGATTTCCTTAAATATGTATTACGCTAGAATGGTTCTTTTCAATTGAAGCCACCCTGACTTGTTTTATTGGCCTGTTATAGTTCTTTGGACTTTTTAGCACTAGTATGACTAATATAAATACATCTTTGGGTGTTCTGTCATTCTTGGTCAATTTTCGAAAATAAGGAACCAACTTATTTAATATAATAAAAATGTTAATTGGATTATTAAGTTTGTTTAGATCTTTAATTATATCTTTTTATTATATATATATATATATATATATAATAATAATTAATCAATTATTTTTGGAACTATAATAGTTGCACTAAACCGAGAATGAAATACTTGAGTACAATTGTTATATATCTATAACATATATTTTCTTAATATTAAAATAATAATAATAATAATAATAATAATAATAATAATAGTTGTAACGTGATTCATCATGTTAAATAATACTATATACAAAATAGAATGTACAATTTATTATTATAGAGAATAAATTATAATCCTTCTATTATCAAAAAAATTAAGTGATAACATTAAGTTAAACTTAATAAATCTAAATAAAATTAAGTTAATCACATTAATCAAAATGGATATAATTTAAATTATAAACTTTAAATAATAATATTATAATATATATATATATATTAAGTAATTTCTCTATTTTAAAATTGATAAGAATAATACTAAAAATATTAAATATAAAATATTATATATTAATCAATTTCTCTATTCCTAAATAATTGATTATCCTAATTATAAATTTAATTTAATTAAGTGATAATAATTAGTTACCTTATTTAATCAAATAAAATTTAACTCAATTATATTAAATCAAAATAAATATAATCTTAAAACACCAACACGTTTAAATAAATAAAACGTTTAATTTGAATTTAAGTTTAATTAAATTTAATTACTTTCATTTAATTTTTATTTTTATTTTAATTCTAGTTTTATATAGTATATTTTCTAATTATTGAAAATAACATAAACATATAAAATAAAATAAAATTAAAGAGTATAATATAAATAATTAGGAATTTTAAAGTAATAAGTGAGGTATGATAATAATTTATAACATAAAATATATATTAATCAATTTCTCTATTTAATAATAGAATAGTATTAATAAATATATAAATATATATTAATCAATTTCTCTATTTTTAATAAGAACAATATTAATTATGTAATATTATATATTAATTAATTTCTCTATTTCTAAATAACTAATTATCCTAATTTTAATTAAATTAAGTAAGTGATAACGTTAATCTAACTTAATTAATCTAAATAAATTAAGTTAGTTACATTAATCGAAATAAATATAATCTCAAAACACGAACACTAAATGATAATAATCATGATCCAGAGTCTGGTATACCCTGACCTAACCAGTCCAAACGTGAATATGATACTCGCTAATTTAATTTATCTTGGCTCTTTTCTGGTTCTCGAATCTTATCGCGACGAGCCGACCAACGAGTACAATCAGGATGAGACGGCTGATGAGATCGTGATGCGCCACCGGAGACTTAGCAATTTGACGTTATCGACCTAATCAAATTATTCTCAGGTACGGTTTCCTGGGATTCATCTTCTTTCTTCAGAATTAGGAACCCAAACCGAAAATAAAATGTTTTTAAAATAAATCTGAATTGCGGTGTTTTTGTCCAAATTAACTAGAGACTAAATCGACTTCGTCATTTGCATCCTGTAAAATTCGACCAAAGATATTTGAGACATACCCGCATTTACATGTCATATCATGTCATACCGCACGTAGACAGATAGGAGTAGGATCTCGGAAATAGTCTCGAGATAGAACAGATAGATTTAAATAATTCAAGTTGTAGATTAAAACTATTAGGAAAATATTATTACTATCACTAATTATTAATTAAGTCGTAGTTAATCATGCATTAAATGCATGGGAGTCTTGAGAGGCGGACGGTAATTCTCGGTCGGAGTTGCCTTGCATAACCGCATCGTTGTGGTTACGTACGCGACCCATAGGCCCGTGGGACCCACCGGTCAGTATATGCACCGCGCATCCTCGCTCTGTCGGGTTATCCACCGATCCCGTCATTTGGCGGTTCGGCCGTGTCGAGTGTTTTCTTTTGATCTTTATTATATTCTTATTATTATTATTTATATGATTAAATTTTTAATCCAAATTTGAGCGATTTAGATACCGTGTACTTCGCATTTAGTGTGGGGCCATATCCGAGATCGGAATCTATTTCGTGATACTATATTATTATATTTATCCCGCGTATTTAGGATCCTAGTATTGTCCGGGGGCTTTCTCCTTTGGCCCTTAGTTGGTACACAGAGAAAGTCGGGATGCGGTCCGCCGACCTTAGCGGGGTACAAAGTAGCTCCCATTTGTTTATATTTCGCTTTGATACCTTTACGGATGCGGTCCTCCGACCCTTGGTTGGTACAAATGTAGGCTCCCATTTGTTTCCGATTTGTTAATTCACGGTAATTATCTCCTTTTTACGATATGGCAACCGAAGACATACTATATCCATTGGCTTATATTTTGTAAGGTAAATTACCGTATTCAATTGACTGCAGTACGTGCTTATACCGTTCACTCTCCTAGGGCGTTATCGCCTCGGGAGCCCGACTGTCGTTTGTGCGCGCGTTGTCGCCGCACAAACATAAAGTCCTAAGTTAGTAAGTCGGGCCCCGGTAGTGCCCGCTAGGCAAGGCCCGAGTTAGTAAGTTGGGCCCCGGTAGTGCCCGCTCGGGATGAGTCCGGTAAATTTACAAATCTGGGGTATTTATTACGGGTGTTTAACTCTCGTACCTTATACTTTACATTATATTCTTATTTCCACGTAATTTTCTATTTCGGGCTTTCTTTACCATATCATGTCATAACATGTAGGTTAAATGTGCATAATAACATTTATTATATTTATTCATCAATATTATATTGCATTTCGTACATCGAAGATCGGTTTTGGGTCCAAATCTAGGAAAGAAGATCAAATCTTAAGGTCGGATCTAAATCCGTCGAGTAATTTATAAAATTACTCACGTTTCCACGGTGGTTGTGGGATCCAGGTATTTTCAGGTTCGGGATTTTTGGCTAGAGTGAGGGTTAGGGACAGTCCTGCGTGGTGACAGAGATGCTTCGCCGCTTCCGCATGTGAGCAGGGTAGTGGATTAGGATCTATCGGGTTTCGAGTTTTATTTCCTTTTTTTGGGTTTTTCTTTGAGAGATTTTGCTGCCCATTCTGATGGAGCTAGCCCCGCCGATGTCGGCGTTGTATTTTATTCTTGTTACTCTGGACTGTTATTGTGTTGTATTATTATTATTGTTTTGTTTATTCTGGGATTTTCTTTATTTTTATTCATTTAGCCTTTCGTACGCACGTCTCGTCGTGCGTACGTGGCAGGATTAAGCACCCCTAATCCGTTTCATTTATTCCGGGGTGTGACATGCGGTCCTCTGACCCTTGGTTGATACAGTGTAGGCTCTCATTTGTTTCCGATTTGTCAATTCACGGGTAGTTATATCCTTTGGCGATGTGACAACTAAAAGCATAATTTTTAAATCTCATTTGCTCATATTATTATTATTGTTACATCAGATTCAGAATACCGAGTACGTGCTTTTAGCCGTCACTCTCCTAGGGTGTTATCATTCTGGGAGGCCGAATTTTCCCAAGGTATTCAGGGCATTGGCATCCGCTTACTCGAAAATCCTAAGTTTGTAAGTTAGCCCCAATACGTGCCCGCTTAGGTAAGTCACAAGTCCAGGGCCCAATCACGTGCCCTCTTGTGGATGAACTGATGATCTGTATATGGGTTATATATATTCGGGTGTTTGAATTTTTCGTACTTTATATTTTATATTATATTAGTATTTCCACATATTTTCTACTTCGGGTTTATTTGCCATTTAATATCATTCATATAGGTGTTTTCTCAAACGTGCATAAAATATTATTATATTTATATATATTTAATATAATGCATTTAGAATACAGTATCGGTATTTGGGTCCAATCTAGGAAAGAAGATCAAATCTTAAGGCTGGATCTAAATCCGTACTGAGTAAGTTTTAAATTACTCACGTTTCCACGGTGGTTGTGGGATCCAGGTATTTCAGGTGCGGGATTGAGTGTTGATGAGAGTACTAGGTGCAGTCCTGTGTAATATCATAGGTGCTTCGCCGCATCAGCATAGTGAGGCGGGTAGATGATTAGGACTTATCGGGTATCGGTTTTTTGTTTCTTTCTTTGGGTTTTATTTGAGAGATTTTGCTACCCATTCCGATGGAGTTAGCCCTGTCGGTATCTGACGTTATATTCTACTGTATATTTTGGACTATTATTGTTTTATATTATTATTATTATTGTTTTGTTTATTTTGAGATTTATTTTATTTTATTCAATTAGCCTTTCGTACGCACGTTTCGTCGTGCGTACGTGGCGGAATTAAGCACCCCTAATCCGATTTAATTATTGTGACACATAAAGTTAATACCCATTAAATAAGAGCAGCAACAAATATTTGGGATGCATGAAGCCGACACATTCATTATTTTCTCAATAAATTAATTTTTCTTAAATCAGTATTAGAAACTTACATTTTCTTTCTCCGCAATTTGTCAATATCTCCACTAATGAAATTCTAGAATAAGGATGCGACTTCATTAGTGTTTTTCAAATCATTCATACGATGGAGAAATGAGAAAAGGAGACTACAAAAAAATGAAGAGAAATTATCAATTTCCATGATGGTTTAAAGCAAATCGCTTGACAAATGAGAGACTAATGATGAACTTAGATTAGGAGAGAACAAATGAGAGCATCGTGTTCCGTACGAGAGGAATAAGATTTGACTGGAATTCAAAAGGTCACTCTGAACATAATAATAGAACAAATAAACTCCAGGTTAGTATTATTTATTCAGAACTAATATGAAAGAGTTTGAAGATTTATAAGAGAGAGAGAGAGAGAGAGAGAGTAACTATTAGTATTAATTAAGGAGTCTTTGACCGATTGTGTTGACTTGATGAGATAATTGAATGTGAACCAGGTCCACGGTTCCAAAGTAACAGATATCTATTTTACATTTGTACCACTGGTTCTGGTTCAAATTTAACTTTGACCAACTGATTGAAGATATTTCGGTGGTCTTTGCAATACCAGTACAGATAGATCGAGATCGAGATCGAGATCGAGTGCAGCTATATTAATGCCGCTAGCAAGAATCAGGGTTAACTGTTAAAGGCTAAAGCCCTTCTTCGTCTCTCCCCGTCTCCCCCCAACTTCGATTAAAATCTTATCCACTCCAAAAAATTCTCTGCCTCGAATCTCTATATTTGTTTCATTATTGTATTGTAAATTTGTAATTGTACTGCGTGGGCGACTCAGATCTGACATGCTTCGTTTTGGCTTTTAGCTGTAGATTCAGGGTTTTTCCAAGGATCAACAAGATGCTTGCAGATTTCTTATACATATTGACATCGATCACATCTGTAATTTTGGTTTATGGCGGATCCTCCTCACATCGCCTGAAAGAGGTTGAAAAATGGCTTTGGCGTGGTTTTTCGAGTTAATAGCTTGCTTAGATTAGGTTTCTCGTATAAGTTCTCATTTTCACATTGTCCGAGCATTTTGGATAAGGGCTTTAGATCTTTTATCCCATTTCTATCCCTAATCTTGCCTTCTAG
Organism: Schoenoplectus tabernaemontani; assembly: GCA_037127355.1. NCBI lineage: Eukaryota > Viridiplantae > Streptophyta > Magnoliopsida > Poales > Cyperaceae > Schoenoplectus > Schoenoplectus tabernaemontani. The sequence continues at coordinate 24,865,336 of CM073752.1, read as the reverse complement.
TTTGTGTTGTGCGGGTCTTTTGCATTTTGTTTCGATCCGACATCAGATCGGAGTCGCTTTTCGCTTACTATACCTTGGACCATCGCGGTCTCTCAGAGAAAGGTATTTGTGATTTATACTCTTCGCTATTCATTTTGATCAACTTCTATATCATATCTTTCTAGCTGTAATTATCCTGGATTGTTGACGAGGAACTATGATACGAGAAATAGCATGTTGTAATGCCATCCTATTTTGTCCTTGCAATTTCAAATAGTGATTGAATAGTAAATCACCGCATGCATTGACTCACTTATTTTCCATTTAATTTAGACAAGCTGCATTACGTAAAGTTATTTTAACGATAAATGAGTTTTTCCCCCTAAATTGTAAATACCATTTATCAGGTAACAAATCTTATTAACAATTTATGCTGATTTAAAAGTAAGGTTGTAATAAGTAATATCAGTGCGCTGATGCATCTGGTGGACTAATTACAGGATGGAGCTATAGATAACAGCAAATACACCTTGTAATCTTTCTAAAAAGATTATAGAAGCCTAATAAAACTTTCTTTTAGGAAACTTTCCTGTCATTCTCTTCATTTGGAATTTGATTACTGTGAATTGATTATTTTTTTTTTAATGGCTGTACAACATTTTGTCTCTATTCCTTCAGCCCCACATGTTTTTCTTTGACCTGCATAAATATTTTGGTTTTGTAATAAGTACATTTTTTATTCACACATTTTTTTTCTTCTGAAATTTATTCTTTTAAGATCACAGCATGCAAGAATCCAGAGAAAGTTTGGTTTGTTTACAAAACACTTCATCTCTGATGGTGCCTCCCATCTCTGCTGGTGACAAGTTGTCGTCACTAGACCTGGACTCATCTACTCCCTTCAAGGTGCGCATTTCTAAAGCAGCATCACCTATCAAGAATACAGGGGATGTGCTGCACTATCAGGATGATCGGGTTGTTTCTGATACCAGCACTGAAGAGACTCTGTCAGATGCCACCTCTGATCAAGAGATTAAGACATGTGACCTCTCTGTAATAGATATTTCAACTGGTTGCAAGGGTGTTAGGAGATGTGCAACTTTTCCTCGTGCTGAAGGACAGGTGACTGTGCCAAAAAGTGACTTGGGTGGCCAAGAGGCTGTTATGGAGCCACTGACGCATGAGCGCTCCAAGTCGCTTCCTGTGAGATTCTATATATCTTGTCCTTTTTCTTTTTACTACAGTACCAAATTCAAGTTTTGGAGCCGTTAGGTTTCACTTACCTTGTTTGTTTCAGTATAGGGTTGGTTCTGGCCGGATATTTCATACCTATGTAGCATGAAACATCAATAAAGGTACCAGTTCTATGTCTGACACACGTCAGACAGGGAAATGTGCCCGAGACATCCTGACACAGCTTATATATGCTTGGTTAGGACAAGGTATCCAGCAATGGCCACAAGGGCTGCTCGTGGCAGGGACATACCACAAAACTTTTTTTTTTAAAAAAACATGGAACTGGGTTCAAATTGAATCCAAAATAGGAAAGTGAGGATAATTTTCACATCTGAATAATGTACTAGGCGGTAAAGGCATAAAGCTGAAAGAAAATTAGAAATAAGACCAATAAAAATAAGGCAAAAAACTAAAAAAGAAAGCATTAGAGAAGGCGAGGAGCGAAGCAAGCCCTAGCCTAAATCTTGTCCGGTAGTGGAGCTTGTCGTTCGGGCGTTGGGGGGGGGTGGCGATTATTACCGGTTATCAACAAGTTTTAGAGCCATAAAACAAATCGGGAACATAATTTTGGATTGGAAGGGGGACCTCAGCCCCTTCTCCTTTTTTTTTTCCACCAAGTTCCTCCAGTGATCTTGTTTGTCAGACATTTTGATTTTTGTTCTTCATCATTGTGAATTCTTTGTAACTCTATTAGTAGAAGTTTATCCTTTTACAAGTAACAACTGTATTGGGGACTTGTGGGCTGGCCCATCAAGACTACAGTAAACGAGGCGGTTTTGTTGACTTCATACTGTTTTAATGAATTCTCCATTTCTGTTTTTGCCTCTGGGATCTAGCTCTAGTAGTGAGGAATTTGTGGAGAATACATGGGCACATTATTCTTTTTTTCTTATTAAATAAACACACAAAACACTATCAATTATATTTAGTTAATTACTTTTCTCAGGGTTGACTGTGATTGAGAATTCTAAATTCCCACTACTATTATTCTTGTTGTTTAGCTGTTTAAATGATAAAATCTAAAATTTCTGCTGTAACAATTTGAATTCTGTTTTAGTTTTAGTATTTCTTAAAACTCAACATAACTTATTTATTTAGATGCCGTCCTCCCTGCAGTGTTGCATCCTTATCATAAAATAATTTTTCACTGTGTGCTTCAATATCTCTCTCTGTGCTAGATGATTGTGTGTTAACCACCTGGTTTTGTTAGAGATGACTGCAAAGACTTCTTTTCCTTCTTTTGGTTCTGTAATATTTAAAAGCCAATCATGGGTTTTTTCTTTATGTTGCAAATGTTTGACTCTGCAGTATTGCCAAGACACTAAGACCGGCAGGGGTGGATCCAGGATTTTGGTCCGGGGGGGGGGGGGCGGGCAATTATCGGATTGTAATAGCTTATCGGGTTCAAACTCATTAACTAATCGGGTAGTAAATAAAAAAATAATAATTTAATATATATACTTAAAAAATACTATTTTTCAAAATTCAGGGGTATGTGCCCCTGGAACCACTTGGGTCCACCCCTGAAGACAGGTGTACTTAAAATTTCTTTTGAATGTTGCAGTCTGTTGATTGTGTTATTGGATTAGACAGTGTAGCAATGAAAAGGACCACATTCTACTAGCTTCTCTCTGCAAATCGAGACTATTTTTTTTTTCTTTTGTAAATCTAACAGACTAACAGATTCAGATGCTTGTTTAGGCATCACAGTGGAATATTAGTGAAGACCTTGAACTGGACATGTACTTTATTTAATAAAAATCAACCCAGTCACAGATTGTCTCTATTTTTAATTGGCTAAGCAATTCCTCCTTTTTCTATTGCAGACCTGCCTGAAATCTGCATTGAAGGGAAATCAAGCACAACAGCCTGGAGCATCACCAAGATCTGATTTGCATGTCAAGTGGGCAGCAGATGTTTATGACCCACCTGTGACCTCTCAATCACATACAGTACAATCACACTCGGGTCAGAAGGGCAGTGGTGGCAGGTCAAATTCAAAGGGGAAAAAGAAAGGCAAGAAAAAATATAGGCACAAGAACAAAGGTGAGATGCTCTCTTATGGATGCCAAACTACCAGATAATGTGTGAATATTATTGTTACGTGCGTGCAAGCTTGAATATTCCTATCATTTTTGTCATTAGAAGGTCTAATTCACCTTACCCTTGAAATTTCAGGATAATTGAAACCTGACGTGGAGTTCTGTACCCAGGATTTGGAACGTGGAAGGGACTTCTTGTGTGAGGTTTTCATCTCAACTGCATTTCTCTACTAGGTGTCTTGAGTAAAAACCTTATCTGATTGATCTTAATGGGTGGTGGCAATATAAATAAGCCATGTTAAAGATCCATAGTGCACTAGAGTGATGAGTGCAGTTCTTGTACAGGTTTGCTTAGTGAGATCTTTTGTTTAAACATCTTTCAATGTAACTGTCAGTGTGCCTTGCATTTCGGTCTTGTATATTGGTCTAGTAACGGCACATCTGGGTGTCAAATCTATCTGAATTATGCTGGTTTTAGGTTGGCTGAAGCCGGGCCTATCACTGAATTAAGATATCAACGCCCCTCGAACATTCTGCCAAAGATGTGTATTATTTTCTTCCATTTTTGTTACAACAATTTACTACGAAAATACCTGATTTAGATTAAATTAACTGAATTGGCTTTCATGACCTCCTTGTGTTATTCCATGCGGATTTCTTACATAAAAAGAAGAATCCAAATTTAGTTTGTAAATACCAGAAACAATATTCAAGAAGTCGAATCCACGAATTTTATCAGCTGTACCGAATATTGTGAGAACCCAAATAGGAAAAAAAAAACTCACCCGACATAAAATAAGAGAATATTCTTGCACATCTAAGTTGTGCACACTACATACAATATCAAGTATGAAGTATAAATATTTTAAAATACAATCTCTAATTCTAGTTATGAAATATATATTTAAAAAAAAATACTTTCTAACTTTTAGTGAGTGTAATACTGAGTGCAAATACGGTGTACTAATGAAGAATGCTAATCACTCCTCTGAAAGTAAGCTGATATATACATTTTGCTTTCAGACGGTTGTAATTTATAATCTAAACGCTCTATGTTAGAGAGAGAGCTGCGTTTTGAACGAGAGAGAATGATAAGAAAACAAAAGACCGAAAAAAAATTGAGCATATGATACTGTCATGCAACATGAACTGTAAGTACAGGAAAATGACACATCAAACTTCTCAGCTACTACCATCATCATTGGTCTCTACTAAGGTGTGCTCCTGAGTCCCGAGTTTGGATGAAGGTGAATGGGGACAGAAAGGAAGGGGGGGGGGGGGGTCCCTGCCTCCAAATTCAAACTGTATTGAGGATGGAGAAAACAACTCTACTATTTCTCCCGACTAGGGAGCACAGAAAGTTAAAACTACATGGAATTTATTTCCAGAGAAAACAGGATTATCCCAGAGCACAACATTTTATGTCGTGTACTCTGCATTGATTTTGACATAATCATAACTCAGATCACAACCCCAAGCTTTTCCAGTACCATTTCCACTGCCTGGGAAAAAGAAAAAAGAATAAGCAGAAGAGAAATAGTGCTTCTCAACAAGAAAATGAGCATCAAGACAAATGACACTACAAAAACCACTTACCAATAGATATTTGTATTTCAACAGTCCCATGTACATCACCAATGCTCCTGAGGTAGTCACTAGCTGCAGACCTGAAAGAAGAAAAACAACCTGTCTCAAATGCAAGGTATAACTTAACAATAACAAGGGCTGATCTGTGAATTGCAATGCACAACACAGTCACTGTCCTAATACTTCAATCAAACTCATGTTGTAATTACAAGACAATTACTAAACAGAATCAATTCTTTAACCTGTCGAAGTCAAGTGGTTGACCATTCTTCATGAGTTCTATATTACCCAGTGAAATATCAAAGTTGTTCGCATCAAAGTCAATTCCAGCATATCCAGCAGCGCAAGCGATTCTACCCCAATTTGGATCTCTACCATATATAGCAGCCTGGTTATAAATTAAAGAAAGATTAATGCACTAAACAAGAAAAACATAAACATGAACATTTTGAGATCGCATGTAAGTAGACAAACATAAGACATACTTTCACAAGAGAGGAAGAAGCAACAGAACGTGCGATTATAGATGCTCCGGCCTCATCTCCTGCACCTGTAACAGAGACCTATACAAAACATGTTGCATTAACACGTCTTCAACTTATTTCAGAGTACTCTTAACAAAATTCAAACGGATAGGCATAAAAAATATTAAAATAATAAACAATGTTAAGCAACTAACAAGAAGCAACAACAGTTTACCTCAATCAAACATGTTGCACCCTCGCCGTCCCATGCCACTGATTTTGCAAGACCTTGCATTACCTGTAAAATGAAGGAACAAATAAAAACATACATTACAGAAAAGTACCATGCTTCTTTAGTTGTTGGAACGATTTCATATGAACCAGCAACAACTTTTTTTATCATATATACTAACAAGAGGAAAAATAAAAGAAAAAGAAGGAAAATGCCATTGCATAATCCATCACCCTTAAGAAATAGATGAAAATGCCATACTTTACCCTGAGGGAACATGAAAGTAATTTATATACCCTTAATTCACAACTTCATAATCTGCCAAAATTAAACTGACTTCCTTACTGGAAAAATATTTTATAAAACGAAAATTTGGGCATTTTTAACAAATTAGAAGGAAAACTGGGGATGAGCCATCCAGGCTTCACGACAAACATCCTTTCCCCATCCACGCTCACTCAATCTTTTTTAGACACAGGAAAGTGATGGCTCATGGAAATTAAAAAGATTGTGGGTCCCTTTCTATTCAAGATTTTATTGTCGGGGACAGGAATTGACATATATCCCCAGGATTTGTGTCGAACAAGTGCCTCCCATCCCCAGCTCTTTTGTTCCCTCTGTCAACTGGCTGCAACAAAGAGAATAGCTAAGCAAGACAAAAACTTCTACACCCGTCCTATTTCTTAAAATTTGGCTTGTGAATTCCTAAAAATATTTAATTTCTAAATGTAATAAATTTTAAAAAAGTTTGGAAGATATTCCAGTTTTTAGTAATAATAAGTTTTATTAAAGCAAACGCGCCACTGTCAGTGGCGCGTTTCGTAAAAATAATGAAACGCGTCACTGCCAGTGGCGCGCTGCCATTCGTATATTTAAAATTTTACGTTTCTCACTCTTATTTTTAATAATATTAATTTAATAAAACTTATTATTACTAAAAACTGACGATATTCTGATTATGTAGGTGCATAGTTGGCATTTCCAACCTCCATAAAGGTACAGGCCAACTCATGTAAAAGCAGATCAAGTATCTCACAGCATCAAGGCAAGCTTGAAGTTGGAGGGCCTCATTGCTATCAAAAGCAGATATTTTGGTCAAACCAGATACACCACTAGCCAGAGCAATGACGCAGTCATTAGTGCTTGTATCTCCATCTACCTACAAAAATAACAATAAACACAAAGTCAACTAGACTTGTATGGTACTGAATAGATGAGCACACGACAAAAACATTATATATCTGAAACTTGGAATAGGAATTGGGATTGGCAAGTTGGCTGGGAAATCACAATCAGATAACTTGGTAGAAATCAGCTGCCTTGGATTTTTTTTTTCAGGAAAGCTTAATATCATGCTTAGGAAAATCAAGAAAAATATTTTTTTTTGTTAAATATTATGCTAAAGCCTTCCCAAATTTATTTTGGGATTAAAGGCTATGTTCTTGTTGTTGTTAAATATTATGCTAAGTGATTTTTATCCTTATAGTTAGTTCACTAGAATACAATTCAAACATAAAAAAATAAATAAGAAACTCAACAGTTAATTAATAATTATATATTGAAAAAAAGGAACTTTCTTTGCCCATTAATAATTATATAATGAAAAACAAGAACCTTCTTTGCCCATCCTGGTTTTATAAAAGTGAACTTATACCCTTTATTCACAACTCATTCTGAGCTCATGCTTTCAGACACCTAAGAATATAGAAAGTTTTAAAAATACCAAAACAACTATCTGAATGCATCTGTGCAAAATGAATTGTGAATACATACATTCATATTCTACAGATCACAAGTGCACAATAACCTACATTCAATTTGTCTGTATCGGTACTTCAAAAAAATTCTCAGCATTTTTTGGTTGTTTAAATGCATATGTTTGATCAACACTATTGAAAACATGTGTTAAAAAATGGCAGTGTTGTTGAACGTTTTACGATAAGAATATTGTTATCAAACATTTAACATGGATAGACACAAAAGGTTCCAAAAATTAAGAGAAAGAAAACAACAAATATAATTGTATAGCATTGTTACAAAAATAATTCACTAATGAAGAAAGCACTAAAAAGTAACACATCCTTTGTATATTAAATAACAATTATGTTTCTGTTAATGTAAAAAGTAACACATCCTTTGTATATTAAATAACAATTATGTTTCTGTTAATGTGCTAATTCACTAACGGAGAAACAAAAAGAAAGAAACAGAGAACATATTTCCTAAATCACACAAAATATAAGGTCAAATGGGGAGGAAATATTAAACTAGAAATAAAAATAAATAAATAACAAGCAGAGCCCACTAGCAGGCCCAACTCAATTCTTTATTGCAACTACTGAATTAACCCCACTCCTTTCTGTTACTTCCCTCTAAATTTCTGGTCCCACATGTCAATTTTGCACTTTTTGCCTCCTGCAACTTCTATACACAGGCGAGCCTCCTTTTCCTCTGCACACTAATTCACCCCAAATTCTGACAGAACTAGGCAGAACTTAGAACAAAACAGACAGTGATTCAAATTATTCAGTCAAATTCAACCCGAGATAGATGAGTGCCTATCAAAAGTTTGCACGGCGAGAAAATTGGTAGAAAACCAACTCGTCTCCATCTGATTCTGGTTGGACTCCATGAATAATCAAGAATTTGGCCTCTTTACTAAACCATTCCATTTAGTTGATTGAATTCTACATTTTGAAGGAAAAAAGACAAGCTTGTTGCAACTTGAACAGACCCAATAGAACTCACCGTGATCTGGTTGAAACTCCTGTTAACAGATACTCGAACCATTTCTCTCCAAAGATTGGCACTAACTGAAGCATCGGTCGTCACAACCTGAATATCAATGTGCAATTAGTGGACACCGACATGCACAGAGAGAGAGAGAGAGAGAGAGGGAGGGAGAGCATACACCGAGCATGGTAGCCATGTTTGGATGGATCATCCCAGAGCCTTTTGCCATTCCCCCAACCCTGACAGGAATTCCTGCAATCTTCAACACTCAAAAAAAAAATTAATGCAAAATCAATTGTAGCCTGGACTCCATATTAAAACAACAACAAAAGAAGCTGTTTTTTTCAGCATTTAAAGCTTCAACATGGCCAAGACTTTTAAAAGAAAAGAAGTCCAATATTCACACCTCCATCTCAACAGCAATACTCTTGCTAACAAGGTCAGTGGTAGTGATGGCCACTGCTGCATCATTTGCACTGTAGATTACATAATGAATTGATGTCACACAATATCTATTGTACAACAAGGCCAGGAATAAAGGTGGAAAACAAGAAACATAGGGATTGTAGCAAAAAAAAATAATAAAACAAACTGTTGGCTTCTACCTTTGAATCGTCGATGATAGAGAACCAACAAGCTTAGGAAGTGAACTAAGAAGACTCTCCTACAAATTGATAAAAAGGAAGCACAAATATTATTGCAAGGCCAAAACATTAAGCAAAATATGATGCTGGTATAACACATAATATTTCACCTTTTTTATTCTCTGACCTATCACACCAGTTGACTGAATCAAAACAGCATCTGGGCTCACTTCAAGGAGCTAAAACATGAAACAAAGATAGCTTCGATGCAATGAGGAGTCAATGATTACTATGATTGGAGTTCTTTAGAAAGAAAAGAAAAAAAGACCTCTGCAACAGCCTTTGCACTCTCTATGGCATCCTGGTATCCAGCATCACCCTAACAGACGATTATAACATAATTAGATTTCTCTCAAGGAAATACTATGTCACCTTATTAATGCTAAATTTCCATTGCAAACCAAATTGTAGTTCTATGTGCTTACTGTAGCAGCATTTGCTTGACCGGCATTAATTAATACTGCGCGTGCCTGGAAACAAAATGGAATTGATCATTTAGAAAACCCTTCATCAATGAACTTCGTGTACACCAATTGGAATTGCAATATATCAGTTTAAGTCAGTTACATACCATTGTTGATCTGTTAAGCACTTTTTTGCAGTACATAACTGGTGCAGCTGCTACTATGTTTGTTGTAAATACTCCTGAAAATAAGTTGATTTGTACAGTGTTAATGAACAACAAAGGATGGTTAAAAGTTCGATGATATTAATTAGTAAGGTTGTTCTCTGCCAAAGAACTCCGCTGATAAGCCTAGAAATGCAACCGATTTGATTATGTACTAAATTCTATATATCTCCCCCGGATATGAATAAAAATAAAATATAAAAGTTATTATTTGCCTGCAGCAGTTGCATCAACATCACAAGCAACCAAAGCTATATCAGGTTTGTCGCCTTTTGCTCGCAATCCACCATATAACCCAGCAGCTTTGAACCCCTTTGCAGCGGTCACACCACCTGCCACCTTTTAAAAATAGAAGTAGACACGATAAACAAACTGCAATGGGAATTCAAAGCAATATAAGAATAGTTTTTTAGAACAAGGTCATCATGACTACAAAATCACATAAATAACTGTCTAACTTAGCTTATTTCTTATTCATTCTTGTGTCTTATCCCAAGCATGGATCACTTTATCAGATCTTAGTACAACATCGTGTGCATCCAATGTAAAACTATATCCTATAACAGATAACATATCTCCGTACAACATTTTCAACACGTCAGTACATGAAACAGAAAAACTGAAACGGCAAATTCATAATCACTTTTACACAATCACTTTTACATGGAAACCAAGTTAGGAAAGCCATAGTAAAAGAAAGGTCCTATACTTAAAACTTGTGTTCTTATCAGTATAACAGAAAAATGCCCTTTCCTTATATCAGTTAGGGAAGAATACCTGATGAATTTCCTATCCTAATTAATAGAGCATTCAACCCCACAGAAAGCTTTGATGCATTCTCTTAATAAAAAAATTCAGCACTGGCTCACAGTAAAATGTGAACATTATCTTACCTGCTTCCATGGTCCCTCTGGTAGGAGGATCGGTGCTGCTGGGATATACGCTGATGCGACCTCAGCTTCCAAACTAATAGCAGCACAGGCTGTCAGTCTGAGGCTGGAAGAAGAAGGAGGCAGAAAAACTCTGCTGCTCCAGCTCTGAAAAGAGAGCAAACACGAATCAGAGAAAAGGTGATGAAGACTGAAAACAAAATATTAAAATCATTAAACGACTGGACCTGTTTATGGTGAAGTAGGTAGGGTGGAGAGTGAAGTGAGCGATAAAGCAGTAGAGGCATGGTGACAAGGTTTTTTCTGAAGAGTTTCTCCGGCGGCTCGAGTGACTGATTGATGGCAAAATTAAAGAATATAGTTGAATGAAATAGAATAGAATATAATAGAATAGAGATGATTTCTAATTAAAATTTGTTCATCGGAATGGATCATTCAGCAAAAAAAAAAAGAATTGATTCACATAGTAAAATAGCCACTGAAAGTCTGAAACCCTAGTTGGGAACGGAAACATATAGCAATTTCACAGAATAAAATACTTTTGAAGAAGCAAAGTCAAAGTCGTCTACTAGGGAGTAGGGAAATGAGACGAGGGGCCGATAGTGAGTAGTGACTAGTGAGTAAAAGGCAAGGAGAAGGAGGCCATTTCTTACCTCGTCGGAGTTGTTGACGCGTACAAGAGGGGTGGTTGTATTATTTAATATTTATGGAACACCAATATCCTCCTCATTCCGCTTGGAATAATGGGCCGGGGCCAGCACCAAATGGGCCAGCACCTGAATCAAGACCATTCCGTACCCATTAAACCCTCTGGTTTATGGAGTTCTCGGTGTTCATTGTGGACGACTTTTTGAGAAAGGCGTACAAAACGGCAAAACCCCCTTCTCCTGGTCTCTCCCCGGAGTTGTTGAATTAGGGTTTAAGCAATTGTTAACACTAAACACTACCTACCACCTACCTTTTTTTTTTCTTCTTCCAGAGCCATTCGGACAGAGATGGCGCTGTTGGCATCAATCTCGTCTCTCCGTCGCCTTTTCAGAACGATAATCTCACCGTCCCTGAATCAATTCTCCGTTTGCTCTACTCGCTATGACTCGTCTTTTCCTTTCGGCGATGAAGATACCGATTACTCCAACCTCCCTCCTCTCACCACTCCAAAGCTTTTCATCAGCGGTTATTACTTCTTTTAATTTGTTTGGATTAATTCTGCTTGTGCATTTGTTCTCCATTAGTGCGTCACTCACTGTTTAGCTTCTGAATTACGGTTTGAAGTTGCTTATTGTTGATACCCAAAAAGTCAGAAGATATGCAAAAATCTTAGTTAGGTGTAATATTGTTAGTTACTGAGGTCTATCTGTTATTATGTTGCCCATTTGCATGGCTTAGGTTTGTCAAGATTAACAACGGATGAGAAACTTAAGGAAGCATTTTTGCGGTATGGCCAGCTTCAAGAAGGTTGGATTTTTGTACTCTCCCATGTACATTGACAAATTTCCACCTCTCACTTTTTAGGCTTTCCTGCCTAGTTGGCATATTACAGCTCTTTTCTATGTTCTCATGCAGCTAAAGTAATAACAGATAGGGTTTCGGGGCAGTCCAAGGGATACGGTTTTGTCCGGTATGGTACTATAGAAGAGGCTGAAGAGGCGAGAAAAGGGATGAATGGGCATTTCCTCGATGGATGGGTCATCTTTGTTGACCCCGCTAAACAAAGAGAGCAAAAGACCACTGTCCGACAACCTGAACGTGATTCTTCTCAAAGTGGTGCTAGAGCAAACAAGACTGTTGGTTGGTGTGGTTAATTAATTATAGACGTAGTTTAGTTGACAGTATTAATCCTTTCTTTTATATGTGTACAACAGAATTCTAGACTTGTAGCTTATGGAATTGAATCTTCAAAATATAGTTTGATAACTTGTTTGGTTGATTCACTGGTAAAACTGCATTCATATATCAGCCAGATTTTTTATTTATAGTATTGATCTTTGAAGATAATATTCGTCTGTTTGTAAAAAGAAGCTGATAATATTACAGAATTACTAATATTTGCTTCCCGCCTCGTCACGGGAAGTTTGGTACATGGACTTTGCTTGCTCCTTTCAGGTGGTAGATTCAAAGCTCATCACTAGGTGTGCTATAATTTTAGACCTTACTGCTATACTCATGAAGACAACTTGTATCGATTTCGGATTGGGTGAGGTGAAACTGTTCAATCCAGGTTCAGTGTTATCATTTTAAATCCCCTTCTTTTTCAGTGTTCAATTTAGACCGCTTCTTTTTTAATTTAAGCTATCATAAAGGGCTCTTGCTTTACCGGGACCTTTGATCTGGTGACTGGTTATTATCTCTACTGCAGCTATAAGACAAGCATTTACTATGTCTACGTCTGACATTCATCAAAGGGAGGAACAGCATCAACAATTATATAAATTCATTATTTTCCATCAACCTTTTTTGATAAAACATTTCGCATAAAGAGATCTTATTTCCCGACAAGTCCTGGCACTTGTTTTGAAGATTTAAGGCATTTCGCATAACAATGATTCATCTAGTATTTGAGCATGTTCTTGACAAGAAAAGCATGCTAACAAGTGTCAACATCAGTAATATAGTAAAGTAGAGAGTAAGCACTTCTGATTTCTGAATACGTCACTAAAATGATAATAACACCATGGCAATACTTGTGCTAGAGTCCAAAGGAACATGTATTGTTTTGAAAATTTAACAGATGCCAACATATACTATATATACACACTACCTACGAGCTTCACTGAACATGAGTTGCATACAGTACATATCCACTAATAGTTCAGAGTGGATTTAAGTTAAATAGATACAGTCAGCAGAGAGTCTCTCAAGCTTTAGTCAGCAACTGCTTGAATTTCTTTCGCCAATAAAGTTGTATCCTCAAAAAGAATCACACCATGTTGCTCCTTCAGCATCTGTACCTGCACAAGCAGCAGAATGGTAATAACTAATAGAGAGCGAGTAAAACATTGCCCTCCATTACCAATTTTTCAAAAGAAAAACAAAAGAAAAATAAAGGAAAAACGAGAGAATGATTACTTTCTGGTCTGTTGCTCTAGCAAAACCAAACTTCTCAATCCAAACCGATTGCATTTTGTCATGCACAGGAGATACAAGCAGCCTCACATGCAAAAGAAGTAGTAATTCTTCTACCAAAGAAAGAAGCATCTTAAAATAACCCTGCCCAACATAAAACCATCTTTTTAATATAGGAACCAACATAGAATATACACAGCGCAGGCTCCTACAACATTCTGCTATGTACTGTCATCGCTCCACAATGACAAATAAAATTTAAATAGAAAAAACGCTTCTTGGATCTTTGATTTTCCAAATCTGAGTATATGCAAATTCAGAAGTCTCACCTGTTGCCGCCATAATTTAGATGTTGTTGCTAAAGGAAGCTCAGCGGCATTTTTGCCAAACACCCGAAGAACCGCAACAGAGACGATCTCCTCACTGATTGGAAAAAGAAGGATAGATCACAATCATTTAAGAGACCATAAAAGCAAACTTACAGCGGCCCAAGTAAAAGTAACATCTAAAATAAAGAAGCTCATTACTTGAGCTTTATCATTATCAAAAGCACTCCACGGAAGTCGAGCCCAGTTCCTGCCACTTGTTTCCTGCGTGAATAAAACAAGACCTTTACATATAACTAACAGATGCAACATAGTTGAATTCATATAACATCCACAGATATTAAAAATATGTGTCACTATCAGCAATAATTACATACCCAAAAACCATCTGTCGCATCATTTCCTGCCTTCCTAGAAGAATTGGTTTAAATACACTCTGCAATATGAAAAGCCTTATCAACCACTCCACATTTAATACTTAAATCATATACTGATATATTCCCGACAAAATAATAATAACAACACTCAATAGGGCAAAACTCGAAAAGACAGAATACAAAGGAGCAGTATTTCTTCAAAAGATAATCCAAACAAATATTTATGAAGTGTTTCTTTTTCAAAAATACCTACAATACTTTTTCCAGTGAAAAGCATGGCAGAAAGCCTTACTTTTAATAATTGCAGCGATTGTGAAAGCAACACTCGATTTTCAGTGTTACCTCCTCTAAAAATTTGCCAAGATAAATTGTCTGGGTTATTCTCAGTGATGTGGTGTTTCTTTAACAAATCGAGGAATGGAGTTGGCACAACTTTAGCTCCAAGGGCGCATATTTTTTCCAAGTTATTATGAACCCAGGTGCAATCAGTGCAGCAAAACCAGCTGCCATTACACATATCCTGTGAAGAGACCAGCATTAGAAAAGATTATAGCACAACTTTATCGCTCTCTTTTTTTCTGCAAAATAAAGCTCACCTTTATTTTGAAGGATTCCTGATCCTCCAAACAACCAATATGAAATGCTCGGTCACACTGAAAATAGAAAAGAACAAGCATCAAGCAAAATATACATAGAAGTTACTATTGTTTTATTTTAAATTGTCACAAAATATCACACAGGAGAGGGAAAGGGAGAGAGAAGAGAGTAAGCATACCTGATTACAGAAAATTACTAATTTTGGATCTGCTTCACCTCCCAGAGATGCACGTGTTTCCCTATGTAAAAAGGGGAAAATATGCATAAGAAGTATGTAAAAGTACTAGAGAGACGAATGAAATCAACATTTTGAGCTCTACATACTTGCAGATAGTGCATCGAACAAGAACACCTTTTTGAGACCGGAATATGCGTTTCAATCTACGACTTGTTGGAACAAAATGATCTGTAGAATCCAGTCACAGAAATATATTTATGAGCTTAGTTGTTAACCTAAGATGCAGTCATTAAAGAACACATTGTTTTATATAATTAACCTTTTCTTTGATATATTATGCTGTCTTAACTTGGAGTCCATGTTTTTTTCAAATTGTAATATCTTGTAGAATCCAGTCACGAAAATATATTTATGAGCTTACTTGTTAACCCAAGATACAGCCATTAAAGAACAGTGTTTTCTATAATTAACCTTTCTTTTGATATATTATATTGTCTTAACTTGGAGTCCATGTTTTTTTCAGATTGTAATACGCCTTGTATAATATGATGTACCTTTCTTAACTAAAAGTCTGGCAGTCCGTTCACGGCGCTTATGTTGGAGATGTATGATATGCCTTGAATCTAGAATTCCTGTTAAACAATGGAGGGATGGAAGAAGGTTAGTAGTTTCCAATGTTTTACTGCACAAATTCAGCAGTAAATGACAACATGATAAGAAAATTATAAAATTTTAAATTTGATTGTACAAAACCTGAACCTGATCTCAGAATATCTGAAAGTTCAAGGGATAATTCATGAAGTGACTTTCCATCAGAATTGTAAATATTTCGATAGCTGAGAAAACAAATGCAAATTCATAAATTTTATTAAGTTCACTAGAAACAGTTTAATGGACAGTAACAGAAATAATCCAAGCCATAGTAACTCACGGTTGACGCCTCTGACCCATTCCAGCATGAGCTTCAAATTGCGATGGTGCAAACTGACCACATCAAAACATATTACTAAATTTAGCGCCTTAAATCCTAAATCTTAAGGATATAAAACAAACTGTACATCACTTAGTCATTTTATACGAGGGATCAGTTGTCAATGGTAATTTTGACAATCTTGGCAATTTAAAAGAAAAAAGATCAGATCAAATTGAAAATTGGAAAGTAAATTTATACATACATTATTGAACATACAGATAGCCTAAAATAATGCAATTTTAGTATATCTTGATGATTCATCAAGGACCAGTAATTTTGGCCCATTGGAATTTTAAGTCACTCGGTGTGCGGTAAAGATTACACCAAATCTCATATTTTTTGTACAGATTTCAAATTTAAACTTTATTTCTGAATATTGTCAAAATAAAGAATTCTCAAATGATCTGCCGCCTTAAATGAGTTGGGACACATTTATTCCATCTTTTACATTACTTTAGCAAGAAATACAACATCCTTTTCAAAGGTACCATTCTTCATTCAATAACAAGAAATTACCGCATAGTTGTGGCAAGAACATTCAATAACACTCCCCCGTTTGACACCAGTGAGTAGAACCTGCCGAGAAAAATAAAACAACTTGAAATTGAAGTGCCTGTGGACCAAAAAAATTAAACAATTTAGAAGTTCAGAAACAAAGGTATTGCTCCACATTTGCACAACAACACAAGGACCTTATTATGATGTCGATAGGTCAATACAGTTCCATCCGGGAGACCACCTTCTTCAAAAATCCTTTTGTGCAAATGTCCGTCTCTGAAAAAAAATATAACAGCAAGGCTATTAGTTTAGCATTACTAATAGAAGACCATTAACAACTACAATACAAGGGCAGTAATACAATAATACTAGGGTAATAATACAACTAACAATAGCATAAAGAAAATGACTGTACCTTCGCTTCACAGCAGCACCCTTGAAGGAAGTTTTATCTTCATCTGTCAACCTAGAAAGGTACAATTGTAAAATAGGTTCAGGTAAAGTAACCTCATAAACACCTTAATATAGAAATTGATTTCTGGGTGCAAGTCACAAATAAGAGGAATTTGAGGCAACTCTTGCAGCTACAACTTTCAATAGAATAATTAATAATGCAACTCTACTTACCCTTCAATTGATCCGCTCTCAAGGTGATTAGAATCAGAATTTGCAGTGGCAAGTTCTGTAACATCAGAAGCTGTCATAGACTCCACACCAGAAAATGTGAACCTAACCTTCTGCAGAGTCTTTTCAGCCAATGAACTGGGACCAGCATAAAAATTGTCGTTGCGCTTTATGAACTTAATAACCCTAGGCGACCTACTCTTTCTTGAAGCAGGAGTCGAGTGCAGTTCATCCCAACCAATATTTAAGCTACCTTTACCAAAAAAACTCCTATCATCTGAAAGAGATTGACCGGGAGTATCAAGACCACTTGAATCAGGTGCAGTATCAAGTTCCACATTGTATGGTTCAAAGCTGCTCATTGGCACTGAAGCTTTTAAGAGATCATTAATACCTTCTAAGTGACTGTCTATAATGGTTCCAGCTGGATCGGTAAAGGTGGTAGGTTTAAAAACTGAATATTGTTGAGAGTTTGAGTTAGTGGATTCATTAGGTTGATTCAGAAACTGATCAGAGTTAGGACCCAGGTTCTTTAGGCCATCATTGTCTCTCATATGAGAAGAATTTTCCCCATCCAATCATCATTTTTGGTTGCTTCTGTTATCGATGCCTCAACTCTTGATTTACTGTTTCCGAAAATAATAGAGCTCAGATTTTAACAAAAACATAATGCTGATATGCTTGTGTACCAATTTCATTAGTGGTTTCTATCAACAACTGCACATATGTGGTGGTTGAGAATGATATATTTGCCACATTGAAGAATTTTAGTATTTACAGCATTATTGTTAACGATTGGTCCCAATAGAAAAGAAAACAAAAAACAAAATTGGTTCCCAAGAGAAAAGAAAACAAAAAAAATTGGTCCCAAGAGAAGGAAAAAAAAACCTTTGAAAGATGTTCTTTCGAACTGAATCTTCAGCCAGATCATTGACACCTTCCTGTACACCATCTGTTAAAGTTTCAGCTAAGTTGCTAGCAATAATAGGTTTTGCAACTGGGCAATGTTGAAAGTTTGAGTTGTTGGATTCAACAGGTCCGTTCAGGCATTGATCGGATTCAAAGTTTTTCACACTATAATCATCTCCCACATGAGAAGCATCTGCAGTCCTATCAGCGCTTTTGGTTGCTTCTGAGAGTGAGACTCCATCCCTTGAATTACTGTGTCAATAAATGAGCAGACTCACAATTGAAGCATAAAAATAGTATTAATTTGCCCATGTAAATTATTACTGTACTGCAAGATATGTATTGATTTGCAAGATGCAGTGCCATTTAATAAATGCAGGTTGAATGACTCCACAAAGCACACATGCATGGTATTCCAATGCAAGGAAGCACGAGAAGAAAGAGGAGAGAAAAATGGAGAGCACATACCACTGAACTGAAGAGTGCTTGCTATCTGGTCGTCTTTCAGAGTCTGACCCAAAGCTCAGAGAGTCATCACTCACCTTGAAAGAACCTAGGATTTATGAAACAACAAAAGTATAATAATCATTTTTGCAACAAAGAAAGGATGACTCCAAAGGAACTGATTCAGAAGCCTTCAATGAAAGCACTAAATATTTTTATCCAAAGAAAACTTGAACCAATCACCAGAAACCACTCCCGATGTACAGAATTAAATTCGCAACCAAATACTCTCCTCCAATCATTGTATAATATAATATAAATATACTAAAATAAAATTTAGCATGAGAGACAACACGATACAGAAGAGGCAAAGAAAGAGACGCAGTGCAAGGCAAAGCTGGTCCCTTATCGAATGCTGGAAGTTCTGTTGAATTTAGAAAACAAACCACATTGTATCTCACTGCTTAAAAATTTGTTTCTCTTGCTTTTTCTCTCCATAATTTATGTTTTCCTAATATGCAGCAAAAAGGTTGCGGAGCAAACAAAGCTATCACAAATAGTGTAAAAAGCAAGGCCGCCAGGACACAAGACAACAGAGTTTAAATAGGCTCAGCACAAATGAAAGTGTTTTTGGATAGTCTGTTGTGTTCACCAGCAGATTCCCTTCAACTAAGAGGGATACTCTTGCAAACTTAGTGTTAAAATATAGAAAGTATTGATTAGTATCAATTAGGGATTTATGATTGATTTCTGTTCAATTGTATCATTTCCTATTATACTCCGTTGTACGCCTATATAATAGGCTTCCTAGTGATTGAATAAGAATAAGTTCAGATTTCTACTTGTTATTAGAGCCGGGTTTGTTAGGGCAGCCACCACAGAAAAAAAAGAAATGCTACAGTGTCCACCGTCGTCTCACCTCTTTGTTTCTCTCTTGTTTAAGTTTATGCATGGTTAGTTAAAAAAATAGAAAAAAACGTTGTAGGGTTCTCTGAACGAATTGGAAATAAGAAAATAGGTGATTGATTGTTTTTGAAAGTGCGAGGAGATCTAAAGTGGGATTGATGTGTGAACAAGGTGGATCAATGGAAAAAATTATCGCAAAGCTAGATCTAGTAGATGTGAAGACATTGTTTGAGCTCATGAGGATGTCAAAAGGAACGGAGTCTCAACACATCCACAACCGGTGAAGTTAGATCTCCCACCGGTGGATCTAAAGCTTGATGGACCAGCCACATATCTGAGATGGTTGTGTCGGATCAAGGGTACTCTCGTCGAAAGAAACCTGGAAAAATTTCTGACAGGAGAGGAGGAACCGAGGCAAGACACTGCCGGGTGGAACGAATGGAAGACCACACACATGTTTTTGTATACTTGGCTTCTCAACTCTATGGTTTTGTCGATTGCGATCACGATGAATGACATTCAGAGTGTAGAGGATATCTGAGCTAAGTTGAATAGGATCTATACGGCTCTGACAATAACATGAGGGTGTTTCAGATCAAGCACGAAATAGAAGCAGTAGTACAAGGAGATAGGTCAATCCAAGAGTATGCCACAGATCTGGAGCGATTGTGGAGCAGACTATGACTATTTCTCACTGATAGCATGCTGCAAAGATCCAGATGAGCATAAGTAGCAGTGTTACCCCACGGGAAGGATGAAGTGGATACCTTCTCATTCACACTCTTCTTATCCCCATCACCTGCTGCTATCTGTTTCCTCCTAAGTATTTCAAAAAATATCTTGTCCTCTTCAGTAAATATTACTCCAGCTTCTCCTTCTTCTGCTACCGTCAGATTCGCCCGATAGCCTCCTCTTCCACCTCTTTAGCCCCCAGGGCCACGATCACGGCCACCAGTCTGTCCACGCCCAACCGTCTCTCTTTGGGTGGCTTAGGATAAGCTTTGCTCAAGTGGCCCACTTCTCCGTAGTTGTAGCACTTTCGAGTCTCCCCTTAAACCCCCGTCATACATAAGTTCGAGACTATTAATGTTGAGCGCATCCCCACATCTCCTCTAGTCTCTGAATGCAACTTCATGCGACTTTGTTCGTCTAGTGAAGGGATCCTCGCTTGAGCGGAACACTGCACTTCTTTGCTCAAAAGCAGGATTCAACCTCCTCAGAAAGTGCATAGTTCTTCTCTGCACATCTCGCTCCCCTCTCTTGCACTCCGGATCTTTACAGCATGCTATCGGCGAGATTTAGTCATAGTCTGCCCACAATCGCTCCAGATCTGTGGCATACTCTTGGATTGACCTATATCCTTGTACTACTGCTTCTATCTCGCGCTCGATCTAAAACACCCTCATATTATTCTCAGCCTGTATAGATCCTCTTCAACTTAGCTCAAATATCCTTCACATTCTTAATGCCATCCACCATGACCACAATCGACGAAACCAGAGTTGAGAAGCCAAGTATACAGCAACATGTGCTAGACTTGCTCACAGAGACATGCATGATAGGTTGCAGGCCTGCAGTTTCTCTAACCGATGTGAAGGCCAAGATAAGGACAGATGCAGGAGAACAGGTTGATCGTGAGAGGTTACCAGAGATTGATAAGTAGATTGATCTATTTGTGTCACACTCGTCCTGATATCTCATTTGCAGTAAGTGTAGTGAGCCGCTACATGCATGAACTTAGGAAGGGCCATATGGACGCGGTATATCACATCCTGATGTATCTAAAAAGTGCACGCGAAAAGGACCTGATTTTCAGGAAGAATAGGCACGTGAACATTGAGGGTTATTGTAACTCTGAGTGGGCTAGTTGCCAATATGACAAGAGGTCCACATCTGGCTACTGCATATTCGTAGGGGGCAACTTGATCTCTTGACAGAGCAAGAAGCAGCTAGTTGTTGCGAGATCAATGGCAGAGGCTGAGAACAGGGTTATGACATCAAGAGTTACTAAGATGTTATGGCTGAAGAGATTATTAGATCTCAAGGTGAATCACGGAGAAAAAATGAAGTTATAGTGTGATAGCAAATCGACGATCAACATTGCTAACAATCCTATGCAGCATGACAAAACCAAGCATGTGGAGATCGACATATTCTTCATAAAGGAAAAGCTGGAGAGTGGACTATTGGAGCTGAGTCATGTAGCTATAAGAAATCAAATAGCACACTGCCTCACTAAAGGACTTAGCTCAACAGATCTAGTGAGATTATGTGACAAGATGCGCTTCATAGATATCTTTTGCTCATCTTGAGAAAGAGTGTTGAAATACAGAAAGTATTGATTAGTATCAATTAGAGATTTTTGATTGATTTCTTTTCTATTATATTATTTCCTATTATACTCTGTTGTACGCCTATATAATAGACTTCCTAGTGATTGAATAAGAATGAGTTCAGATTTCTACTCTTAGTATACCCGAGTAGCCTCCCTTAAGTGACACGCTTAGATCGATCCATGGTCTTGAGTGAAACACAACGACTATTGTCTAGGAGGGACAGGATATATGTCAGATGACGCGCTTCAACTTCCCTCGGCACATTTATCCTTTCCTGTGAATGTCCTGACATTTTCTCCTTGCTAGAGTTATAAAAAAACCCGGACGGGTCAGACCCGACCCGCCGAACCCGTGGCCGCGACCCGTCCCGCCCCGACCCGTGACCCAACCCGTCAAACCCGTGACCCGTTAGAACCGACGGTCTAGCACGGCGCGGCAAAAAAATTTCAAAAAAACCCGTGCTAGACCCGACCCGTTTTGGACCCGTCCCGACCCGACCCAACCCGCCCAACCCGTGCAAACCCGCCCCCGACCCGCCCCGACCCGCCCCGACCCGTCCCGGAATCCGTGCAAACCCGGAAAATTCAAAAAAATATGGAAAAAATTAATTTTTTTGGTAAAAAATATAAATAATTATATATTTTAAATATTCTTAATAATTATTTTTGAATTTTTCGGAAATTTTGAGAATTTATTTGAATTTTATTGGGTTATTTTTGAATTTTGAAAAAAAAATGGACCCGTCCTAACCCGTCCCGTGAAAACCCGTTGACCCGTCCCGCCAAAACCCGCCGACCCGTGCAAACCCGTCCCGACCCGACCCGACCCGACCCGTTTTTAATACTCTACTCCTTGCAGGCACTTTATGTATCTGACCTTACAGTTCCAAATAGATCCCTGCGGACAATCTATGTATCTAGTAGTCTGCCCTTGGATAAAGGCCCAAACATGGCTCCAATCCAGATGGAGCTTGTGAGGAGGAAAGCAACAGTTCAGAAGTAGTACTGAACTGTACAAAGGAGTTAAATACAGAGAACTGAAAACTACCTTTCCAAATCTCGAAGGAATTATAATTGGGATGGCATTTGATTTTTTCTTGAAGAGAGTTGCCCAAAATATACAATGGTATTCCTTTGAGTTCTTTCACCAGCTGACAAAGCGTCATTCCATTATCCAAATAAATGCTCTCATAAAGGTTACCTGAGAACTGTCCAGCATGTCTTTCAATTTCTCTTGCTGTTATAACCTACAATTATGTGAAAACTTCAGTTTAGCTTGTCAATTTTTTTACGACCATCATGCTCTACCATCTTAAATTTACAGAAGCAGACATGGATTGTTTCAACAGGTATCCAACTAACAATCTTTCATTCTGAAAGAAAAGCCCACAAATTAATAAATCATACAAGGCAGGTTGATTAAGGCCTATTCGGCTGCAATATTTTTTGTGGGAATGGCAATATTTGGGAGTGGGTTTTATGAGTACCATTTTGTGGGTCTGCAACCAGCACAGGGAAAAAGAAGTTAGGTCAAAGCTGATATTTTCCCCCGAGAATTTGCATTGATTTGGTGGGTGAAGTGGGAACGTCAACCCAACCCAGAGGAGAAAACATTGCTGCTGAATGCAGCAATGGGGAAAATATCTACAAGTCCTAAAACCCCAAGAATTCCCATGAAAACCCAGACATCCCAACAGCCCAACCCCCAAGAATTCCCATGAAAACCCAGACATCCCTACAGCCCCTAAGTATTTAACAGCATTTTTTTCCAACCCAAACATAAGTATGGAAAAAAATAGAACATAAATCCTAATGTCAACTTAAAACAAACATAACACAAATTTTACATGCTCACTTTAGTATAGTTACATGATGAGCATCCACAGCAATACTCAGTACCTCGTATATATGCCACCATCCTTGCCTGTAAATTGTTGAAAATCAATGAAAATAACAAGATATGCTGACAAATATAGCTGCACACTATTTTACACTAAAACAATTGCTATTAGCATTTTTGATTAACTAATCCTATTTTCAAATTCAACTAAATATTTTTTTTAGTTCTATATTTTTTTCCTTTGAAAAAGTGACCTCTTAGGGTCATCAGCTTAATTTAATTGAAACCATACAAATAGTTTGTGTTACAATCATCAGTCTAACAGGAACCAAAAAAAAAGAAAGCTAAAGACACATAATGCCACCCCCCTCAGCCATCATGTCAGTACCAAACCCCCATCCCCCACAAAGAAAAGGAAAGTTTCTTGATACAAAATTAGGGGAATAGGTAAACAACAAAATAGTAAAGTGGAGGCCAATACGTAAGGGTGCCAACGAATTAAATATGGATGGATAATGGTCTTACCGTATCCGTTATAATTTTTCGGATATGGATATCATATACGGATCAGATATCGGACAAATACGGATATATTTCAAATATTAAGTAAAAATAATTGAAAAATAATTACATACTATTTTTTGATAGAATCATTAATTATAAAAATAAAAAATTAATTTTAGAATTTAAATACTAATTATCATTATATTAGTAATTCAAATACACAACACAACAACAAAAAGCCTTTAATCTAAATAAATTGGGTAGGCTAGAAATGAAACCCGATCTAAAAGGATAGAGATCCGAGATATAGATAGGTAATAGCCAAACCATATCCTTATCCGTTAAAAATTTCGAATATGGATACGGATATCTTCAGATACGGATACGGATCGGTTAATTTTTGTTATTTTTCAGATCGGATAGCAGATAAACAGACACTTACTATCCTTTTGCACCCCCAACCAACACGAGGCCGAATCATTAGAAACAATTAAAACCAGTACCTCATTCCTCATGTAAGTCACTCTGAAGTCATCTAAAAGTCCAGTAGACAATAGACCTTGGACGTCAATTAGACGTCTCTCTGGATTATACCTTTAAAAGGAAAATATGTATAAAAAATAACAAATCAATATAAGCAATTGAGGATGCAGTTATGAGCTGTGCAAAAATCCATTGCTAGTCAGTACAACACTAATACGAGATATGTCAGTTTAAAAACCGACACAAAAACATGTCTTCACCATATATTTTGACAATGTATCCTCTTTGATATTGGAGAGGTAAATGAAATAACTTTTTATCAAAAAGGAAAAAGGAAAACCAACTTGACTAGATATCTAATAAATAAAAAGCAATAAACCTTACATATATAAATGCTCACCTCCTGTAACATTTGAGAACTTGACTTGAGCCTTCAGATGACTTTTGCAAGAGGTTTGAACATTCGGATGACTTAACTTTTTCCACGTAGTCGTTAATATATTTTTTAACTTGAGTATGGTCTCGAAACTCCACTTCACTTACAATTTCACCGAGTTTGCTCTTTAGAGCATTTCCATGGATGCCTTTTAGTTTCTGGGCAACTTCAAATATGCTAATTCTGTTACTCAGAAGTACACAATTGTTTGGGTTAGACGTTTTGCATTGGGCATGCTCCTCAAACTCCTGAGCTGATAAAACCTGCAGATAGACAATCTCAGTATTACAATTGATTATGCTAAAACCATAGGAAAAGAAAAATGCATATGTACTGATGATCCATTCTAAAAATGATTATATGTATCGGCGACACTTCAGAGATCACAAAAGATACAGCACATGACATACAAGAAGTTACATAGCCATAGGCATATATGATCATGTGTTGTTGTACAGTAAATTAGTTAGGCAGTTATGAATTATTGTAATCTGCTCTCATTGTATAAAGAGTATCAGTGTGTAAACAATTGAATAATGAAATACAAAAAATCAGTTATTACAATTCTCTCTCTCTCTAATTGAGAACTCTAATATTATGGGTTATCTGAGAATATGTTTACTCAGCTTAGATGTCCAAAATAACCGCCGAACAAGAACTAATTTACATTTTATGCAATGGTCACAAAATGTTAACATGAAGAGAAAAAAATACAGGAGTAACAAAAAGAATACTACCTCTATGGTATAAGTACACTTGGGGCAACCACATATGTAGCCGGTGCCTTTAATTTTCCCAGGAAGTTTGACCTAGTAATGCACCCCAATTATTAGTTAGGTTAGCCACGTACGCCCAGTAAAAGTAAACACAAGATAGCATAAATATATAGAACAAGTACCTGATTTTTCTCTGAAATATAGGTAATACAGGCACCTTCAAGCAAGCCAGTTTTAAGGAGATCCTCCACACAAGAAATCTCTTCCACATTAACTTTATTCATATCTGAATCTTCGAATCTTAACAATTTCCTTAATCTTTTTGAGCTGCTGTTTTCCTCCAATGCATTCTGTTACAGTTAAATGAGAAAAATCAAGACTCAGATATCTGAATAAGGAAAAAATAAAAACCCTGTAACATATAGAAGAATGATTCTAAATTTAAAAAGAGACTGACTGATCTTTGGAACCCTGTCTCTCTTCTTTTCCTTCCACCCCTGCATAAAAAGCAAGCATGAGAGATACAAATTAATTTTTTTTTACCAGTTTGAACATTATTTTTTATAGAATTCATGAGCAAGGCCTTGATTAGAGATCTTTCGATTTGTGAGCAAGGCCTTGATTAAAGATCAATGAAAGCATCAAGCACTTTCCGATGCATGTTATCCAATTTATCCATCATTGATGCCTTGCTGATATGACATAAAAAGTCCTCAATATCCAAATAACAACGAGTTCTTCATTTTGAAGTACCTTTTGGCAGCAATACTCTTTGTAGGACTCAATGGTGGTTCTTCAGATGATTGCTTCTGCTTCAGGTCACTCCTCAATTTCAAAATTTTTACGCATGCATCCTCTTCTGGAATATTTGTGACAAACTGAGATATTTCATACAAATTCAATCCATTACCAAATAACACATGATCAGCCTGGAATTTGGTGTTGGCACCACCATGCTTCTCAAACATTTTTGCCGACAAAACCTGTCATTGGTAATTAATTTACAATGAATACATGCATTACCAATTTTGCTTTATGACATGAGAAACATCTGCCACAATGAAAGTTTGACTTCCTATTTCCTTCAAACAGCATTAACCCTCAGTTATAACTTCAATGTTGATGGGTATAATTGTCCAACAAATTGCAGGAACCCAATAGGACCTTAAATATCAATATGGATGCATGTATCTATTAGCACTCTTTTTTTCCACCGTGAGGAGTTCATGACCTTGCCATAAATTTAGATCACATGAAAAGGAATGAATGGTTTTCTTAAATTTTCAATTCACCTCGATAAGTTTGCATAATATGAATTAAAAAAAAAGGACAAAATCAAATTAAGAAAGAAGAAAATGCCTACCTCGCCGTCGTAGTTGCAATTAGAACAACCGCACAAAAAGCCACCGCCTTTAATAATACCCGGGATAACGCCCTACAGTGCAAAAATAACCAAATTTTGGGCAAATTTAGACGGAAACAAGCAAAACGCAGAAAAAAGATAGGGAGTCAAGGGGGGTGTTTAAACATAATTACCCGGAGAACCTCTGACAAACAAGTAACTGGTATTCCATCCAATAGTCCAGTCTTCAAAAGGTCCTCCACGTTTGAGATTTTACCAATTTTCGCCAACCCCTCCAGACATTGTTCTGAGTCTTCACCGGAAGACACAACTTTCAGCCTGGGCGACCGGCGCAAAATACAATTCCTGTTCTTTCGAGATGAATTCTGAAGTGTGAAGGATCTCCTAGGAATCTCTTCAGGTACTTTCTTCGCCCGTGTCAGAGTAAGCGAAATAGGTGGCTTCTTAAGTCGGGATGATATCCTTAGACCTCTGATCGAGTTGGTTGCCATGCCCGCTGTCGACCGGAGGAGGAGGAAGAAAAGAGGCGAGGGTTTAGTGGGGGAGGGGTTTTGTTTTTTTCGTTGCCTTTTTGGTTCGTCGACAATACATGTCATGCGTCAAAGAAACAAGATGTGTGGAAGTTGTGAGCAGAGTGGGGCCACAGCGACAGGAGGGAGGGATTCCGTTAGTCTCTCTAACAGGCGATAAAGATCAACGACCACTGCTTGTGTTGTGTGCTATGATGATGCTATCCTGGCCGCACATTATCATTGGATATGTATCCATCCCAATTCACAAACCCATATTGTATAAATAAAGTTATTCAATGAGATAACTAAATTTATGTGATTTTTTTTGTGTCTATAATAAATATCAAATCAGGTCAAATCTATATTTGATTTTCACTCCAAAATAGAGGAAAAACGGCGTTGTGCTGGCCTCAGCGATTCCTAACATGATTTTGGACATTGCTTACATTAAGTAACATCTAAATTAATGCACATAACAGTTAATAATTTATGATCAATATTTATAATTAACAAAAATATTAAGTTAATATATAACAAATACGATGCATCTCGATAAGTCCTGCTCAATAGCTTTACTGTGTTATGTAAATATTTATAGTGGAAAATATCTCCACAATGTGTTATTTTGACGATACTCACAATGGACTTTTAAATAAATGTTAAAGAAATCTTAAAAACATAACAAATTATATATATGTTTTTACTTATAGATTGATAGTGCTTCAAAGTTTATACAATTTCATTGTTATTTGATAGTTCATCAAAGACCATCAAAATTTTATATGATTTATAATGATTTCAATTTAACAGTCTTTGATGACTATCAAACAATGATAAAATTATATAAAATTGGAAATACTATTAATCTATAAATAAAAAATATCTATAATTTTTTTATCTATTTTTAAGATTTAATAATATTTGTTTAAAAGTTTATTGCCAAGATTGTTAAAATAACCAATTGTTGAGATATCACTCCCTATTTGATATATGTTAGCTATATTAGTGAAATCGTGATTAAGATGATTCATTTGCTAACTACGTGACATCAATATTTTATCTCTTCAATCGGTCAAAGAACCGCATAAAAGTATGTTAGGTGAACTAGATTTGTTAATTAATATTATTAGATAATGTGTAACAATCAAAATACTTATATTTCAATTTACGAATGAGATTGATTGATTTTATAAAAACGACTGATTAAATTTTCAGTCAAACTCATTTTTCTCTCTATTTTGTATTTTTTATCATATAATAGGAGGCCTAAAAAAATTATATATCAATAAATTAAACATAAACTATTATTAAGTTTTATTTTAAAAGGAAATTATTCATTGTATAACCTTATTCAGAAAAAAATATTTTATTTTATACATTGTTTTATTAAATAATTAATTAATTCTATTTAAAAATTGAGAGGGGATCGGTTGACAATGGGTTATTTTGACAACCTTGACAATGGACCAAGGCAGTCAGAGGCGAAAGACGCGGTCAAGGCGCAAATAGTTGAAATCGCTTGAGGCATAAGGCGCGCGCCTGAATAATCTGAGACGCATAATTATATTTGATTTAATTAATATAATGAAATACTTTATAAAAATAAAATTTATATAGAAATACATTATCATTAACTTTATTTCTTATTTTTAAATACTTAAATTTTATTTCAAATAAAATAAAAATATGCAATTAAAATTTTGCATTGTAATTTAATATTCTAAATATTTAATATCAAAATCTCAATAGAACATAACTAAATTTTGATTATATTTCACTGTAACTGTTATAAAATATAAATATATCAATGATATACAAAATAACAATAAAATATGTACACATATACAATATTACTCATCATCTCATCAAATTTTATATAAAGTAAAGTTAGTTTATTTACATAATATAATGATAGATTTGATTATTAATTTATTATTTAACTTTTATTTTTTATATGGTATATTATTGTAGTTTAGAAACTTTTAATCTAAAATGGTACATTATTTATAACAAGATATGATATGATTTTTAATATTATTTTTTATTTTATTTTTCATCTTTATTAGCATTTCATCAAAATTACATTTTGAAGACATATACAATTTTAAATCAAAAAGCCTAAATATTTTAAAATCATATTAAATTTAAGTATTATAATAAATTAAACTTTGATGTAAAAAAATCATCAGGCGCGTATCTCTTTGCACCTCTCGCTTTTTGCGCCTCACCAAAAAACGCGCGCTTTTGTAACTGCGCCCACCTAAAAAGAGAAGATTGCTTTTGCGTCTCTTAATGCACTGCAATGAACCTCTAAATAAATACAAAAAAAAATTAAAAATAAAAAAAATATATATATATGTATTCTTCTACCTATGGATTGATGTTCATTCAAAAATTATTCAATTTTATTATCGTTTGATAGTCCATCAAAGACCGTTAAATTGGAACCGTTGTAAATTGTATAAAATTTTGATGGTCTTTGATGGACTATCAAACGATAATGAAATTATATGAAATTTGAATGACCATCAATCAATAGGTAGAAGAATACATTTATAAAAAAATATATTTTTAAGATTCTTTTTTTATATTTATTTAGAGGTCCATTGTCAAGGTTGTCAAAATAACCTATTATCAATTGATCCCCTCTCTTAAAAGTTTAAGAGACTTTATAATTGATTTAGATATAAATTATTATTAGTTCGTAATAATCTTGAAGTCAATAATACGATAAATTAGTTATATAAAGCTTTGTTCATGAATTGAATATTTAAATGATATTTTATTTCCTTGAGTATTATTGAATTTATGAATCATTCCGAGTTCATGACTGGAATTGTGAAACTTCATAATATAGAATATACTCTTAAAAGTCACTAACCAAGGTAATTAGCAGGAACACTAATTAACCGCTATCAGGTTAGTATGTGGATTAACCGCTATCAAGTTTCACATAGATAGATATTCTAGGAACATCGTATTTGATAGACCCCGAATGAAACATTAAATGGAATTGTGTTTGTATCATTAATACTTTCGTTCAGTGTTAAATTCTAAAGTACGAGGTATTCATTTTCCTACATAAGATATGTATGTGTGTAATTTCTACCAAACGTTATCCGTAAAATGTGGCTATAAAGGTAACTCTTCGGTATACATAACTTATGCGAGAGGAAGAGATGGTTTGCCAAAAGTATTATTGTCCCTCGTATTTCTATATGAGTTATAGCATCACTTGGCCCCTTGATAGAGTATAATTATCTGCTAGCAGTATAATTACAAGAGTAATTATATTTGATAATTTACTCAGGATCAAGAAAAGATTAAATTTGCAAGGATGACACATACCTACCTTGAAATTGATGTGATAGCTATGAGACAAAAGAATTAAACACAAGTAAATAGTTTACTGGATCATGATATTATACGATATCATCATCATCTGTAATTGGATGGTCATAGTGCATTCGTCGGATGCCTCCTATGATTATAGAAGTTAAAATGTTTTTAACTCTATTTTCCAACATAACACGGATCCTGTCGGGTCACACCGTATAGGAGTTAATCGGAGAATCTTATTGATTAATTATAAATTATTTATAATTAAAAATAAGATGGTTATAATTAATTATATATGATATAATTATATTTATCATAGAGATGACAAGAAGCAAAAATCAGATTTAATTTATAACGTGTTGGACACGTCGTATAAATTCACCGAAATAACAACCGAGAAAAATATAATTATACATGATAATTATATATATTTGATTTGGATTTTAAATGTTAATTATGGATTTGAATTATGATCCAAAATCCCATTAATAATTAAAGCCTTAATTAATAATTAAAAGCTCAAAATCAGAAAAGGCCAAAAAGGCCCAAAATTGAAAAGCCCAAAAAGGCCCATGAAAAGCCCATACCGACCTCAAAGGGGTATTTTGGTAATTTGGCCAAAAGCCCAAGGGTATTTTGGTAATTTAGCCAAAAGCCCAATGGTATTTTGGTAATTTAGCCAAAAGCCCAATGGTATTTTGGTAAATTAAATGAACTTTAAGGGTATTTTGGTCTTTTCACTTTGGAACCTCCCTACTATTCATTAGGGTATTTTTATAATTTGACAATCCCACATTTTCTATAAATAGAGGGGTGGGGTGAGAGAGAAAGCTACACCAAATCAGTTCTTCTCTCTCTCTCGTTATACGGTTGTTTCAGAATTCACGGGATCGGTGAATAGTGTTTTTACGAAAGTTGCGGTATTTCTGCACATTTGTGAAATAGAATAACCGTGAGTTGTGAATAGTATTATTTCATCTTTTTCTTGGTGAATAGTGTTTTTACGAGAAACCGCGGTTTACGGTATTTCTAGCAAAATAAATAAGTCGCTATCTGGTCAGTCCTGGTGGATAATCTACAGAGACATCAGACGTTTGATGCTCCGAGACAAGCCGATTTTCATTCCAATTGAAATTTCAAAGTGAGGTATAACATCTTATATTAATTAATTTAATTGTTAAATATATTAATGTTTTAAAAATCAATCATGGAGTAGATCAATAAAGGTTTAAAGAGGTGTGTATCTCTCGGTAACCATCCGACATACCACTTTAACCCTAAGTTTAAGTTAGAAGTAAAATAATATTTTACTGTCTTTTATAAAGGATTAAATGTATGTATCTCTCGGTAATCATCCTACATACTTTAATCCTTAACTTAAGTAGAAGTAAAATTTTTATTATACGGTCTTTCCGCAGCTTGAACATTAACGGGATTTGGGCATTCCAAAACCCAATAATTATATCTAAGTAAAATATATTATTTATTTATTTATAATGAAATTAATATTAAATATATTTTATATAAATAAAAATTATATATCGAATAAATTAAATATCAATTATTATTAAGTTTTATTGTAAAAAAACTATAAATTGTAAAATCATACTCATAAAAGAAAAATTATTATATTTTATACATCATCTTGTTGTACTTAACAAATACCAATATTCGTAGGATCCCGTGAAAATTTGAAGTTATTCATATTCAATGCTATAGGAAAAGATGTTCGATCATGTCTCAAAATATCCCTGCTTTGAAGACTTAGGGCGCTTTCTGAGGTTTGGAGAAAATTTCTGTCCTTTAGATTGACATCTATTTTGCATAGTATCGAATCACCAATTTGTATTACTCTAGCTTTGACTAACATGTCATAAAACCTTTTCATTTTTTGTTTGTAAAACCTATCTGTAATTCTAATGAAAGCATTGTCTTTATGGTCCTCTAAACTCTCTAAGTTATCCCTTATAAGATCAGAATTTTTGTCTGGGTCAAAGAATATGACTCTATCAGAGGATCTCTGAGGGTACAACAACCTCAGACCCATGCACGAAGCTCAAGGGTGAAGCGAGCGTTGATTGAGCGCGTCCCGTGAAATTTTCTTTTGAAGGAAATTAAGCATTAACCCACCGATAATTGAGCAAAAATGCTGATTAGCACTGGTTCTTACCTTGGGACTTTGATCCGAGACTTCAATTTCTTTCTACATAATTTTCATTGCAAAGTAAAGTAAGTGCTTTTTATATTTGTTGCTTTCTTTGAAGTGCTTGTGTTGGGATGACACCAATTAATTTAGTTGACCGCTTGCAAGTAAATGGTTAAGGCAAGACTTCCCTTAGTCGTGAACAAGTAGGTTATGGTAAGTGGCTAACTACCTTAGTCTTTATTCAACATCTATATAAAGGTAGGTGAAATCTCTTAGTCGGGCTTGATCTCTAGGGTAAAGAGTGAAAGTAGAGATTGTCAAAGCCTATCTATCCCTTTCATGATTTATTTTGTTTTATTCTCAGACATGTCAAATACTAGAAAGCCACGTATGACTGCCAAAGTATTCAGCCCTATTGGTCCCAACGGATGGAGCTAAGCTAACAAGACCTCACATATGCAAAGACTCACCTCATTGTCAAATCAGATAGCATATCTTATTATCAACTTACAATTAACATAATATAAGATGACCGAAAAATCTATCTTTCACTTTCGCCAACACCTATACGCGCTTGTGCCCTCGTCTTTGTCTTAGCTTAGTAGGGGGACACAATAAAGTATTGAGATTAGTAAGATCCTACTTCGATGCATGGTGTGTATGTAAACCATTAGTGATGCGACATAACATAAGTGGCCCATCAATATTGGTGAGACATCGACAATATCATACTTAAGTAAGAATTACTTAGCGAATTAAAAGGCCCCCAATATCGATAAACCATTTTTATTTAGATATAGTTACTAATCAGTTAGGACTTCTTAAGCGATCCTACTAACTATCTCGATGACTGCATTATGCCTGAAATACCTATGGTTTGGACAAACCTTCTCTTTCTATTATGAAAAAGTACTTGTTAATTCTTATTTCTTTCAATTTTATAGGGGTCATTCTGAAAAGATAAGTTCGAATAATGCTGAGAATAAGGTCTTGCTTTGTTGGATATTCAAATGGAAACTCAGTTGAGATTGCGAACAAATTCAAACAAAACTAGTCGACTGACTTAATTGTAGGTATAAACGATTGTAGTCACTATACCGATAGTAAAAAAATGAAACTCGCTCCGCGCCTTAATTTTGAAACTTAATTGAACCTGATTCTTAAGAGAAGGATTGCAATATCAAATGAAAAGCTCATTAAAATAAGTACCAACAATAGATATTAACCACTTACTTTTTGGATATCTAAATTTGCTCTATTTTCGACACATAAAGTGCTATGGAATCAAATTTGTTTTATGGATTTGAAATGAATCAAGCTAAAATATGAGCAATGAGGAAAATTAATTTCAATAAATTAGAAATTTACTGAGACATGCCTCCATCAGTTGATAGTGTTGGAACTTCTTATGTCACTACTAATATTGCCAAATTAATAGAGGTAATGTTGGATTTGCATAATATTACTAAAAGATCATCATTATTGATATATGAGAGACAACCTAGAAAATTTACTTGAAGCCTGCTATTGAGAATTAAGCGAAGATAGAAAAGAAACAGACTCGAGATCATTATTTTGCATTTGAATCTCTTCGCTATAAGAGGATGAGAGAGAGATTACGCCGAGTAGAGGAGGGAGCAAAGAGGCAGGTGTGGGAGTGACAGAAGCGAAGCTTAAAGGTCATCTTAGTTCTCGACTTGTGTTCTATGGTTATGTAGATCGGTAGCCTTCTCAGCTCTGTGGGCGGAAAGAGAGCAAAAAACAAGAGAGAGCATTAGAGAGAGGAGAGTATAGTGTGAGGGTATTGTAGTTAATAAATAAACTATTATATTTATATAAATATAATGATAAATAACTAATTTACTTTAGTTTATGGTGGTGTTACAATTCAGTATATTTCTTTAAACACAAGTTATTTTTATGAATGACTTTGAATAATAAGATTTTAACAAAAGATAATTTACGAAAAAAAGATTGGAAAGAGCCAAGTACTTGTGTTTTTTGTTCTTGTCAACAATCGGTTGATCACTTGCTGCTCTATTATTTCTGAATTTTGATTTAAAAATCCTAACGTCCCATCTTCAAATGAGGTCTTTTCATATAAATTCTATTTTCAAATTTTAGGGTTGTTGTTTATTGTTACCTAACTTTCATATTGAAATACGTTACTAGCAGCATGTGTTTGGGTGGAGCATAATAAACGGGTATTTAATATCTCCTCATCTATTAAGGATCGTTAACTTGTGTTTTCCTATTTTACAACTATATCGGTTTTGGACATGTTCTTCAGCCAATATGGGTGACATGTTGGTGGGTACCATGAGTTTGGTTGCTCCAGCCCTTCCACATTATGATGTGCCGCAGCTTGTGGAAGTTTCTCCTCTGTCTCTCTCAATTGACGACGAGGATTTATTGGATTACTGAGGGTTGCCACTGGGGTTGTTTTGTAGTCCTTTTATTACTATTATTTTTTCATTACAATAAACCGAGTTGTCTGTTTTGTAATAATTTTGGGTTGCATTTCTACTCATCCTCTTTAGGATTGTTTGCTTAGGTTTTATGATCTTGCTTATCTTTACTTGCTTATGGTAATTTATAGCTTATAAGTTATAAGTTTGTAATAATATTTTACTTTCGTAAAGAAATGAAAGTCGGCATTTTGTTGGGTGCTTTTTCTTTTCAAAAAAAAAAATTATGGTGGTAGTTTTCTCTGAATTTTGAAATGGTATTTTTTTCTATTCCCAAATTTAGAGTGAAATTTATCTTAGTTTTCTCAAATAATAGTAATATTCGTAAGATCATTGCAAAAATGCCAAAAAAAAAAATTTTAATTCTTAAACTATATTGAATAAAGGAATTGCTAAGACAAATTGAATTCAACATTTTTCGAGGACTATTTGTCAAAATAGTTGTTGTAACAAAAGAAACACTTTCTTTTTTTTTTTTCAATTGTTAGGAGCTGTTGGGTGTAAAATCAGATTCGTATCAACTGTCATAGAAAAAATATTATAATTTATATGGTCTGATATAAATTTAGAAATATATTATTAAAGTGAGGCCTACTCTCAAATCAAAAAGAAAAAGAAAAAAGAAACTGCCACTGCTGCTCGTAGCCCTGTGCGGCTCTGCCCCGCTCTAGGTCTTGTGAAGAAAACACAAAAAAAAAAAAAAAAAAAAGAGAGTGAAATCCTACTCAGAACTCGTGACCCTGTCGCGTGGGCTCCGCCTACCCGTGAATGGCACCGGCACCTTCCCAACCAATATTTTCTTTTTGGGTAAATTCCCAAGTCCCGACCGATCTTTCTACCCCATAAGCAAATAAAGTTCAACGGTCCCCACAGTGTCCAAATTCCAATTGCCCAAAAAGCTGAGAATATTTGCACACTCGAATCACAACAAATAAAGATCCACTGTCCACATTGAAAAAGAAAAAAGAAAACAAAGGAAACCATGGCGCAATTGCTTGTTTCATTTCAATTCAAATTTGATGATCCAGCCATATACAGCCGTTCTGGATATTGTGCAGTAAAAGAGAAACCTCACAAGCCACTAAACAGTGCGATGGAATCGTCTAAGATCAGAATCCGATCGCAGGAACATGAGACCGTGTTCAGGACAGTTCGATTCAACTCAAATTTTGATCGGATGATTCTAATTGAGATCTCAAGACCTTGAGATCTCGATCGGTTAGCAGTGAATCAAACAGAGCAACATGGGGCAGAAAAAAATAACAGGGTCAATATTCCATCATTACATTCACCATATTAACTAACAATCCATAATGTTGACCCAGTGGCCGGACTTACAGATTCGCATACAAACAGTTCACAAAGATGGCAAAAAAAGAAGAAGCAAGTCTCGAAGTAGAAAGTTATTCTTAAAAGCCCAACAACAACCTAGGGCACAGAAACAACAAGCCCGAGTGCAACATTTAATTGCCCAAACCACCGATACGCTTAAAACTATAAACATATTTCATTCACTAAGTACCATGTCACTGCAGATACCTAGTTGTAGCAATAATAGTAGTAAACCCATTTAATTGGCACGACCTCGAATTACATCAAGTCCCATCTCAGTAGGATCAGTTGCTTGCAACTCAACTTGGATGCCATCCAACTCCCTCTTGAACCTGTCCTTGGAGCTTGCATAAAGCATCTTGCTCCTTACCCTCGCTATGTCAGGTGACCTTCCCATGGAGAGAAAATGAGTTAAGACATTTTACTAGTTGCTGCCTAATTGCTAATAGATCCACTGTCCAGATAACATCGCGATAAGATAGTTCAAATATAGAATCCTACAGTTCCAAAGGAATGCTAAGGCAGCCTTAACAAACAGAACTAGCATAAAACCTACCTAGAAAAAAAGATTAAAAAAATTGTAAATCCCAAGTACCAATAGAGCTAGACAAATAAGTTTGTTCCTTGGTCAGTTGGGCCTGTACCAAACCAAAAGAGAGAAAGAATACCATGCAATGAAGAAAATCTTGCTCTTCTGGCAGTTCTCCTCAGTAACAAAGTCATAGTCGTAGATGGCGTAGCGGCACTCATTGGCAGGGAGGCTGGCAGTGAAGTCTTCATAGCTCTGGGCGGGCTCACCAACCTTTTCTACAATGACCTGCTTAAGCTTCTCATCTATCTTGAACACTATGAAACGGTACGTCCTCTTTGCCTTCAGCTCCAGGAACTTGAGCTTGCAGTCATCATTGACTGCCATCCCTGACGCTGCGTTCGCCTACATTCCCAACACAAGAACACAGAAAACATACATTATTTTAGGCATCTCTCATTCATATAGCTAGCACAAAATGGTGAAGCTTCTGTTCACGCTACATGTGGGTATGAGTAATGAGTCTAGTCCCAAGAGAGACCACTGAGGATGCAACAACATGCAAAATCAAAGGTGACAGCTCAGACTCAGGGTTTTACATGTGCACTGAAAACATACAAGATCTAAGCATCCACTGTAGGGAAACTCAGAACATGCCTTGACAGCTACAGTTGCTAAAACCACAATGTACAGCTCTATGAGAAAGGCAACAGTCCATAGTAATCAATCTTAAATAGGGACAAACATATGCTATATCCTATTGATCTGTGTTAACATGCAGCTGATGGAAATATGGAATGCATAAATTAACAGATGTTATTCACAGAGCACGGTAAGAGAACCTAAGATCATACAATCCAGGTATACAGGATCATCAAATCAAAACACTGATAGGCGGCCAATCAAATGAAATGTAGAGTTGCAAGTCAAAATAGCACATATGGAGCAAAATGGACTAGAGATTTTCTAAGAATTACAGATCTAATTCTAACAAGGGAAAGCAGGCCCAAAATGATCGGGTTTAACAAAATCCTAAGAAGACCGAGTAAGCGTCGAGTCTGAAACCACGCAGTAGATCCAAATCGCATCCTTCCATCCAAATTTAAAATCAGGCATTTTACCGTAGATCCGCCACAGAAAATTCACTAATTGCAGTGCAAATATAAAAAAATGTACTAAAAATAGAGTACCAAACCCTAGCTATAAGTGGGGAAACGAAAATAAAAAACAAGGAGTATACCATTTTGGGAAAGAAGGCGATCCAGGCGGAGAAAAAACGTCGAGGTAACCAGAGGAGAGAATATCAAGCAGGAGAGAGAGAGAGAGGGAGAGGTTGGATTTGAGAATAGGGAGGCGATGGGTCGGTGGAGCAGCGAGAGAGGAGTTGCGTGTGTGGTGTGTTGAACTAGGAGCACTGGTGGTTTCCTTTCGACGATAGATATTGGTATTAGTATTTGCTATTTAGTGGTGGAACATCGATCCTTTGTTTCATGTTCTCTGAGCTATATTCTATTCTATGTTACTGAAATGTGGTTCCAATATATGAAATCAAATATGTTAGTGGGAACCACCTATCAAAGTCTTTGCACATGAATATGAACAGGAAAATATGTAACAGAATCTTTCTACTGGTTGCGTAATTTCGGAGCGTAGCCAGCGAGGTCAGAATTCGGATCATCTGTTCCTCTCTTCCAATGGTCTTTTTTGTGGTTGGAGCATCGTCATTTTTTCGTACCCCACAAATCCATCCATCAATTTAATCTTTTTTGGCTAGAACGAAAATTAAAATAAAAGAAAAAAAATGAATGACTTGTGCAAGATGATGTAGCTAGGTGTGTTAAATTTAAAAATAATGAAAATTTATTTATTAATTTCAATTATTATTTTTAACTATTAATTATTTTCACTTGTGGCAATTCATGTGTTGTGAAATTAATTCGGTTGAACTAAGCTTAGAAGATAATGAATTTGACTATTTGAGCTTCTGCAACAGGATTTTTTAGTGCCAGTAACCTGCAATTCTTACACACGTAGTAAAGAATTCATTTTATTTTATCCGTGATTAATATTTAGTTACATCATGAATGTAACAAGTTTAAGGGAGAAAATCGGACATGTTCTTATATTAAATGTATGATCCTTACGTTTTTTTAGTGGTGCGAGAACGAAATAAATAATTGTCATTTCTTTAGGCGTATATATATACACACGCATAGCACTGCAACAGAAATATCACAATATAAAATGTAATCATTTATCAAATATTAAAAAAAATCGATTGTTGTGTGGAACTCTTTTGTTTTTAAAAATATTTATATGTTTAAATTATAAATAAATAGTATATAATTTATATCTAAATTAATTATATTATTTTTTATTTTTAAATAAAATTAATTCATCATTTAATAAAATATGATTTACAAAATATAATATATATATTTTTAATAGTTGATGGTTAATTTATTTGATGGACAAATTTTTTTTCTAGGCCTTCTATTAATGCATGGTAAAAAAATATCAAATGAAATGGAGAAAAAATTGATATTGACTGAAATCTAAACCTCTAATTTTTAGAAATATTAATTTGCATTGTTCGATTAGATACATTTCGGCCATTAAAAAAACTGACCACTGAAAATTGGTGGACAATGTCTAATATATATGATCTTTGTAAAATAATATGGATTAACAGTGTAATGCTACTTCGTGTAGTCACGGGACAAATATTAGTTCATCACCATTAAATATACTAGGGTTTTTTTCGTGCTTCTCCCGAATGAAAGTAATATTATTGAAAAAAATTATAACTTTTAAAATATATAATTTTATAAAATTATATATAATAAATAGTTATTGAAATATTAAATATATGTATAAAATATAAAAATACATACAATAAGGACTTATGATAGTGATATGATATGAAATATAAAATAAGACAAAAAAAAACTGGTTTCATTCAAAAATTAAATTATACACGAGGCAAGTCAAACACACACATTTTTAGTGAAGAGGGATTCAAAAACAATTATCATCTAGTTGAATACATATGAGGAGAGAAAAATAAATTCAATGAATAGTTGTTATGACATGTTTGAAAAGTATAAAAATTTAATCCTCTTCATGTGTTATAAATTATAAATTATAAAAAAAGGTACATTATTATCTCATTTTTCTTTAATATTAAAGAAAGAGATAAAATTTCAAATTATCTTTAAAATATACATTTAATTTTGGATAAGTAATCATAGGAAGATACCAAAACAATATTTAGTTACTAGATATTGACCTTTGTCAACACGGTTAACTCATAATTTGTCGTCCATCCGCAGTATAATGATTTATAATCCACAAATAAATAAATGAACAAATTCTCTAAAATTACATCCAGTCTGTTATTAATGTAACCCTTGTAAGCCTCAAATTGAGGTTCAAATTACATAGGACGTGTTTAGTTCATCAAAGAACAACGCTATTTCAAGAATAGCAACACTAATTTGAACAGTGGCACTTGTT
Source organism: Schoenoplectus tabernaemontani (assembly GCA_037127355.1). Lineage (NCBI taxonomy): Eukaryota > Viridiplantae > Streptophyta > Magnoliopsida > Poales > Cyperaceae > Schoenoplectus > Schoenoplectus tabernaemontani. The sequence goes on along the minus strand of CM073752.1, from coordinate 24,824,487 downwards.
TATAAGATGAATAAATACCTTTTTTCTTGTACACTTATTATAACCCAAAACACATAACAGGTAACTCGTATCGCCGGAGTACATCAACGCCCTCTCGTATCTTTGCTTTTTGATGAAAAGGTGGAGTCGTATCTATTTTTATTCTTGATAGCATCGGCCCACCCAACTGGGACCAGGAAAGCTCGAGTTTTTTTTTTTATTTTAGTAAATAAAATAAATAAATATAGCAAACTGACAATTTCTTTCTTCACTTTTGCATAATTAGTCAGATCCGAGTTTGAAATTCGGGTCCGGGTTTTTTTTTTTTACGTTTGTGTGTTATATTAAAAACAAAACACAACAGTCAGTAGATTGATCTAAAATATTACAACAAAAATTAAAATAAAGTTTTATAAAGCCAAATATAAGCACGATTAATACATTATTCTAAAATAGTGTCAAACAAATTAAATATTACAACAACAATTAAAATTCAATTGTTCTGGTAAATATAACAACAAAAAATATAAACACACTGATAATCTAAATCATGCTCTGTTGGAATGAGCTCGATCTTGAGTTGGCAGCTTGTTGATACGACCCTTCATTTCATCCATAACCATTGGAATGCGTATCTTCTTTCTCCTTCTTTTGTTGATTTTTGCTGGATCTGACCTGATGACCGTACCATTGTAAATTGGCCAATCTCGTTTATTGTCATAACTACGCCAATGACCAGATCATGTGTTAATGTAGTACTAGATGAAATATGGACTAACGTACTGAGTGTAATTCAGCCTTCTGAATGAACAAACAATAAGCAAATGATCGCATGGGATGCCGGTCAATTGCGGTTTCTAACACCAACAATTATCAATTCCCGTCATGGCTAATTCAACCTCATATTTCATTTCACCCCTTTGTCCCTATTATTTCAAATATAAATTATAAATTATTGCTCAAATTTTAAAATTAAATAAAAAATTATATAAGCATAGAATATCACCGTCTCAATGAGGCCATTTCTATTGTAAACATCGTAGTTGTTGATACTCCAATCCAGTGGTATGACATCGTAAGTTCTCCCCTTATCACCGTGATGTTTTATCATTTCGGTGACCTTTTGGGAGAATACCAGACCTTGGGCTTCCCAAGCTGCTGCAATTTGTCGGCGCTGATAGAACCACTCAACACATTTGTGCCACGTGTTCTCGACGATAGCACATACCGGAAGTTGTCTGACGATCCTGAACACATTGTTCAGTGATTCTGAACCATTGCTTATCATTATTCCCCACCGATTGAGACCCCCGTCTAGATGTTGTGCACATCTTTCTTGATTCAATGCGCCACTTGCTCTAGGATTAACTCCTCATAATGGAATTCCTCAGCTGAACATGAAAATCAGCGATTTTCACTTTCAACTCGTTTCGTACTGAACTGCTGACCGACACCAAATTGTTCATCAATTCTAGGTGGTTTGCGAAAATAAGGCTCGTCTGCATACGACATTGGCGTATTATCAGTAAATTATGCACACGGGTGCTTCATTCCCCGATTGATAAAAGAAACAAACATTTACCACTCTCTAACTATTTCTTCGACATCTACCGCATCATCAGTTTCATCCATATTTATATATGTTGCATCATGGATGTTATCCTCCTCGACATCCAGGTGTCACTCTTTCTCTTCGTCATCCTCATCCACATCCACATCCACATCCACATTTTGTACCGAAACACGGGATGGTCGCTGCTCTCGAGCTCGGGAGTGGGTTCTTTCCTCAGCCATTACTGGATTACTACTTCCAGGAATACTAGTTGGATCATAGTTATCAGAACTGGATATTGTTTCGGATTCAACTACTAGCTCCAGTGTTTCATACCCGGATAAATGGTACGGAGATGTTGTTTTAATCATTCCCCAAATTTCATCAGAAACAACCCCAAATAAGCTATAAAAAAAATCACTCGAACCTGCTAGGCCAGTGTTGATCCGTGCACTAATGCTGATATTGAATTGTCTAGGGAGCAGGTTTGGAATTGGCTAGGGAGCAGCTCCAAACCAGCATGAATATGCCTCTTCAAGTCACGAAGATTGATTGCCTTGTCGGTAGAAAATGTGCACGCGGCTTGAATATCGTAATCCGTTCCATGAGAAGTTTTTAAGATTTGACCTTCGTGATACACATTGATCAACAACATTTTTCGTCTCTACATAGTATGAACGATAAACCCTATTGTTAGTGTATTTTAATTTTACAACAAAAATTAATAGTCCAAATAGAAAAAAAAAACTTACAACGTTGATGACACGATAGTGGTGAATACGGATCGAACCTGGATCTGTCGAAAAATAAATTTTCAGTTGGAAGCTTTTGCAACAGTAATAATGGCGATTTTGAAGAAATGGTTAGCTGAATGAAGATGAAGAAGAAATGTACTGGGTGTGCTATATAATAGCATGATGCTGGGACCGAGTTTAAAACTTAGTTTCAGGTGTACTGGGCCGAGTTTAAAACTCGGTGCAGACACCTGCAATTTTCAAATGTACTAGGTGTATTTATTTTAATTTTTATTGTAATATTTTAGATCAATCTACTGACTGTTGTGTTTTGTTTTTAATATAACACATAAACGTAAAAAAAAATCCCTAGACCCGAGTTTCAAACTCGAATCTACTAATAATGCAAAAATGAGGAGAGATAGCCAATTTACTATATTTATTTACTAAAAAAAAAAAAATCTGAAAACCTCTCCTCCTCTCCTCCTCATTTTATGTCTTGAACGGTTCCTCAATGACTAGACAGTAGACACAGCAACAGCTCTCCCACTTTAGAACAACAAAAGGCATGCAAGGCCTACCGGCATAATCAAAAGGAATAAAGGAATTAATACGTTGGTTGTACTTGTGCAGGTGCCTACATGTCAACTTTTAGGCTGGCATTCTATCTTTCCTTGTACATCTAAATATGTTTGGACTTGAGAAAAAACTAAAACGACCATGCATAAAACTTTTATTGTCTGCATTCTGGATATTTTTTTTTCAATATAGATCAAATATTGTGTTAAAATGTTGATGCAAGAATAAAAGTGCAATTATGGAATTACAATGAAATAATTTTATGTACTTAAAGAGATCATTATGTTTTATTAATGAAATATGTATATATATATATAAGAGTGGAGATACCGTGAGCTTAAGCTCACGGAGGCCTTCCGTGAGCTTAACTCATTATGTTTTTTTTGATTAATGAACATATATATATACTCCAAATTTTTGCATCCCACAAGATTTTTATATAAAGAATTTAATGAGAATGATAAATTAAAATTTCGAGATGATTTAATATGTTTTTTGAGTTAAGCTCACGATATCTCCACTATATATATAACAACAAAGTAAATTAATCGTTGAGAAGTTCATTGTCTCCATTCACCAATTACGTAATGATCGTCAAAATTAAAATTGAAAATATATTTGTCATAAATTAAAAGTTTGAGATCGAATAATTATCCTTATATCTTATAATATTGCTAAAAGTTTCTTTACATTTAACATTTAAAATATATGCAATTCTTAGATATGGAAGTGAAATTGCGGCATAGGTTCTAAGTAGATAAATATGCGTGTTGTGCGTGTCATGTGACGTGTTCGACATAAAACGTGTCGTGTCAACACGTGTTCACGTGTTTGAACGTGTTAAAAATTTGAAAACCCAAACACGTACGTCTAAGACATGTAACATGTCTAGCACGCCGTGTTAAACGTGTTAGTATTTATACGTGTTTGACACATGTCAACACTTGTAGCACGTACAAATTCAACAAATTTTAAATAAAATTGAAGAAATATATAAGAAAATCAGAAAAAAAAATTGGTCCTAGTCATAAAAAATAAAATTAACATGTTATATTCAGAAATATCATACATATTAGAATGATTCTGATCTTTAATTTCAATATCTAATCAATTTTTTAAGCACACAAACATTTCAAAAGTCTAATATATTGAAGTATTTCATATGTGCTACACGTGCATGTACAAGTGTTAGACGTACGTGTTCGTGTTCAACATGTTAGACGTGTCAAAATTGTTCATATATTGATTACGTACATTTAACAACATGGCACGTGTGACACGTGAACTCGTCACATACAAACACGTTCAAACACAAATACACATTCATGTCCGTATTTACACGTACGTCTATACGTGTCCGACACGTTTATGACTATCCTATTCCAAATGGCTAAGTGGGAATATATTCATATATTAGACTTAATTCCACCAATGAATCAACTCCCCCTTCCAAAGTATGTATACAGTGTAGTAGCTCGATTTCAAAAGCAACTACTATGGGGTAAAACAGACCCAGCTAATTTTATTGACCGAAGATAATATGACGATAATTTTCTTGCTTTCCAGTAGGCAGACGAGCAGGAAACAAATCCTCTTTCGAAGAGAGAAATAAATCCAACATTACTTTTTGGTTCAAAGAGTTTTGAACTTCCCCCACTTTCATTTTGTTATGGAATAGTTGAGTAATAATTAAATCAGGGAAATCTAATGCATAAAAGCGGATTCCAAAGGGTAAGAGATGCGATATTATAATAGCCATAAATAATCCAGGAAATCCGAGAACATTGTCTTGTCTCTGCTCTATTCCTGTACAAGTCAAAAGAATGATGTATTATTGACCACCCTCTTCATTACTGAACCAAAGACTGCTTGAGGAGTTGTTCTCAACTGATGCTTTATCTCCTACTCTCCTTCGGCATTAGCTCAAGACTCAAGTACAAGAAAGTCGACCTTCTCTTCAATAAAGGCCTCACTATAAACCCCCCCTATCGTATCCTCATCCATACCAGCTCAATGGCCATATCAATCCTCTCCAGGTTCACAAACCTCTGCAATAACAACCCATTTTTTCTCTACGCTGTCGTATGGACCAGCGTGGTCACCGTAACCGTAGCTGTGGCGGCATTTTCACCTGAGATAGCATTTGTTTGGGCAGTCTCTCCCTCTGCTCCGCTAACTCGTGCATGTTGGGATCACACAGTTGGTTTGCCGATGGATGGGCCCGTGTGGGAGAAGGTCTGCTTGCCGGCAAAAAAATTTGGCCAGTCTAAAGCAGATGTATTCATCCCTCCTGTTTTTGCGGTTTTGGTTGTTGTGGGTTCAATTAGTGTCATGAAAGCCATTGGCTTGTGGGAAGGAGAAGATGAGGAAGAAGACTATTACTTGTGAAATATCCAAAAGTTAGTTCCACGTTGACCAAATTGATTTTTGATTTTTCTTTTGTTTTCCACTAAATATGCGATCAAGCACAACCGACATAAGTTAAGTCGATTCATCTTTCTTCGTAATAGCATAGTTATCATTCGTTATAGTGGCTTGTGTTATTAGTATTAGGCGTAGCATTATAGAGTGGGATGGTTTATTGATTGTTACAATCCATGACAACCTGGGCGAACTTTGAAAGCAATGCATGCATGCCGTTTTAGGAATAAAGCCTAATTCTTCCACAGCCTGTTTATTGATCATGACTGTGTCAAATCGTGTCTAACTACAAAGGATAAATGCGGTGCCAAATCATCATACTAACGAATCATCAATGTTAGCTACTACGTTATAATCATAATGTATCAAAACGAAAGACAGCGAATGTCATACGAAATTTGTCTACAAGCTCGTCAAGCAATTTTCATTACTACAAATTTTCAAATTTATTCAATAAAAGGTATTTCTACTTGGCTCAAGCAAATGACCAGTGACCAGGTTGAAATAAAATACAACGATTTATACATATCGAAGACCTCTTCCATTACCTGGAAGAAAATGAAAACAGTTGAGAAGAAGAATTTTTGTAAGTTAACCTCTAAAATCAAGGCAACTCTTAGCATTGTAGGATGCAAATAAGAAAATAAAAATAAATATTACAGCTAAACAAACAAAAATATGACAAAATAATAAACAAATAAAAAGGGGAAGAGATACAAATACCTATTGAGGTGGCATCAACACCTTAGTTTGCCAAGTATCATGCCTGGGCAAAGCCCTCAAGTTTCTCACATAATTTTCTAAAGTGTGTGTGGTTTCATCAATAATGTCATTGCCAACTGTGTCCTCAGCCAATTTTATAGCAGCCTTTTGAATCATCTCAAAATTATCCACACAATTTTGCACCTGACGAGCAATTTCATCTTTTCCCAAGGATATGAGAACCACGATCAAAGACTTGATTTCACGCTGCGCCCCGGTAGTCAGCGCCATTCCTCTGAGATGCTCCACTAGAGCCAATTCCTCCCCGGGACTGTAAGTTATTCCTGTATTAGATAACAAGCAGCAGGACAAAAGATAGAGGGCTTAGCATAAGAAAAGAAACAATAAAATTTACCTTCCAGCACGTATCTTTCCGCTCTTTCTCTGGTGGCGGGCTGCTCGTGCCTTGCTGCCAGTACTGGATATCACTGAAGACCCTGAATCCCTCACTGACCTGCTAGGTTACAAATTATTAAGCATTTATTAGAAGAAGAAGTTATAATAAAATTCTAAATCATGGACTCTTTTCATGGAAGATATGTTACCCTGATGCTCCATGTATGCAACAGAATCCTTACCTGACAGTGGCACCAATGCGATACATTGCTTATCGGAGGTATATCCCAGTATTTCAATAATCTGACTTACATTTACAGTCAATGATACATGTATTTCCAGGTATCGATGCATGGAAGACCTTAAAATTTGAATGTGTACCTTTAATGGTTCTTCTAACTTCTAATTAGAGAAACACACAGAATACAGAACTTCAATTATGGATACATATTTTAATTTATGCACTTATTAAACAGAGATAAGAAGTATCAATCTTTCAAAACAAATATTATCAATAATAGTAAATATGGATAGAAGTAATAAAAATAAAACATGTAGAAAATATCAAAGATTTTCCCAATACTATTTTGCTGCTATACAGTAGATTATCAAATATGACATACGATATCTATATCTATGCAACATAGATGAAAGAAAAAAAAAATACTACCTTGTTGTGTATGCGCTCATCTCACTAAAACTAGTGCTGATCTCTGACGCTGTGTCATCATCTCCAGCATTAACCACCCCATCCTCCTCTGACCGAATCTTGGCCGCCAGAACTAGCCTTCTCTGACGAACTGCCAAGTACCTTGCCACATACTTCCCCAACTTAACTGAACCCTCCTCATACTCTGACAACGAACTGGACCCGCATTCCAGAGCTGCTTCTCTCACCTCTCCCACCAAATCCTCTCTTCCATGAAGGTATGCAATCCTAAGTGCCTCCTCCCATTCCCTTGCCACTATAAAATAGCCAACCCCTTTCTCGATGTCATTGCAATATTCTAATGAAACCCTGGCTGCCTCTCCAGGTTTTCCCATGGCTTGAAACTCCTCGCAAAGTTCAGTACCGAGTGAAACCACTTGAGGCTTCTGCAATTGCATCAATCCGGCTACAGTGAAAACCCCTCTCCAATCACCACAGTCCCTATAAGCCTTCATTGATTTATTATACAATTTACAACATAGATAAGTGGTGGCAGCCTGTTCAAATGATTTATCTTCGTACAGATAATCACCCCATGCTTCAAGAACCTCCTGCCTTTTATCAGAGTTAGTAACCAACTCAAGGCCTAGCGGAAAGAGTGATGGGTTAGAACTTAACAATTTCATGAAATTATCCCAGTAAGCATCGCCAACTGAGAAAATATTTTTCAGGGCACTTTCATTTCTACCAAGCCTTAGGTCGATTGTGTACCTCATAACAGCAGGAGATAGTTGTTCAAGTCCTTTAAGATATGGTATGAACTCTTTGGGGTCTTTCTGAGAATTTAGAGCTACTATAGCTGCAAGGTTTAGGTCATACAATCCTAAAGCAGCGTTAAACACTGATTCTGGGTCAGTCAACCACAAAAGATGCTTCAATGACTCCTCAGAAGAGGGATAAGTTTGTCTTTTTGCATCATCAACCCTGGCTAATTCTAATTCACGCACGGCTTTAATTCTTTTAAGCGCTTCTTCCAATAGAGGTGGTTCACTTTGTGCTAGAGTGGTCAAAATACACAATTCTCTTGACGGACTTTCAGGTAATTTCTCCTCTAGGGCTTTTCTCAATGCAGTTAGCACTAATGTAACCTTATTTTCTGAGCTCTCGTCTCCACTAGACAAGGAAATGTATGCCTTGTAAAGTTTATCTATGACATTTTCCTTCTTAACTGAGCATATGAATTCAGTTATATGGCCGAGATTATTAACCTGGATGACAAACTCTGATGCTGATTTAATAAAAGATTTCAACCCACAATAGTCAACGATGACATTGAAATCTATGCGATGCCTTCTAACCATGATGAAAGCATCTCTAAAGCGCTTCTGTGATAAGGCACTAACAATAGAAGAAAGAACAAGCCTTCTTGGGTAAATACATTCCAGGTTGCCCCGATTGGTTTGCAAAATAGCACCCGCCTCATCGCCATGCAGAACACCAATCAGTTTTGCACCTCTCTCCCACACAGTTACATGGTCTCTGCCCTCCTTTCCTTTGTAACCGTTAGAGTCATAGCTTTCTAATTTAAGTTCTAGGGAGTCGTTTAAAATTTCCATTATGTCTACTACGAACAAAATATCCTGCTTTGTGGTGAAGAGGACATGTGTAGCAGCTTGATCAGAGTGGGCCCCACAGTAGAATGAGAAACTGGTACAGTTTGTGCAAATAATTTTCTTGCCATAGTACAATCGGCCGGTTTCATCTAGCCCTAAAAGCAAAACCCTAAAAATTCCATTTTCATGGCAAAGTGCTGATCTCATCCAAGGGCATGTGGATGGAAGCGCAAAAGAATCTGAGCTTCTTTTGAGGTTATTAGAAGAGTACTCCAAAACTGTACCTCCATTTATCTGAATAAATGCTGAGCCAGACTTTGCTGGGTTAGGTATCACGGACACAATAGAATTTTCTATAGATGTTTTCTTGGTCAATTTTGCATGACAACCTGATAAGCAGACCCCCCCAGGGAGCATAATCTCAGAGCATGCCACCTCAATCTCTTGAAGGGTGAAACAAGATACACCAAGAAGGGTATGGCTATCCAACCAAGAAAGGTTCAAAAGGTTTTCTGGCTTCAAATCAAGTGAACAGTTTTCAACTCCAATTTCATTTCCTTCCAACTTGTTCCAGTTGTCAGTCTCAGGCAGCTCAATAACACACAAATTTCCATCACAAAGGTAAGCTGCCAAGAGGTTCTTCGAGTTGTTAGACAAAAAGGTGAGATCTCTGACAGAAGCATGGAATTTGAAGATAAAAAGAGACATTGGAGGTGGCATGAGAGAAATGGTAAGTGGAGTTACTCGCACCGCAGGTCCGTCGACAACTAATGCGGTTGAGGTCTCAGTCACTGCACTAAACCAGGAAAATTTGTAATCTACAACTCTACCACTAACAGTCCAGCAAATGAGACTAAGCGGCTTTGTAGGGTCCCATTGAAACCTAACCCCATCCTCCTTTGGAAACCGCATCTCCTGTTTCAGGTACCAATAGTTGTTACTGAAATACCAGATTTTGACTGCATCATACTCGGAACAACCCACGCAAGCAGCTAAGAGCTCAGAATTACAGTTCCATTTAATTGTTTCTACTCTGGCTTCAAACGGTCCATCCAAAGAAAATGAGTTCCTTTCTAGACTATTTCTCTCAAAGAAGATAACTTGAGGAGGTTTCCCTTGAGCTTTGCAGTCACATGCAGAGGCTATCTTAGCACCACCAGGCATCCAATCTATGGAGCCTCGCATAAATGCCATTGGCCGTGAGGAAGAATGTAAAGTCCCAGAGTCTCGCTCCCACACCATCAGTTTTTGCATGCAAGATGAGTTGCAGGGTACTCCAAGGGTAGCAAAGTACTTCCCATCGCCTCTCCACGTTATTGGATATTCCTGTGTTTGACTTCCAGTAAAACCGACATTACTGGGCACACCATTCTGCAAGTGAGGCATTCTGTCATGATTTTACTTTCACTGGAATCATCAAGTTGCAACAACATAAAATTTATGAAAATCAAAGCAGGATAAAACTCTGATTCAGCTTTGTTTTAACCAATAATTGCTAGTTTTATTATTCATTCAAAACTTTAGGAAAAGATGGACAGTATACAGTCATAGACTGTCTTCCTATAGCTGCAAACTTTTCATCCATTCAACACTTTTAAGCTAATGAAATGTACAACAAGACCAACTGCGGTTACTTCTGAGACCATATTAATCATTGAATTCCCAATACAGCATTCAACCAAAGATATTTCAGGCATAAGTAAATCGAATGAAATGTTAATTTATTTCCAATCATGCTAAGTCAGTTACTCTGCAGAGCAAAAAGAGACAAACCATTAAAAAAGACACACACAGCAGATACCTCAGCAACTGGTAGATTGAGAGAATTCTCGTACAACAACTCCCAATCATGAGTCATTACAAGTAGCTGTCCTAATCCAGTTGTAACACAGAGAAGAGCTCCATCTGGACTGGAGGCAATGCTCTTCACACCCCCCTCCACCTTTCCAACTGTTTCCACATTTTTCTCATCAATGCTATAGAGTAACAGACAGCCATAAGCTGAACCTATTATTAAAGCTTCCTTCTCAATTAGGTAATCCATAGCAACAATGCAGTCACCGGGCTCGAGGTTGACCAGATCGGCCTCTGATGTTGTCAGACTCTGGTTCCATTTGGTTCCCTGCTGAAAGAAATAATGAGCAAATAAGGGCCATTAAATTTAAACCGATAAAATTGTCATATAATTTTGATTGTCTTTGATGATTGTGTGAAACTTGAAACACAATCAATCCATATGTTTAAGAATATGTTTGTAAAGATTTTTCATTTTTAAGATTTCTATGAATTTATATGAAGTTGGTTGTCAAGATTCAAAATATATAGTTGTCAATGTCAAGGGATACCCACCCTTCTTTTTATGTGGAAACAGAAAAATCAGCTGTGGCTCTGAAGTAATATATATATATTGAACAAAGATGTTGCATGTTACCAGTATTTACCAGTTTGGGGTTCCTTCATACTGGTTTGTCTCTGAACTTTTGGGTGTTAATTAAGAACAAAGGCTGATCCTTGTATCAGAAGTGTACACCAGAATGACCCGAAAGGAAGATAGCAGTGCAGTATTCAGGTTCCATATGGTAGGTAGGTACTAAGTGAAAACATCTTAGTTTATACGCTATGCTGGAGCATTGTTATTCAGAATAATTTCAAGTGAGTACACTATTCTTACTTGAGAAGAAGGTAGGGGTGGTGTAGATTAGATTGGAGGAAGAGGCGAAAAAGACACGGTTGCGCTCAATATCGTAGGACGAGAGAAGAAGTTTCTCGCCCTGTGACAGAAGGTCCAGTTGAAGCGAGAGTTCTGTTGTGAGCTTGAGGTTTTTCATTTTCCTGCTTTTCGTCCTGAGCACCGGGGAACTAGTCGTCCTTTTTGTTTCGTTTGGTGGCGCACGGCCGTGTAGCGTGCAGCCGTCTAAGGGTTTTAGGAGTTAAGAGTTAGACTTGTAACTGGTCGATAATACGCGATACGCCGATACCAGATTGCTCTTGAAACTACTTTTTTCCAGCTATGCCCTTCAAAGGAAAAGAATCTTTCCGGAGTGACACTTGAATTTTTTTTCCTATCTCAAAAGACAAAAATATTAATAATATATATTTTTTTAATTTTTTTAACATATCACATTATTATTTTTCTCCATTGTTGATTTCTTTAAAATCCAATAATCTATATATAATTTCTCTCTTCTTATTTAAAATATTATGTATAATATATTATACATTTAAGGTAAAATTTAATTCTTAAAATGATTTAACTTTTTTGTATAACCCTTTATAGTTTATTATGTGTTTAACTATATTATTATTATTATTACTTAGCATTAAAAGTAGTGTCTAATTTTATTAATACATAAAAAGTTAAGATTCCATACTTTTCAAATTCGTCACATCATCACTATTAATTTTGTTTAAATCTTTTTATCTACTTGAATCCTAACATTCATATAAAATTTACTTTTCTTCTCATTTAAAGTAATTTATGTAATATATAATGTTCAAAATTATGAGACTAATTTGGTAATTAACATAAGTATCAAGAGATAGTCAATACAAATGGGTAACGAGTTGGTAATAGTAAATACTAGCGAAAAAACTAAAGAAATAAGTAAAAAAAACTGCAGGTGAATAAGAACTACAACACAAGTGAAAAATCGGAGAATTAAGTTTATCAAGAGCAAACTTGCAAGTAAAGAACGGATATAAGTTAATACACTACTCAAAAATCACTAACTAGAAAAACTATCAACTAAGAGAATTTAGCAAATTATCAACCGATTGAAATTTTTTGCAAAGAATGCTAAGAAAAATGCTAAAAATAAAGAACACGCTATTTTAACGGAGTTAGATACGAAGATCTACATCTCCAGGGACTCACTCCGAGAACAGAGTGCCCATATATTACCGCAAAGAGTTTATACAAGAATGCTTGGATTTGGCTTCTTTACAAACACTAGTAAAAGATGAGACACAAACGAAAAAAATAGCAAAAAGAAAAAAACACTCAAGGTTGAGAAAAATAAGCAACTAACTCAAGATTACAATAATATTTTTGCTCTAGATACAGCTATAATTGATTAACTTTGAGTCTCTAATTGTGTTTCTAACACACAAAGAATGAGTTCTTTGAGTGTTTTAAAGGCTTTTGTGATTGCTTAAAATTACTAAAGATTGGAGAATAAAAGTTAGAATGAAAGGTCTGGAGCAATTTCTTTATATAGAGCATCTCAAGATAGTTAGATAATTTTTCATCCAGTAAATCATTATAACAGTTCCTGAATTATTATATTATTTGTAGATTAATTTTAATTATGAATTATCAAGAATATCCTTGTCAAACATCAAAAAACTTCATTAACCGTTATAACGGCTTGTAAATAAGGGTACACCGTTACAACATTTGTCTAAGTTGTTATAACGTTTGACCAAATCTTTATAATATTTTGACTATATTTGTCTAATGTTCTTGAGCTCTAACAAGGTTGTCTTTCTAAAGAGCCATTATAACGGTTTTGTGAGTCGTTGTAATGGCTCAAGCAATTCAATGTTTTCTTAGTCATTAAAAATGATAAGCTTTATTAAAATTGAATAGTTTTTCATCTTAGAAAATTTTCAAGAGGAAATGTGAGCCGTTACAACGCTAACGCGCAGGGAAAAATTTGTTCCTTCCTTTTTCAACACACATTCTTAATGTTTATCAATTGTACCTTATATTGTGAGATATTAAGTCTCTAAAACCACTTCTAGCATTCATCTTGATAAATTTAAACCTTTAAAGGGTCTTACAAGAATATCTCAAGTAAACTTGCAAAATTTAAGTTTATTATTTTACAAATTGACAAATCAAAAGAAATTATTTATCATAATATTTAAGATGAAACTTAACTCTTAAAATAATATATTTTTTTATATGACCCTTTATAATTATTATGTATTTAATGATATTATTTGTTATTATAATAATTAGTATTATTATTATTTAAAATTTAAAAATATTATGTCTAATTTTTTAATAAGAAATTTTATTAAATATATTTTGAAAATAATATTATTAATTATTTATTTGAGAATATATTGTTGGGTGAAATCGGAATTCCAATTTTACTAATGAAAATAATAAAAAAAATAAGAACAATAAGTATATCTTTATTTAAAAATAAATAATAAAATTATCTCTATTTTGTTGTGGTCACTTTCATAGTTCAATTTGAACATGACGATCAAAGTAGTTACCGATGAAAATATTCACACGAAATGCTAAAAACGTGCTTATAACCGCAGAAGCTGAATGTTGCAGTCATTATTCATCATAGTGAACAGTAAACAGTGTGATGAATAATGACCATAATTAGGGGCGGATGCATTTTGGTCGGGGAGCAATTATCGGATTATAATAGCTTATGAATAATGACTAATCGGATACTAAATATAATAATAATTTAATATATATATTCTTACCTAATAAAAAATTATTAAAATAATAAAATTTTATATATTAAAAATAATAACAAAAGAAAGCTCAAAATAATAGATAATCAAGTTGATAAATAAATTTTTTTTCTACGGAACTTTATATTTTGGCGTCTTTGCATAATTATTTAATTATGCACGATATTAAATATTTTTTTTCAATAAAAATAATCAGACAATTCAGGGGAGAGGCAAAAAAAAATTTCAGGGGGGCAAATTACCGACAACACTACTTAAAAGTACTATTTTTTAAAATCCAGGGGGCGCTGCCCCCCGGCCTTACATGGGTTCGCCCCTGACCATAATGGTCAACCTCTGTGGTTACAATCGAGTGCTTAGCATTTTTTTTTATATATATATATTCTTTGTTTGTGACCGTTGTAATTGTTTCGAACTATAAATATAACCACAGAAAAAATCAAAATAGTTTTGTTATTCATTTTCAAATTGAGATATAGTTGTTATTCATATTTTTCTAGGACAAGAACAAAATTCAGTAGCACAGGAAACTGTGCAAGCGTTCGATCGAAAAAACTGAACTGATCATATGTCTGATCTCTATTAAAATTTTCACTTCAGTTTTTGAATCGGAGAAAAATCTAAATTTCAACCGTTTTTTTTTAATAGAAGCTGCTCTTTAGGTGTATGGAATGAGAAAGAATATACAACGCGAAATGAGAACAATAAAGAGCCTATAGGCGGCATAAAAACTGAACAAAAAGAAGAATTAGAGTAATCAAGCGGAAGGAAGTGCATAAAGGTGACACGAATAAGGTACATCTAATTAGAGCAGTAAAGGAATCAAATTCGGTAAAACTAATTAGTGAGTGTTTGAGTTTGATTCAAAATTAATTCAAACTAAATCGAATTTGAATTGAAATTGAATTCTACACGAACTTAATTATTTTATTTTTATATTTATTTTCATATTATAAAAAATAATTAGAGTTAAAGTAATTAATATTTTATTAATTTTATATTTAAATTTGAAAATAACTAATATTTGTTAATTTAATAATAAATTAATAATATCTTATTAATTTTATAATTAATAACTATAATATTAAATAAATTATTGATGAAATAATTAAAATATATGTAAATAACTACATAACAAATTATTACGAGTCAAGCTCGAACTAGTTCATTATAAATGTTATCGAATCAAACTAACAAAAAAATCTAATATAATGAACCGAATTTGAACTAAAATCGAATCAAACAATGAGCAAATTATGAATTACTTATTTTTCTTGCACTTCTACGTCTAACCTTAGATAATGATAGTTGTGAACATGCAAATGACTTTACCAATCAAAATGAAACTATAGATGATATAAATATTTCTTTGATGGAGAGTTTAATTCGAGAAAAATAAAACTAGATTGAAGGCCGAATAAGGCCTATTTATAAAGGAAGATCTCGTTTTATCTTTCTATAAAACTTTTATTCATCCAAATCCGAGCTATAGTGAAGGAGACGGCTAAAATAACATTCTACAAATTAAACCTACACATTATATAAATATTTTAGATATTATATTATAAGTATATAGAGGTATTTTGATCCTTTCATTCTTTATAATTGGGAACTAACTAGCAAATTAACAGATAGAGATTATTTATTACAAATTATATAGTTCAGTGTTTGTTAAAATTGAAAATCTACAGCGAATTTACGACAAGTTGATAATTTATCTCCGTAAATATTATTACTCTTGGAGTTTTGGCAGATTTTTTTTTTAAATTAATTATTAAAATAATTATATTTTTAATAATAAGAGTGATTAAATTAAAATTTTAAAAATACGAATGATAGCGTGTTACTGGCAGTGACGCTTTGCAAACGCACTAATCGGACTAATGCGTTTAAGCAAAGATGTCACTAGGAGTGATGTCTTTCATTTTTTTACTTTTTATCCGGCTGTTGAAATTTTAACTTAAGGAAAGGTTATCCGCCATTGGGAGAAGCCGTCACTCCCACTGACGCGGATGTTTTTTTTTAATAACTGAAAAATAAAAAAAAATTAAAGACGCGTATTGTCGTCGGCGATGCGCTTTTTAAAGCGCGTCTGTTAGTGATCTTATTTAGCGCCTTTATATTTTTATAATTTCGATTTAATTATTTTTATTATTAAAAATATAATTAATTTTAATAATTAATTAAAAAATCGCTGGAGTTTTGGACATAAGAGTGGACAGTGACAGCGAATACACGCGCACACCCATCCGGCGATTCAGGTCCAGGGCTCCAGGCTTCCACGAAAGGATGGATGCGACATTACAAAGGTGCGAAGGCGAAAAAGTCCTCAACATTCAACAAAGATGTTGTCGTCCAGATATCATATCAGGGACAAAGTTGTCAATCCACCTTAATCTGACACGTCTTTCTGAGTCATCAACCGTTCCGATCGCACCATCGCTCTTTCCTCCCACCCGCCCCCTCCCCTTTCTTCGTCGGAAGTGAGGAGGTCTTTGAATCAAAAAATTAGTTTAAAATCATTTAGAACCGTTCATTTTTCATAGAAATTCATATTTTTAATAAAATTTAAATTTAAATTTATACTTTCAATAATCATTACGAATCTTCATGCAAAATCAACGGTTCTAAAACACTTTGAACCTCCCCCATCTCCTTCTTCGTCGAGCCACCGACCGCACGCAAAATACAGAAGTACTACTGAAATCCAACCACGGAGAGAGAAAGATAACCAAGTCCATCGCTGGTCTTCCCTCTAGATCTCGATCTCGATCTCGATCTCGAAAATACTTACCCATGGCGGCTGCGGCGCGTCGATTGAGAGATCTGCAGGCGCAAGTTGGCAACAAGACCTGCGTGGACTGCGCGCAGAAGAACCCGCAATGGGCCTCGGTGTCGTATGGCATCTTCATGTGCCTGGAGTGCTCGGGCAAGCACCGTGGCCTTGGTGTCCACATCAGCTTCGTTCGATCTGTCACCATGGACTCCTGGTCCGAGATCCAGCTCAAGAAGATGGAAGCCGGTGGGAACGAACGCCTCAACTCCTTCCTCTCCCAGTATGGCATCCCCAAGGAAACCGATATTGTCACCAAGTACAACACCAAAGCTGCTGCCGTCTATCGTGACCGCATCCAGTCCTTGGCTGAGGGCAAATCCTGGCAGGACCCACCTGTCCTCAAGGAAAACCTCTCCTCAAGGAAGCCCCCTCTTGGATCCGGATCCAGGAGCAGCAATAACAGCACCACTTATAACAATTCCGGGTGGGATAGCTGGGATGGGGACGACGTCAAGTCCAATTATTCTGACATGAGGAGGAATCAGTCAGCTGGTGAATTTGGACATAATACGGGAGGGACGAGACAGCCGGTTAGATCAAGATCTACTGAGGACATATACACTAGATCTCAGCTCGAGGCGTCAGCAGCAAATAAAGAGAGCTTTTTTGCAAGTAAGATGGCTGAGAATGAGTCCAGACCTGAAGGCCTCCCCCCTTCCCAGGGTGGCAAGTATGTTGGGTTTGGGTCGAGCCCAGGGCCATCAGCTCAAAGGAACAGCGGGTTGGCTTCTCAGGGGGATATGTTTAACGTGGTTTCTCAGGTAAAACCTAAAAAACTGTTGTCTTTGTAGGTTGCAATAGCAGTCTTTAGATTTTACTGGGACAAAATGTTTAATTATGGTGCTCTTGCTGTCTTATTCCAAGATAAAATTCTCTCATTCACCAAAACGCTGTCTTCTAATTGGATTAATTTCTGAGTGGAAGCATTGGCATGTCTTACCTGACAGGTTTGCAGAAAGATCCATGATAACATCATAACATCATTCACTTTAATTTCTTGTCAATCACTGGTTAACAAAATAAAAATTACCAACTATGGCCTATAGTTGAATATGAATGGATATAGAAGGCAGGAATATATGTTCCTTTATAATGGTCTTAGAAACACCCATAAGCTATAACTGCTGTAAGATGCTATGAGCTCATTGCAGAGCAAGGACATCTACAGATCTTACTTGATACTGACATGTCATTTAAAAAGATGATAGGTTCCAGCATATCTTGGCTATTCAGTTTAATATTGTACCGGTGAATTGTATAAATAAAATGTTTTATCTAATGGTTTAGAATTAAACAATGACATGTTACAAGTGGGATTAGAAATTCTTTTATTTGCTGAATCCACCACAGTACATGTAACATTTCAAATGCAAATATTTGTGATATCCTGTTTCCTGGTCTTGATGTTAAAAGCTAAAATTTCCGTCTTTTCTTTTAAGCCTGGCAAACATCTTGGTTTCCATTTTCCAGGGACTTGGCCGTCTGTCAGTCGTTGCTGCTTCTGCTGCTCAGTCAGCCGCAACTGTTGTCCAGGTTGGAACCAAGGAATTTCAATCCAAGGTATTATTTCATATCTCATGCCTTTTTACTGAGGAGTTTCCACTGTCCTGGAATATCTAGTCCTGTATGTTTACTTGCTCCATTTCGTTATGGTTGTCTATTTGTGCGCTGCATCATCTTTGGGTTTGATCAGATGAAGTCAAATAAACTCGTTGAATCTTAGTCATATTTTAAGTTATCTCAATAAGGGTTCTTATTGTGCTGACGTGTTTTTAATGAGCTTACCTTTGGTTCTCACTTTAACTATAATTTACGTTGCTGACATATGAGTCGTCTGTGGTTTCACACTTGCTTCGATTATGAATGA
This sequence comes from Schoenoplectus tabernaemontani, assembly GCA_037127355.1. Lineage (NCBI taxonomy): Eukaryota > Viridiplantae > Streptophyta > Magnoliopsida > Poales > Cyperaceae > Schoenoplectus > Schoenoplectus tabernaemontani. The sequence goes on along the minus strand of CM073752.1, from coordinate 24,805,714 downwards.
TGTGTTTTCATGCTGTGTTCTTAATTCCTTTTGGTTTCTATTGAAGTTAAGCTTGTCAGGTCATCTTAGCAGGATATTTTTCGGGGCAATCTTTATCTATATCCTTTGATATTTTGGTCTCTTAAATAATCAAAGATTGAGGCTGCTATTGTGTCCATTTTTATACTTCTTTCTGTTAGCGTGATTATCAGTCATTTGGTGCTGTTCTTTTTTTTTTTAGGTTTCACATGTTTGAGATGAAGTTGTCAGATTTCAGTTACACTGGTTATGATTTACTTGACATTGCTGGTTGCTAGCTTAATCTTTATATATCTCCTTGGAAGTGGTCATTTCTGTTCAATGGTTATTAATTGTTGATCATAGTTCATGAACAATCAGTTTTATCATTTTTCTTACTTCTATCTTGTTGCTACTGCTTAACTGCTTGCTTGTAAAGTAATTATTAACTGCAAATTTTCATTGCCATGACTATTCTTTCTTTTTTTTTTTTACTTGCCTGACTCTTTGTTCCAGTATTTCAATCAATATTGCCCTTTTCACAATAAATTTTCTACCTAGATCATTTTGATGTCTAAAATTTGCTTTTTGGGAAATATTTTATTTAAAAAATTATACCAATGTTGTTTTTACTACAACCTAATATGATATCAGAAAATGGTGATCATATGATCGTATCATCCTACAACTTTGTTTCATCTGTAAAAACCAAGTCACAGATGAAGAACTGAGGTACTGCTAAATATTCAATGAATTCACTTCACTTGTGAATTGCAATTTTTGACTTCCCAAATGATGAACAGATGAAAGAAGGTGGCTATGACCAAAAGGTGAACGAGACTGTGAATGTGGTAGCAACCAAAACAGCTGAAATCAGTTCCAGAACATGGGGCATTATGAAAGGAGTTATGGCTATGGCCACCCAAAAAGTCGAAGAGTTTTCGAAAGAAGGGACCATCAGCTGGAAAGCAGATGACTGGCCTCATTCAGAGAATGAACAAAATGGTTACTATCAACAATTCAACAGAGAGACTAATGGAGGGTACTCCAATGAAAGTCACTCTACCAAAAATTACACTTCCGCGGGTTCTTCATGGGATGATTGGGGTGATGATGGTAGGGAGACTAAAGTTGCTGACACACGTGATGCTAAGGGCAGTAAGGCAAGCAATGATGACTGGGCTGGATGGGATGATGCCAAGGATGATGGCTATGATAGTTATAGTCATGCTCCTGCAGCAACTAGAGGAAGTAGTCATGGTGGCAAGTCGGAGTGGACTGAGGGTGGGTTTCTCTAACCAGAGAGGCATAATTGCGAGCTAGATATCTTTTTTTTTTTTAAATTTCGTTTGTTATATTTTACACGTGTTGGAGTATATGTGGTTGTGTTGGGTTATATATTGTTAAAAGAAAGTCGGTATTGGAAGATGTTATTTTTGGAACGGAGTCCTGCCATCTGTTCCTTGTCACGTGTTATTTTTTGAGACTAAGTAGCAGTATAATTTGACGAGGCAATATTCCAAACTGGGATGTCTTTTTATTACTGGAAATTTTACTTTGATAATTCCCTGATATCAGTGTTTTATGTGTACTGTTTGGTCTCAAGAGCATGGGATGAGTGGGAAATAACTTGGCATCAACCAGACCTCTAACATTTCAATGGTGTTGTATTTTTTAATACTCGCCTGTCGTTGGAATTTTGAGATGATCTATATCCGAATCTGAAACCAACAAATTTTAAAATCTCTCTCTTTTGGTCTATACTACAATTTGTTCTAGCAAAATTTGTATTGGTGTATTCAAGCATATATTAAAAATTGGATGGGTACCTCTTATACATTCATGGACGGAGCCAATTTTTTTTAATTAGGTGCCAAATGTCATACTAACTCTTAAATCAATAAAATATAAAAAATAAAACTGTAATTAAGGGAGCCCGATGAACCAACGTCGAATACGAACTTCTTTTAAAAACACTGGTGTAACATGATTAAATTACCACATAAGCGTGTACAAATAAACACTGTTATGGTGATACTTTGTTGCTCTTATCGCAAATTAAATTACCACAAAGGGATCGATCATGGTACGATAAGAGCAAATAAAAGGAAATGCTCGATCCCTTTATAATTAAATTACCAACAAGCATGTCCCTTTGTTGCTCTTATCGCAAATAAATCAGGTTCGCTAATATTTCTGTATTCTTAAATAACAAATAACAGAATCAATTATTCAAAAAACTTAAAAAAATGATAGTAATAGTTAATTATAAATAAACGTGTCTAACTAAAACCAAACAATCTTTACAATAATGTCTTTATATCATAAACTAATTGATGCTAAATAAAAAATATAAATAATTCGAGACAAAACTTTAAAAAACTTTAAAAAAATGTGAGAATATTTAAATTTAGTTATTTTAAAGACACCGTACACTATACAGGAATATAAAATATTATTAAACATATAAAAATAGAAAATTACAAAAATATATATACAAGGACATATCTTTTCAGTATTTTCTATGAAGCAAAAACTTAAAATTTTATCTTAAAAATCAAGTTCACTATTAAATGCATCTAGAAACCAAGGGTCAGATTCAATATTAATTATATATCTTTAGTCTGTCTATAACTGTTTAATTGAAAAAGAACAAACAAGGAGGAAGAAGATCCAAAGATTACAAAAAAAAATGATATGATATAATTGGGAAGAGAGGAAATTTAACTCTTTTTCTGAATATAGAATTCATCAGTCTGCTTTTTTGTTTTTTTCATCCCCTTACAAAAAATGAAATAAGGACTTCAATTTATTAATAGGAAGGGATCACTTGATAATGGTTATCTTGACGATAGATTTTCAAATAAATATGAAAAAAATATTAAAAATAAAAAATATGAATATGTTCTTCTACTTTATAGATTGACGGTTATTCAAATTTCATGTAATTTTATTATCATTTGATAGTTCATCAAAAACTGTCAAATTATAACCGTTGTAAATTATATAAAATTTTGATAGTTCTTGATGGAGTATCAAACAATAATGAAATTGTATAAAATTTAAATCACCATCAATCAATAAGTACAAGAACATACCCATAAGATTTTTTAGTATTTATTTAAAAATTCATTGTCAAGTAATCCCCACCCTTTATTAATCCCAACATATATTTTCATTTGAAATTCTTACAGTATTTAGACATAGAGAAAGATTTCAATGGCACCAATTTTTTATGCCACGTGATGTCATGAATTTAATTTTTCATTTAAATTTTAAAATTTTATATTCAAATTTAAAATAAAAACCATTAATCTTGTTTATATTCATGTGAGATGTATGCTTATAATTTTTTTATGATTTTTGAAGCTCATATATATCAGATTAAGTGGTCTAAAAATGAATGAATCTAGTTAATTATATATCAGATTAAGTGGTCTAAAAATGAATGAATCTAGTTAATTATAATTGATTATTTTTATTACATTCACTTTTATGTCACCTGATCTAATATGAGATGAACTTAAAAAATCATAAAAAATTACAAGCATACATCTCATATGAATATAAATAAAATCAATAATTTTGATTTTAAATATAAATAAAAATTGAGTTTGTGACATCGTGTGACACAAAAAAATCAGTGACATTAGATCTTAGACATAAATACCGTAGAGATGAAACCGATCATATTAATTAGTGCTAAATCTGCGATATCATTGGTTTGCTTAGAATAGGGCCGAGAACTCCAGAATCATATTACCAAAACAAAAAGAAATAAACAACTGAGGACCTTTTTCTGTGTTGTCTTCCATGCCTCAGCCATCATATGGACCATCCACTGCCTCAGCACGTGATCCGTTCGATCACTTCAGATTCGAGTTAATACTTTAAGATTCGAGTTAGCACGAATCTCAAAGTAATCGAACGGACCACGTGCTGCGCCGCACGGTGCCGCGCGACAGCAGATCTGGTTCCGCCATCATAGTGGCTTGCTCAACACAAGTGAGGTCTGAGGACCTCTGAACCTGTCATATTTTGACAAGGATCTTTCATTAGTTGCGCTAATATAATAGGGAGCTGATATATGAATATGTTTCGATATAGACTTAATTATGTACATTATATAAATTATCACGCATCTTAATGGTTTTATTATATTACTCATTTTATATAGTATTATCATTATGCATGTTAAATTAGTTATTATGCATATTAACAGTGTCAACTAAGCATAATACAAAATGAATGATGTAATGAAGTCATTAACACACATTATCCGTTTCATTTCACCTGAAAAGTGAAAATGTTTGAAATACTCTTTTCATTTGATTAACGTTGCAGGTTGAACATCTAAAATAATTAACGGTTGAAATTTAGTCACATCTCGTTCTTTATTTTCTCCATTTAAGACATTTTCTTTTCTGATGGTTTGAAAAAAAAAGTTACCTATTGATTAAATTAGCCACCGACTATTTGTAACTTTTGTTTAAAAACTACGTAGGAGTGTCAATGGATCGGGTCGGGTTGGGTCATATTATTTTATTATTATTTTTGACCCGACCGATTAAATTTGGGTCAAAAAATCTTAATCTATACCGACCCGTATAAAATAATTAAATATTTATTAATTATTTTTATATAATTTTAAGCAATTAAATATTGATTAATTTATAATTAATCTTAATTAGTATATAATTAGTGTAGATTTAAGCTTTAATTAGTTCTAAATCATAAAATTACTTAAAAAATCATAATTAATCGGGTCGGGTTGATCCGAACCCGACCCGATCCGATTCGGGTCAAAAAAATTAAACTCATACCCGACCCATTTATCTTCGGATCATGTCGGGTCGGGTCGGATCGATAATTGACACACCTAAAACTACCTAATAGACAGTTTTACTAAAAGAATGTTATATTTTGAAATTTATTTTTAATATGACTTATTTAATAATTTAAGAGTCATATAATTAATTTTAAGTATAAATTATATCTAATTAATACATATCATCTAGTTATAATAAAATAATCTTGCATACAATGATTTTTAAAATAATATATTTTTTATTTTTTCTGTAAAAAAGTTTAGATATAGATTATATTTAAATAATATATATATATATCATTTAGTTATAATAAAAATTATATTATATTTTTAAAAATAAAAGAGTCTTTCGTAATAAACGCGTTTCTTAGAATTCCAACGACGCATGGAAAATTGATGCTGGAAACCGCAACGCGGTCGACCATGTTAGAAATTTGTAACAACGAAAAATAAAATTTACGAGGAAAAATGTGCTAGGTTTATAGTTTTAAATCTACATATTTAGTCATGCTTCCTGGATTCAAGCTCTGCTCTTATTTTACGTGCCTTTTAGATAACCACGTATAATTCTATATATATTTTTAGTTCAAGCCTTCAAGTTGAAAAGTCATTTTATTTTCCTTATTCTTTTTTCTGAGTGTTTTTTTAGCGTGATCTGCAACGCACAAATCGTTGAATTGAACCCCATCTTTCCGGACGATCTCTCTGCGGAACCGTATGAATCTACAAATCTACAAATAAAATTTAACGACTATCAATCTACAAATAAAAAATATATCTATACTTTTTTTTTTTTTTAAAATTATATTTTTATTTATTTTTAAATAAATAACACGATCCTTCCTTTTAGATTTTGATATTTTTATTACCTTCCTTTCATTCTTATCCATTCGTGGAAGAAGCCAAGAAGGTAAGGGATGGATAGGATCATAGGAACGGGCATCAAGTCACCAACTGTCCGCCGCCTTCAGAGGCGACATGGCGGGGGCCACACGCAATTCTGACGCGGTCCAACTCAGATCTTGTTTCACTTCCTCGATCATTATCGCCCAATTAGGTATTTTATTCCCAAAATAGACCTTCGGCTCGCTTTTTATATCGCTTCACGCATCCAGTATTTTCTCTCTTCATACCTTTCCATAGAGAAATCGAAACCCTAAGACCCTCTTTTCCCTTTCTTCCTCATCAAGAAACCCTAGATCACTGGACCTAATTTCCCTAGAGAAACAACTATGGCCAGCGCGTTGGATATGACCTTGGACGATATTATCAAGACCAACAAGACGAAGCCTTCGACCAACGGTCGCGGCGCGGGTCTCAAGCGTCGTAACCGGCCTACCGCCGCAGCTGGTGGCCCCGCACGCCAAAGTTTCAAGCGGGCCGGGAAGCGTGCCCCTCCGATCTCGAAGGTATAACTTGATTTCTCGCCGATGCGCACTCTTCCAGATTACTGTGTTGGATTGATCCTTCAACGCGAGATCTCTTCGTTGTCGATCAGATCTACTGTTGGAAGATCCAGTATTATGTTCGATCCGACAATTGTCGCGGATGGATCCTCTTTTAGTATCAATCAGATCTTCTATTGAACCTTCTGGGGTTTCCCATCCAATTTTGAACCGATCCGAATACCATGATCTCTCAGAAAATTTTACTCTTGGACAACCTAATAAAATAGGAATTTATCTTCTATTATGTGAAAATCGGGTCGGATTGATGCAAAAAAATGTTATGGATGTCTGTTGATATACTAGTCGGGGGTCGTCTAAGAATCTAGGGTTATCTTCTCACTTGATGTGCGATTCAGGCACCAGATGCGGCATGGCGGCATGACTTGTTCACTGAAGAACGCCCAGCAAAGATGGGCAGGATATCTTCCATCGAGACGGGAACAAAGCTGTACATCTCCAACCTGGACTACGGTGTCTCAAACGATGATATCAAGGTAATTTTTTAAATCCATGTCGTACTCTTTTTTTCTTTGTGTTTTTAACAAGGTACTTATATGTCTGTTTATTTGATGTCTTGTTTTTCTCCCATTGTAGTGAAAATTTCCCTTCTGTTTAATATATCTGGTTGGAATTTCCATAGAATATTTTTAACCGTGGAGAAAGAAGCCATTTGAAATTGGTTTTGGAGTGAGAACCAAAACTGTCTGGCTTACCAAAATATTTCTTATTAGAGTTCCATGCGCTATTTTTTTGGCTGGGAGCTTGGATTTTTAACTATTAATAATTACTTGTGTGCAGGAGCTGTTCTGGGAGCTTGGAGATCTGAAAAGGTACTCGATCCATTATGACAGAAGCGGCAGATCAAAGGTAACATATTTCCTCATTTTCCCAAAATTTTGTTTTTGGATCTTACATCAAACCATATATAACACAGTAGTGAATTGTACTTATTCAGGGAACAGCTGAAGTAGTGTACTCAAGACGGATTGATGCTGTGGCAGCAGTGAAGAGGTACAACAATGTGCAGCTTGATGGTAAGCCAATGAAGATTGAGATCATAGGAACAAATGTCTCTGCACCAGTCACAGGTTCTGCTCCAGCCAAAACGACTGGTTTTGGTGGCGCTCCGAGAAGGTGTGTGGTCTAATTTTTACATAATATCTTGCATGCATTATGCTATATATACACTGAGATAGCAAACAAGCTTGTTATTAATGGTATAAACTTCTGTATTTGTAATTCAACAGCGGACAAATAAGAGGTGCACCGGCATCCTTGAGGCGTAATGGTGGTGGTCGTGGAGGCATGAGAGGCCGTGGTCAAGGCAAGCGCACTGGCACATCTAAGAAGGCTGTTTCATCTGAAGATCTTGATAATGATTTGGACAAGTACCACTCTGAAGCGATGCAAACTAACTAGTCATGTTGTTGCACTGTGGTTGTGTTAGTGTGGTTGAATGCCATTATCGATGGCTTAGTTATTTCCATAGCTGTAACGCTGCTGTGTTGGATGTGTCACAGGCGTCTGTTTGTGGGGGTTTGTCTTGCTTTTTATGGGTGTTTTTACTGTTTGCTCATTATCTAGTTCTAGACCTGTAGTAGAAATTCTCTGTGACTCCGGAACATTTAAAAGATTTTTTTTGTTGCTACTGTCTTATTTTTTTTGGAAGGCTCTGAAGGTTTGAATGACTTCACTAATTTGGTCTTAATGATAGTTACTGGTGCTCGATGCCTTCTGTTTATAGTGTTTTCAGGTATGCTTCATTTATTTTGTTTACATTTGAATTCATTCTCTCTTGTCACAGGGGTTCATTCTAAGTTAGTTTGATTCCTTGCTTTTGCAGGTAAGTTAGGTTATGCTTAGATGTACGAATAGTTGGATAGTCGGTGTTTGTTTGGAATTATCAGGGAAGTATCAGGGCCACCTGCTTAAATAGTAAAATCTTCATGTCATATGTTGGATAGCAAGCAACTGCCTTGTGTGTCGTATCATTTGGGTCTCCAACTCTGCTATAATTTGAAGCGCTGCTTTGAGGTAGTTCATTACTCACTGAGCAGTGTCAACTGCTACATGGCATACTGTAAGCAACTAAGCAAGAATCAATAAGTAAGATCAACAAAAAAAAATTATCTGTTTGACTTGAAGTAAAAGTTGGTGGGGTTGCTAGCTAGGCAACTAATCTTTCTGTCTCGCCTTTGGATGGAAAAAATACTTTTTTTTGTTGGATTTTTGTACAAATAAAGACTAGTCTGTGATATATGTTGCCTCTCTTTCTTATCTTGATTATTTTTGTTATTGTGAATACTATGTAATTTGTAGGTTACGCCGTTTTTAATATCTTTGTATGATAGTTGATAATCTGTTTGTAGTCGTGTGACGTTTTATTCGTTATTCGTTATAGCTGATGCTAATGTAATCTCTGAGAAAGTTCGTTTTTATTTATCTAATAGATTGAAAGGTTGTCTTTTCAGCCGCAATTGATATGGGTTTGGGGCATGTTGTATTTATTATTCGCGTTCATGATATGGTTCAGGGTGTTGTGCAATTAAATTAATTACTATCTTGGTGCCTGATAGGTAGTTCCACTGTTCTCCTGATGCGCTTAGAATGCGACGAAATTGATTTGTTTTACTGGGTAAAATGCCTAAACAAGTACGTGGGAAGGTGGACGTTGCTTCCTATTAGTAACTGACCACCCCCTTGTAACCAAGGGCTCATTTATATATAAAAAAATAAAAATTATAAAAGATGAAATTTTTTAAAAAAATTCCAAAAAAAAAGGACAGTAGACCACGTCTGCGGCCCAAAAATAGTTAGGCCGCATATCTAGTTCACGGTTTGATTCTCAACATAAAATTCTGACGTTCATAATTTTTTGTCATTTATTAAAATATAATAGTTTTATATATTTTTAAAAGCTAACAATTTTTTTATAATATACTAAAATTTTATGAATTTTAAAGCAGTCAATTAAGAGAAAAACAGTCAGAAATATAAAAAGATTATTTAAATTTTAGTATGTTACTTTAAGAGCGTGTTTTGAATTGCTTCTCTCAATTAACTATTCCAAATTTATGAAATTTTAGTATGTTATAAAGTACTTTGTTAGCTTTTCAAAAGTATAAAAATATTAAATTCTGACAATGACAAAAAAATTATAAACGTCAGAAGTTGACGCTGAAATTAGGCCAGTTTACGAGCCTTCTTTTTTTGCAATTTATTTTAAAAATATTTTTTCTTTTATATTATCATTTTTTTTTATTTTTTATATGTAAAAATAACCCGCTACCAAATGCCATCGTTTACTTCAACAAAGTTACAAAATCACGCTACATAGCTCATACCTCGGGCAATATTGTTACGCAAGGAAATACTAATTTACCCAGTCCGGAAATTCCACAGATTCAAACTACCAGAAATGCTTTCCGGGGTTGGCAAATGTAGAAAGATGCATATGTAATTCTGGTTCAAGCAGGATATCCAGAGTATGATTGATAATCCGCAAGATAGATATTTAAGCAGTACAACTCAACTGTTGCACAGTGTTTGACAAGCATAGCATACTACTACTACCACCATGATTGGAATTTGGTGCTTTCTATCCTTTCAGTAGCTTTTTGTTCTTAAGAAGTGGTGTTGCCTGAGACTCAAAAAGTTGGAATAGAGCGCCAGCATCGTACATCATGTTCTCTGTTGCAAGCTCATTCAAGCCATACAATATCTACGAAGTTCCAGTTCCATTATTTAGCACATTTTCCTAAGAGATCTTTTAGGATATCCGGAATTCAAAGCATATATACAAACATAAGATGGGATAGACAGTTAGAGTGCATTGAAATGCAGGGCATTTCCTGTCTTTTGGGCAAGCATGTTGACATCAAATTCCCTGCTGAGACCTCCTCTTGTCCATCTGCGCAGCATCTCTAATGCTGCTTTAGGTTGATCCATTGGAACCATATGACCCGCATCATGTACCTGATTCATATGAGCCAGATAAAAAAAATGAAAAATAAACATTTGTTAGAGGTGAGGCTACATGCAAAAAGGTAAAAAGAAACGCGTCGTCTAGCAATTCTCACTTTGAGGAAACTGAGAGGCCCGTATGATTTAATGAGTCCAGCCTCCTCTCCATCAACAGTAAATGATGTCATGTTAGTCTCAACAAATGTCTCTGAACCAGACCATTTCATTGAGTTGACCCACCTATAATTGCCTGTAACACAATTACTGCTACTCATATTAAATCCTATAATCAAAAACAATAAAACAAGAGGAACAACATGACAAACAAACAAACAAAGAAACAAAAAATGATCGAGTATAGACATACCCAACCAATTACAGATGAGATCATATTCCCCAGCATATATCAGAAGCTTGATGCCATCTTCAATTAATTCTGGAATGCCCACTTCCAGATTCTTCATCCAATCAGCAATCATTGCTTCATAAACCAACGGACTGCATGATACAAACTTCCTGTTGCCTACACCAAGTGCTTCCCTCACCGATTTGTCATTGAGAAAATCATCCATTTTTGAGAAATCATAGCATAGGGTTCCTTCACATTTTTTTCTCACGTCATAGTACTGAAAAAAAATACACATTTATATAAATACAGAGTAAAATAAAAGAATCGAAGAACCTGCTACTTGTCATCATCTTTGCATGCTCATATAATTAACATCTTTAAGGTGCATGAAATCAAACTTATTTGTTACTTAATTTTCAACTTCTTTACTTTTTGTTTTGATCCTGTAACTTGCTCCCAAACTACAAGTACCTTTATAGGAACATGCACATTATTTTCATCTGAATCAAATAAATACAGTTTTCTGTGTTAATATATGGATAGAGCCAATTAAAAACAAGCTACCAATGGAACTGATTTTAGCAGAGAACTAACATTTATATTTCCTGCAGTAAGCAAAATGGAATTGAAGATGGAGTTGCACACAGCATAAGAAGCAATACATGCAACTGTCCCAGCAGTGCCTGAAATGTTACAACAAAGCCATGCTTATTTATTTAACTGAAGCTGTATATATGAACATTAAAAGACAAATCTTGAACTGGGTACTTACTGCACAGTTCGATTCCAAGTTTGCAAAGTGGATATATCTTGCTGATGGTTTTATGTGTGCTCTCTCCAATAAGTTCCATATCCAGTGCAAAATCAGCATATGCACCATACTGGATCTCAGGATCTGTAAGCCCATTGCCAATAGCAAAACCCTAGAACAATACAGAAACAGTTTGACAATAGCTCACATCCAAACATCGGCAAGTCCACTACCGATATCTAGTCATGCTTTCTGGTCCTCAAAAATGAATCCTACTTGGTTTTGCAAATATCATGATTCATTGCTCTTTTGCAACTAGAGGTTGGCTGCAACAGGAATGACAACAAGAGAAAAAGGGTTGACTGGACCAGGAATTCTATCCTTGCTCCAAAAATTGAAGAAACATCATAGAATAAACAGCTTAACCTAAACTTACAGTTTTGTGATAATGTGATAAATTGCTTTTATGAGATACCTTCAAATTTATATGAAGACCCTCGTTATTTTTGTTCCCTTGGTGAACTCTTGAGGCAAATGCAGGAATATAGTGGCCAGCATATGATTCTCCAGTGATATAAAAATCATTCTCTAAATATTCTGAGTGCTCCATAAAGAAAGCCTGGAAAATAGAAGTAGAAATTATTTACTTCTATGAAGGTTTTGTATGATGATAATTATTTAAAAAAAACAGTAATTACAAGCTTGAATTTACCTGTAGGAACTCATACAAATCATTTGCTACTCCTTTCTCCCCAAACCGGATATCTCTTGGATCTGTGCTATAGCTGAACCCGGTCCCTGTTGGCTGATCAACATAGATGAGGTTTGATGCCTACAAAAACATAGTTTGACCATTCAATGTCACAACCTGTTGATCAAAATACTAACTACAAGTAGATCAAACTAAACAGTTGCACTATGACATAACCTGACCATCATATTAAAATACTAACTATAGAAAAAGAATAAAAAAGGAAAAAGGGCGAAAAAAAGCACATAAACATATCATAACTGACAATAATAGAAAACTCAACCAGATAGTCTACAACCTGGCACTCTGGCAGTAAGAAACATGAACAGACTGACTTTTTGGCTAAGTTTTTTTAATATATAAATAGGCACTAGAAGCTGATGATCTTTGCAAAATTTTCTGAGAATGAGTTGTCCAAGACTATGAAAAACTGCATGTATCCCTACAGGAAATATACATACCTTATCCCAGCCATAGTCATTCCAAACAAGAGACAAGTTATCTGCAATTTTGAAGGGACCATTTCATAGAATAATGCCAGCTCACTGCTACAACCAGGACCTCCTGTCAGCCAAATGACAACAGGATCACTGTTTTTCCCTCGGGATTCGAAGAAGAAGTAGAACATCCTGTGCAAATTTGCAAAATTATTTTGAATGTTACCTTCCCAACTGACACGAATATCACCTTTCTGGCCAACTTGGTTTTAGATTTGAAATATGTAATGACTTAAAATATGATGTAAGACTTATAATTAAAAAATGCAAGGGAAAATACATCACTTCTTTCTTTTATTAATGTAATGAGGGAGGTCAATTAACTTGGCTCCCTGCCACAAATTAGACATTGACTTTAATTTGTCACTAAACTTGCTAATTTGAAAACCGCTCTAAGATAGAATACTGGAAAGTTCATGTTATTGTCAACTAAGCCTATTGATTAGTTTATTTCCATTACACCATGGCAATCTTGAAATTGAATAAAGCAGCACAATATGCAACATGCACTAAGATAGAGCGGTTTTCTTATTCCATTTTATATATCAACTGTTGGCACCCACTGGTAGAAGATAACTCCATGAGATGCTGAAATTGAACCGGGAAACATCCCCAGATCCTAAGAATAAATAATAAATAAATCAGAACTAGAAAAAGAAATTTAGGAGTACTTGGCAGCATGAGTGTGTTGAAGGCTATAGTAACCAGCATGATGGCCGAGCTCATTCACGGATGCATTAGAGCCGCTATCACCTAAAATACGGAGATGGAGCCGCTTTTCGACCAGGCGCGGCATCTGGTTAGAATCGGCGTCACCTCGGATTGAGGCGGGGACATGTTTTGTTTGATCCTGTTCGATGGAAGGAAGGAGGTTGAGGTCTCGGATCAGCCTCTCGGCAAATTGAAAGGGTTGAGGGTAGTGAGCATGGCACTGGTAGTGGATCTGGATTATTGAGAGGATGAAGAGGAGGAGGAGGCGCATGCCAGCAAGGCCAGGGAAAAGGGGATTTTGAGGTTTCATAGTCTTCGATCGTTCTCCAAAAGATGCCCTTATGATTCAGTTGTATTAGTTGGTATGATTTTACTGTTCCAATGCGACTGAATCAAAAGGAGAAAAAGAAGAAAAATGAATAGACTTTTATTTCTTGTAATTTAAATATTATTTTCAGGGCGGCCGAGAGCCGAAAAGATAATAGATGTATAGAGTTAATGAAGGCCTTTGATATCATACAAGGTAATGAAGGCCTCTAGGCTCTATTCTAGCCCATCCAGCTTGATGCCCACCAATAGGAGCTCGCCCATATATACATAGACTGATGTGCTTCTGGTTCACTCCATAAGACGATAAGACTTGATGTCGATAACAGAAAGCTCGCCCATATATACTTATAACTATATGCTTAAAATTCAATAAGACGATAAGACGATAAGACGATAACAGAAAGCGAATGCCTCATTATTGAAAATAATATATGAAAATATCATGGGATGCAAAAATTTGGAGTGTTTTGAGCTTTTAAGTTGTGATTTTTAATTTTTGAAAATCAGCTCTAAAAATAATAATAATATATTCAATACTTGAACATCACTTTAAAAAATTAAAAATGATAACTTAAAAATCTCAAAACACTTCAAATTTTTGTATTCCATAAGATTTTTATATAAAGAATTTAATGTAATTATTATACAAAATATGTGTAAATATATATTGTTATTTGTTATCATAATTTTATATAAATTTTAGTATAAATATTTTTATAAAATATTATTAATTATTAATGAGATGTTAATGAACTAGTTGGGCTTGCTTGTTTTAATGGACCGATCACGAGCCAACATTTTTGGCTCGCAATTAGAAAGTTAACAAGCCAGCTTCGACTCATTATCTTAATGAGCCAAGTATGAACTTTGCCTAGCTCAAAGCAACTTGACTCATTTACAATAATAGTTGATTGCAAATTTATATTTTATTTTTATATTAATAAAATAGAGATGTATTTTGTATGAATGAAATGAGTTTAGATTTTTTTTTAAATGGAATGATCAACTAACTAATTAACATATTATTATTCATTAGCACTTGTTACATTTTATTTGATCTTATATCAATAGTTCCTATCAGAAATTCTCAAGTTCATCATACATATATGAAAACAAATTCATTTAAATAATTTTTCTAAACTATATAGTTTATATGTTCATTATCCATTTTTTTAGCTGACAAAAATAGAATATGAGTAGGTTTTATTTTAATGGGAAGTGGATAAGAATAATTTTAGTTGAATATTTGGTCCGTGCTGTTGATACCTTACCTGTTGCGTGTGCTCTTAGTAAATATGATTTTCCCATACTTTCCTCTTTGATCACCATTTCTGTATAGCGTACTTTATAGCGCCATTTTCGTGCTTTCTAATATGGACACCTAACTATTTTGTGTTAAAAATAAAATAAAATTATCAGTATATATTCAAAAGTTTTATCACGTGCGCGCAAAGTGTATTTTTCAAGTTAAATATCTATAAAAATTTCACTAGACTTGACCATGCGTTTGGCAAGAGTAGTGGTTGACTAAACACTTAATTCACTCTACTCCCTGCCAAATAGAGTTAGAATAGAGTATTAGTAAGTGGACTGGAGAGGTTTTTACTTCAGAAGAATTATAATAAGTTAATGCAATAAAAACTCCTATCTTTTGACTTTAATTCTACTATTAATATCATGGTATGTATTTTTATTTACAATTACTTCACCTTATTTTACTATAAAGACGGCCGCCTTAATGCTCAATTTTAATTGCCTTTGTCAAAGACGAGAGTTTAGGAAGTAGGATCGACATCGACCCGGTCTTCTGTGATTAGGGTCCAGGGCCCGGGGTGCTATCCTTCTCAACTCTCCTTTCCAACAGAGTGGTGCTACTGAAGAATGCATTCCGATCCCCATTTAAGAAAAACCTACACAGCAGCTGCCGAATTCTGATACCTCACAATGTCTATTTTTCCAGGGGAAGATTCTGAGCACTCTTAACTCTTTACTCTTAATCGGAACGAATCACAAAAGAGTCATTAAGACATAATACGACATGCTTTAACTCAAATGAAGAAATGTTGAAATACTGCTATTATTGATTAAGGGAAAAATCAAAGTGGAGCAAATCAAAAAGGGTACAACAAGACAGATAAAACATCATCCAGGTTCACCGACTCTCTAAGTAAACAAAACCCCTAATAAATTCTTCGACATAACTACCTCACACAGTAAAATAAAAAAAAAACCTCTTTTATTAAATAGAACTGCCCAACTGGCAGCTCAAAGTAAATAATAACAATGCGGGACACCCATCTTAGTAGTAACATCTTCGGTAGTACGTAGTAGTGACTCATGATGGAGCCCCAAAAGGGAAGCATTTGAGAAACAGCATGAAGGAATGATTAATTGGTGGCCTTCGGCAGTGCCTTTTTGGGGATGTCAAGCCGCTCCCTGAAGTCTTCTTCCATAAGAGGGAGGCCCTCACGGAGGGTGATTTTCGGCTCCCAACCAAGTATCTCCTTTGCCTTTGTGATGTTGGGCTTCCTTTGACGAGGGTCATCAGGAGTGTTCTCAACCATCTTCAATTCTATCTCTGGGCTGATCAGCTGAAATACAACACTACAACTTGTTAGAGAAAAAATGAACTGAGAAAGAGAAAATGAGAGAGATTAAAAGGTGAAAATGCAGGTATGACTAACCTCCTTGACATTTTCAGCAAGTTCCAACATGGTAAATTCACCTATCATACAAGGAAAAAAGAAAAAGTAAATGAACAAAACTTGAATAATTCACACAATGTTAGTATGTTACAGACTCAGCTAAAGAAAGGTAATCCTTTACCTGGATTACCCAAGTTAATTGGACCAGTGCTGGGCCCTTCCATGAGCTTAATAAGACCATCAACCTTGACAAAGAAAATATCAATTGTTAGATTTCTAATGTATTAGACCATTAGAGATTGCTAATGAGACAGTTCAAAAGAGAGCACACACCATGTCAGCAACATAGCAGAAACTACGGGTCTGTGTGCCTGGTTTCTGGACAGTCAAAGGCTCACCGCTGCATAATGCAATGACATAAAAGTGAAAACAAATATAAGAAGGGACAGAAATAATGCTTATAATTGAATAAAAATATATCAAAAAGTGAAACACTGTTAGATAAAATTACCGCAGTGCTTGAGCAATGAAGTTGCTCACAACACGGCCATCATCTATGTTCATCCTTGGCCCATATGTGTTGAAAATCCTTGCAATTCTGATCTCTGATGAATGATAGAAAAATCAAATTAACACTAAGAAAATTTTATATAAAGTCACCAAAGAAAGACGAGGAGAGATGATGTAAATACCAATGCCATGCTGCCTGTGATAATCAAACATAAGTGTCTCAGCCACACGCTTGCCCTCATCATAACAACTCCTAACACCTGATAACAGAGATTTTTATGACGCCAGAGTTAGAAGTATTTCCAGGGCTATTACTAATGAGCTGTAAAACTCACAGACAATAGGCCATACAATTTTTTGAGACTAGGATATGTACCAATGGGGTTGACATTGCCCCAGTACTCTTCAGTCTGGGGGTGCTCGAGGGGATCACCGTACACCTCCGATGTGGATGTAAGCAAGATCCTATTATGCAATGCAAAATAATATATATATATGTATATAAATAAATAGATTGCAACATCTTTTCTACTACCATAATACATAATAGTGAAGCAATGTGGTGGCACTACTAACCTGGCTCCAACTCTCTTTGCAAGCCCAAGCATGTTCAGTGTGCCCATCACATTTGTCTTAATAGTCTATTCACATGTAATAAAATAAAATAAAATGAATATCTATCCTCACCTAAAGAAATACAATTCAAATAAATACCTTTTATTTTTCTGTTATTTTTTTGTAGTTGGTTTTGATGACCGGACATTTGGTCCTAGGCATCAAGTAGGCAACTACCTAAAATGAGTTATGCAGCATAAATCCTACATGTTGTTATGTAGCACAAATACAAACCTTGACGGGGTTGTACTTGTAAAATATTGGAGAGGCAGGGCAAGCAAGGTGGTAGATTTGATCCACCTCCACTAACAATGGCTCTGTAACATCTGAAGTGCACAAACAAACAAGGGGGAAAAATGAGAGGTAGGAAGAAAAAAGTTAGTCAAATGAAAGTAGCATTTCTTTTAAACAAAATAGAAGAAAAATAAAAAAACTACAAGTGTATCAATATATGGCATAAATGGCTCTTTGGAACTTGCGAAGTTGACTTCTAAATAATTCATTAATGATGCAGGCCAAAAGGTACCTATATCTATTTTCAAGTTTTGTTAATTTGCCGCTTATTGTAAATATGACAGAGAATCTACTATATAAAATGCAAAGCGAATACTTATTTGTAGGTAATTTCAGTACATTTTGTTTTGTTTTGTTTTCAATCTTGGAATTAAATTACCATGTCGAATAAGTTCAAATCTGGGGTGACCAATCCACTTCTTGAGGTTGTCTTTCGAACCAGTAAAGTAGTTGTCAGCAACAATAACCTATATTCAAATATATATATTAGAAAACAATGCAAGTTAGAATATTACAAATTCCATTTTATTTTAAAATAAAAAATCAATAGTTTATATATGCCCATTTTAGATTAGGATATTCTAATATTCATGCTAAGACAAATAGATCTAATAAATAGGGTTCGATTTTGGTCAGAGCATTGCATTCAACATCTTTAATGATGCAATGGTGGTATTTCATATGTCATGGTTACCAGGTGGATCTGATTTTGTACGCTTTAAGATTTTGCAGAAAGTACAAAAAATAATTCTCTTAGATCTTCATCACCAAGAAAGGGAAGAAGAGAAGTCATCGTTTATCATATTAACAATGCATGTCAAGAGCCAAAAAGATGTGAGCAACAAGTAACAAACCTCATTTTTCTCATTTTCCATCAACTTGTCTACCAAGTGGGACCCAATAAAACCGGCTCCACCCGTCACCAGAATTCTCAAGTTAGCCTGTCAGAGATCAAAATCATCTACATGTCAGCATTTAGTGTGAGAAGACTACTGGAAACAATTCTATATTAGGGATCTAACAATGTCTTTATGTGATCCACTTTACTAAGTGTGAGATCTAAGTTGTTTGCAACAAGAACCCATCACAAAAAAGAAATACAGTTCTCCCATTGAAACTATACGATGTGACAATGGCATTGGGAAAAAAAAAAGAAACCTGAAAAAATTTGGAGAAACGGAGTGGAGATGGGGTGGGAGGTGGCCTTGTGATCTTGCACTCTCCATTTGTTGAGTTGTTTCCATTTGTGGCCTCCTTTGTTGCCATCTCTGAAGCTTCTTGTCAAACACCTGATCTGCAATCAAAGAATTAATCAGCGATCTCCTCTCAGATCTATTTCCTCTTCCCCAACAAAGCATCGAAGAAATCAAATTTTCAACGAAACAATTTACCAGTGCCAAGAATCGCTGTCTATCTACAGGCTGAAGAACGAATAGATTCAACTTAAATAATAAGACATAGGTCTCCTAAGATGGAGTGAATATATAGAGCAAACCAAACCTCCACCGACCGGGATTATGGAGAGATTAAACTTTCGATTTGATAAAATAATTGCAAGAATCGATTAATTAAAGTTCGCCATGAGCGCAACAAACATTACTGCTTGGAATTCAAGCAAAGCAACCAACCGACAGCGACCCCTCAACAATCTCGGATCTCGACTCGAGATCCGAATTCACAAATTTCACTTTGATAAAAGTAAAATGGGAAATTAGAGGCGATAATTACCTGAAGAAGAGGGAAAAAGAGAGAAGGGGAGAGAATGATTGAGGGGTTTATTGCGGTGAGATTTGGTATAAGTTAAAGAAAGCGGTTAACTCACTTGGATTGGAGTCTAAATTTGTAAATGACTTATGAATATACACAATGTTTTTTTTTTTAAAAAAAAGACTATATTTTAAAAAGGGTACTGGGATAGTGGGATGTAAAAGCTGTATCTTAAATTAATGTTGCTGATTGTCGGTCCTAAATCAAGTATGGCAGGAAGCATGACGGGTCGGGTTCGGTATTACAAGCTAGGTTTAAATTCGCTACTTTTGCACAATGCACCTTCGTAACTAAACAAATTATGCTATCACTTTGTAAATGATAAATCAAGTATGGCAGGAAATGGCATTCCATTTTCTTAATTTCATCTTAATCGCATAATTATCATACAACTGATATGTTGTTCATCCAATTCCATTTTTCATGCGTGTTTAACTTTATTCTGAGGAAGGACCACTTGACACTAGTTATATTGATACTTTTGTTATGATTTTTTAAACAAAATAAAAGAATTATAAATATATGTTCTCGATTTTATAGATTATTATTATTTTCATATAGTTTAAATATTATTTGATTTTACATAAAATTTATTAAATTTGGACATTAAAAATTCAATGTAATGGTCCATTACAATATGTCTAAAATCAATGGACGCCACATGCATCGATATTTATACAATAATATATTTATTGATAAACACATTACAAAAATAATGTGGGACACATCAATATTAATATATATTAACACAAAAATATGTGCCATTAACTCATTTTTTAATTTATATTTTTAAATTTAACACTCAAATTTATAATCCAAATCGCTAATCTTTTTAATTTTCATAGATGTATACTCATAAATTTTCTTGAATTTTGAAGCTGATTTTATATTATATCAAATGATAAAAAAATGTATATATAAAATTTAATCAATCATAGTTAACTGGATTGATTCATTTTGTTACATTTCATCTAATATAAAATGAACTTAAAAAAATATTAATATTTATGAGTATACATCTATCATGAAAATATAATACAAATGGTTTGGATTTTAAATTTGATATCAAATTTTGAGACACAAATAAAAAAAAGTGAGTGGATAACATTTAATTTGATGACACACAAAATTGATGATATTAAAATTTTATGGTTAGAATTAATGAATTTTGGATGCAACACTACTTAGTAAGGAATTCTCTATAATTAGCGGGACCCAATAAAATAAAATAAAAACATCCTTATAAATAAATCTGGACAGTTTAAATTAAATCGGGTCGTTCAAATTTAATAATAACAAAAGATGCGAATCCTGTTGATGCTTCATGAATATCGACTTTAAATGACAACAAATGTGTTAATAATTAATATTGTCGTACTGACGTTCGTCGTACATACATAAAATCAAAGATCAAGTTTTTCCTAAAATTTCAAATTTTAATAGACCGAAATCATATTTTAATTTAGACGACGTCGAATAGCAACACATTTTAATATCATGCTTATATAATAACATATATGCGAAGATTCCATATGACGGAACTTGAGATTAATCATATTTGCATTTTATTATTTTTTCATCATGAAAATCAACATCCGAAAGCAATTGCAAATAGTGATGTATCACTTTTACAAAGATTGCTAAGTTAGATCGCAGGTTCAAAATTCATTATGGATATTAAAAATTGAATAGTAATTTAAATTCTCATCTTTACTACTCAAAAAAAGGAAAAAGAAAGATCGCTAAATCAACAATTACTTTAGAAGTTCGAATCATGAAATTCTATTGTAATTGCCACATGGAGCGCTTGTAATTCTTTATGTAAGTGGTATGAAGTTGCTTAAAAATATTGGTCTGTTTGGCACTTCATGAAATAGCAAAAAAATAAAATATATTGTTATTCTCATGAATTAATTTACCAAACGAATTTTACACTAAGTAGAAGAGTGCGGAATAGTGCATATGTGGTATATCAAGCTATATGTGGTATACTAGTTTAGCTCTCGTCAGAATAGCGATTATTGTTTGATTATGTTATATTATATTATTATATTATGATTATGATTATAATTTATTATTATAATATTATTATTATGATTATTTATTTATTATTATGATTATATTATTTAGTATTATTATATTATTATTTTATTATAATTTGATTATGTTGTATTATATTATTATATTATGATTATAATTATGAATATGATTATTTATTATTATATGATTATGATTATATTATTATTATTATATTATGATCATGATTTTATTATTATTTGATTGTGTTGTATTATATTATGATTATGATTATATTATTATAATATATTATAATTATGATTATTATTTTATTACTATTATTATTATTTTATTATTATTATTATTATTATTATTATCATCATCATCACTATTAGTATCATAATTATTTATATTTTAACTATTTTGATTATTAACTGACAAAAGATATTTTCACTTTTCCAAATAGTAAAAAATGCTACTCTTCTACCACTCTTTCAAAATGACACTATTCTATCACTCTTCCAAAACTACCACTTTTTCAAAACTATTCCTTAATTGTCAAACGAACCCTATTAGAGATTGGAGGGTGATTTGGTATCCCAGACTTCTTCCAAAACAAAAGAGAACATCTGGAAAAAAATCTCAAAAAGAAGTTAAATAGAGTTTAAAATATTCAAAAGAAAATTCCAAATACTCTTTGCAGAAAAAGAACGTCATCCATTTCTTAATTATAATATAAGAATGCCATTTTTTTTCTAATTTAGTCGGTCTCTATAATTATCTTCTTTCAACAATACAAAAAACGATTAATAATGAGTGTGATAATTGCACACCAATTATACACACAAGTCCTGCACCCAATCAGACTTGGAAAAGAACCTGTTGCTCTTCAAGATGTGAATAGGGTCCTGCTATTCAAATCAGACGGTCGAAAAATACCGAAGAGTAACTGTGCAAATCTTGAAGAAGATAAAATAAACTCACACTATCGGATCCCGAAAAGCAACATATTTCGTGTAAAAGTGTTTGTACAAAAGTTAGAAGCTTGTAAGTTGTAACCCAGTATTGCACGATCATGCAACACATCACTCTAACATAACACAACAACATTTGTTATTTATATATATACTGAAAAGTGTTTATACAAAACTGTCAACCAACTTGTAAAAACAAACTTTTTACCTGATAAAAGTCCATTGGTTCATCATTGGTAGAAAGGTGATGGGTCACCAAACAAACTTTAATTTAAATGGAGCGCTAGCTAATTCATTTGTTGGTAAATGGTCATTTCTAGCTTCCAAGTTCCAACCATTAAAGTAAGTAACAAGTCAATACCACCTCAGCACCTCTAATGAAAGATAAAAGGACCTGCGCCTATGGTTGTACTGAGACGGTATTCGGTAGATCCTCTGATATTTGCGAAGGAAAAAGCAACTTAAAATACATATCTAATTTAAAAGGACACTAACAGTCCAACACCTAGGGTTTTCTATTCACTATTCAACCTTTTCAAAACCTTCCATTAGTATCATAACCAATTTTCCCAATAGTACGCAATTCGTTGAGCCGATATCTCACAACGTGTTACCATATTCAACCAAGGCAAACAACTTGAGATTTTAAATTCATTTTGGGAATGGGTAATGGGAATTTTTACTTAAATAATCTTAAACAGTAACCAACTTATGCTAATAATTATACATTCAATTTATTTTCACAGATGATCATGGTAAGAGCGTAATTTGGGTTCACAACTTTTAAAATATATTTTTCGTACCCGATAGCTAACCACGTCTAATCAAGATTGAAGGACGTAAGCAGGGGCAAATCTACATTGCCCCAGGAATTTGGGTTCACACCTTTGAAGGACGCAAGTAGGGGCAAATCTACGCAAGCAGGGGCAACTGTCCTCTCTGATTTTTGAAAAATAGCGCTTTAAGGTTAAGATTTTGCGAATCTGATCCCTCCGGAATTAATTCCTGATTAATTTTTATTGAGAAAAAATATTTAGTATCGTGAACAATGAAAAAAATATTTAGTACCGTGAATAATGAACAATAAAAAAATTCTTCATCAGCATAATTATTTATTATTTTTGAGTTTTTTTAATATATAAAAGATATTATTTTGATAATATTTGTTTAGGTAAAAATATATGTTAAATTGTTAATTTTTTTTATTTAGTACCCGTTTATTTAATGAGTTTGAACCCGATAAGCAATTACGTATTGACCCCCCTAATCAAAATTCTGTATCCGCCCCTGGGCATAAGCCCAAGTCACGTCTTTCAATTCAAACTTGAAAGACACTAGCCCGGTTCATGCCCTTTAATTGACCCAACATGTAAATATTTTCGTGATTTTTTCGTATTGTATTTAAACGTCTTGATCGGAGTTTTCTATTAAAAATTATAAACATTTAAAGATCAATTTTTAGCTCATCAGTATAAATTTAGAAAATTTTCAGCCTACTGCTCATTATATATAACAAATAATTAAAATTATATTTATTTTTTTAATTAAAAAATTTAAATATAATTTAAGTTATTTATATATGTAAATAGTTTAAATTAATTAAAATTGTATTTAAAATTATAATTAAAATTATATTTATATTTTTAATAATTAAAATTTTAAAATTTTTCATTATCGACATGTTAGCTATTAATTAATTTTTAAATTATTTGGACTTATTTCATTATTTATATATGATAATTATTATTCAAATACTTATATTATATAATGAGTAATAGGCTAAAGAATTTCTAAATCCGTGCTGATGAGCTGAAAATTATTCTTTAAATATTTATAACTTTTGATAGCAAACTCTGTTCGGGACAATTAAATACAATTCGAAAAGCTTGTAGAAAGATCTATTTGTTAGGTCAATTAAAGGGTGTGAATTTCAATCTTAATTACACACGGTCAGTTGTCAAACATGACAAATATATTTTGAAGGGCATGAGCTCAGATTGTTTCTTTACTAGAGTCATTTATGAAAATAAATTGAGTGCGTGGTCATAATATAAATTAATTACTGTTTAAAATTGTTTAAGAAAAAAATCCGGATAATGGTTTCAGATATGTTACCATATTCAACCAATGCACGCAATTTGCCATTTAAAAATTCATCTCAAAATAGATAATTTTACTATCCTAAAAAAGAGTCAAGGACAAGAGTTTATTAATGATTTTTATATTGGGGAGCGTTTTATTCTGATTTTTTTATTAATAATAAAATAAAAAATATATTTCACTGATGTAACATAGAAGGGTTGAATTGGATGAAAATAATAAAGATGATAATCGTATTTTCGTCCAAGGGCCTACTTTGTTGTTTTCGTCCTTGGGACAGAAACCTAATTTCTGTCCTGATCCCACACCTACGGATCCTCATGCACCTCCTCTCTCCTCTCTTCATTCTCACTGCCTACACTAGTGTTATAAAATAACCCGCGCGGGTCAGACCCGACTCGCTGGACCTGAGGCCGCGACCCAATTCGACCCATCCCGTGGCCCCCACCCGTTGGATCTGTGGCCCGTTAGAACCGAAGAGTCTAAAATGAATGCGGGCAAAATAAAAAAAAATAAAAAATCCGAAAAAATTAAAATTTTTTTGGTCAAGAAATATAATTAAAATTTCTCAGAATGTACATCACATTTGATACAATTTAAAAATCTGTTGATCAATGACTAAAAGTTTGTGAAACCGAATTTGGAGTCTCGAGCCAATCGATGATTGACTAACATATTTACACGACTTATCTAAATTGTAGAAAAGACAAAGTCAATAATTTATTTTTTTATTAATTTAAAGCATTTGGCAATTAGCACTGTGGTAGAAAAGGAAAAAAAACTCAATGTATAGCATTCCAACATAAATATAAGGGATATTCTTATGAATCGAAAATAATTTTAGAGCATTTAATTTTAAGTATGAGTTGATTAAAATATATTTTTTTAAATCATTATCTTTACTAAATCAATTTCAAGATCACACTGGGTTTTAAAATATATATAGTAAAGATTCCATGAGCTTAAGCTCACGGAGGCCTTCCGTGAACTTAACTCAAAAAGTATATATCAAATCATCTTCAAATTTTAATTTATCATTCTCATTAAATTCTTTGTATGAAAATCTTGTGGGATGCAAAAATTTGGAGTGTTTTGAGATTTTTAATTCATTGTTTTTAATTTTTGAAAATCAGCTCTAAAAATAATAATAAAATATTTAATGTTTGAACATCATTTTTAAAAATTAAAAACGGTGGCTTAAAAAACTCAAAACACTTCAATTTTTTTGCATCCCACAAGATTTTTATATATAAAATTTAATGATTATGATAAATTAAAATTTAAAAATAATTTGATATACTTTTTGAGTTAAGCTCACAGTATTTTTACTCATATATATATATAATATGTCAATTGGAACACCAAAATACCTTATATTCATTACAAAAGACATTTTTTTCTGATTTTATATGAAAGACTGCACGATGGTAGAATCATTTTTCCATGGGAAAATATCGAATTTTTTTAATAAATAATATTATTACTCTCTTGTTATTTCAGAATGAACCAGATGATGCTGATATTATTTTATTTTTAACACAATTCGATTTGAATTGGATCAAAACTCTACTAGACGTCACAGGTTGATAACTTCAATTTTAAAACATTTTTCGGTAGCAACAGATGGATAGCACGGCAGAGACGAAACCATCTACGGATCCAACAGCTGAGATTGCAAGGCGTTATTACTGCAATTCTACAGTTTTGCCTATTTAAAATTTTAATAACCAAACAGGTAATGCAAGAATAACTAATATTCATATACGCAACTCAAAGCTCAATAATAACCAAATATACACAGCATTTGTTTAAGACAGGACGACATCAGTATAAACTCTGAAAGATATATGAATAATACAAGCTTTATGAAGACTTCATGAACATGCAAGAGAAGCAACTTAGAAGCAGCACTTGAATGTTGCATAAATCAATAAGAATCTAGATGCAAACTTGAATGTTTTCTGAAATCCAATATATTTTTCCTAAGAGATTTGCAAAAATAAACCCTTTCATAAAAATTGCATAAGAATTCTAATGTTATTAATTGCAAACGGCCCCTACTTGCACATCTCTATAATTGCAAAATTTCCTACATTGTTGAAACAATAAAGAAAGGGGGGATACCTACTGTTTGTTAGCCTGTAATTAGCATCAAGGTATAAAACCAAAAAGCAGTAAGAATAAATAATATATCATCTACCATAGCGAATATTTTTTTTTTTATTTTTTCCGCATCCGTTTTAGACCCGTCAGTTCTAACGGCTCACGGGTGGAGCCACGTGACGGGTCGCGGCCTCGGGTCCCGCGGGTTGGGTCTGACCCGTGCGGATTATTTTATAACACTAGTGTAGGTAGTGGGAATGGAGAGAGGAGAGAGAGGAGAGAGGAGGTGCATGGGGATTCGTGGGTGTGGGGTCGGGACGAAAATTAGGTTTCTATCTCAGAGACGGAAACAACAAAGTAGGCTCTCGAATGGAAATATGAATTCCGTCTTTATTATTTTCGTCAAATTCAGCTCTTCTATGTTACATCAGTGAAATATATTTTTTATTTTATTATTAATAAAAAAATCGGGTTTTATTTCTTCTTTTCTCGGTCTCTCTTAACTTTCTTTTACTAAATCCCCTTCGTTAAAACGAACAATCTCCTCTCTCACGCGCAAGAACCTACCCCTCCAGCCCCTCCCTTTCCATCCTTTCAATTCGCTCTCGCTCTCGCTCTCGCTCTCGCTCTCGCTCTCGTTATCGCCCCCATACGCGAACAACAAACCGTCGAACCCCTCTCCTTACACCTTCATCTTTCGATGAACCCTACCCTTCCGCCCTTCATAACCCTATCTTTCGTGCTTCTCCCTCCGCCACCAGACGCCCCTTCTGTCACACTCCCAATTGGAATTGAAGTGTGATTTAGGGAAATTGGATGAATTATTTGATGAAAATGGGAATTTTGGGTATTTTATGGGTAAATGGGATAATTGGATACAATAAAAAGACAACCACTGGTTTAAATCAGGAATTAATTACAAACAATCTTTATTTTTTTTTCACATATCAAGATTACAATGAGGGATGAGTTTATAAAGACAATTATCCTACCTAACATCTCAATATTGCTAATTATCTCCGTTAATTGTCTTTAGTAATATCTCCTATATAAATATTCTAGAGTATAAAATTCCCTCTCCCTTCAAACAATCATTGTCCTCAAGTATTTTGACAACAAATAAAAAATAAAAAATATTAGGCTTTGGAGGTGGTCTCCTAGCCCAAGAAAAAATGAAATGAATAATCAAAATATTAGGTTTGGGAGGTGATCTTTGTGGGTGAAGAAAAATATGACAAAAAAATATCTCGCATCGATACGGGAGTGCTTCCTTAGCTTTGAGTATGTGAAGTGAGTCTTGTTGTCATGTAAGCGAGATGAATGATACATGAATAGAAAATGATCATCATTCAAAGTGTCTTGTAGGATAAGTGTCATGAGAGTCTCTTGGGGGATAATTGTGTCGAATGAGGCAATATCGTTGTAGTGAGGATTGTCTTGATCTTCTTGATGAGGAAAATCTTGTTCTTCGTGGTGAGTAGAGTATTGATCTTTTTCCTTGATGTTAAAATCCTCGTTTGTCTTGACTTCAAATTTCACATGTGAATTGACTTCAAAATTGCACCTTCGTTGTCTTCAAACTCGCCATTCAACATGTCTTTTAACTCATCATTCGCTTTGATCCCCAACTTCGATTCTATTCTTGTCAAGGTAGACATGATAATTTGAAGATAGGTTGATATAGCGCCATGTGTTGTTCGATAGTGAGAGGTAGCGAAGGGGTGTCTTCAAGCGGGTTGTTAATCTTAATTGGTCTTGACATAGTTGTCATTTGATTTTTATCGTCTTGAATGTAGAAATGAACTCAAATGCGATCTTGAAGGCTCTTATACCACTTGTCACGCTCCCAATTAGACTTAGAGTGTGATTTACGAAAATTAGATGAATTATTTAGTGAAAATGAAAATTTTGAAAATTTTGTGGGTAAATAGAATAATTGAATACAATAAAAAGATAACAATATATTTAAATCAGAAATTAACAACTAACAAACAATCTTTATTTCATTTTTTTCACATATCAAAATTAGGATGAATTTATAAAAATAATTATCCTACCTAATATTACTAATTATCCCCGTTAATTTTATTTAGTAATATCTATTCTAATTCTAGTATAAGTATAACACCTTCCCTCTCCATCACCGTCTCTCTTTTTCGAAAAGGCAAAAAAGAGAAGAGATAAAATCTCAAAAAGGGGAAGACTTTGCAGCCTCCTTTGAAGGTTTTGAAAAGGGAGGGAGACATCAATGGAGTCTACAAGCAGTTCGTTCGAGCGAATAGAGAATTTGTGCAAAATCTCGAATCTCTAGCAATGTAAGAATTCAGTGAATCGCTTTTCAATTTTCTTTTACTCCGATAATTAAATTCCTTTTAGTTACCTCCAGGCCTTTGAAAGTCATTGTTGCTAAGTTTTGGTAATAGCTTCCCTTAATCCAAGTACTTCAAATTCATTGTCAGATCGGTATGGGTTCTTGAATTAACCATCATTGAACACAAGGTTTCAAAGCATTCCTTTGATAAAGTCCCATTGAAAGAATTTCAAGAGGTTCAAAAATTGCAGCATTGAAAAAGGCAAAATTATTTGTTCAAGAGGTTCAAAAATTGTATGATAAATCTAGCACCTGCAGATAGCTTGCATTGCAAATTGATCCAGGCACAGATCATGTTATGCTATTATTGGAGAGCGAGAGGTATGAATTGTTCGATTAGGCTGGATCCTGTTTCGTCTCCACTGCAACTGTGATTGTTTGATCTGATGGAGTTATGGCTAACTGATCATCTTATGATTTTGTAGTTTATATTAATTGCTGTTTACTTGATCAATATGCACGATTATGAACCTGAATATTAGTAAAACCTCTGATTTTGATAGACTAACAGTGGCGGTGTTCAATTTGATTCGATATAACAACTATATTTTTTGATCCAAACAAGATATCTTATTGGGCTTGCTCTTTTGTTGCCCGGATCAAACTATAAATTTCTATTATATGCATTTGCTGACCTTATGAAATTATATATCAAGATTGTAGCCTTCAAACATATTCTATATTTAGTATCCGCAAGTTCACATATAAACTGTGCTTGAAAAATGAAAAATGGTATTGACATGTTAGTATTTTAATCTGCAGCCTAGCTGGAGAAGGCCCAAGGTTATTGACTCTAGGGTCAAGAGAAAGTTCAAGGGATGCACTCTTATGCCAAATATTGGTATTTCTTTCAATTGTGGACGCACTCACCTGAACAACTCAAATGAATTTCTAAGAACTTGTGGTGTTATAGAATGAGTACACTAGATAAGATATAATAAACTCATCTAGATCCGTCTAGACATTAAATTTTAGTATATAGTCAAATAGTTTACAAGTGAAGATATCTTTCAAATGCAGAGCTGAGAATTGAGGAGAGAGAAGTTGGTATGGCCTTCAGTCTCTACTCGACCCTGCTCTGCATACCAATTTATACAGGTTCTCTATAATAACTCTTTAACCTGTGTTTTATATATATGTTTTCTGTAATATATATTGCTTAATTCATATTCTGTTGGAAGTTCTTCTGAGAGGAAATTCAAACTGGATTTCTGAAGAAAGACCTTCGTTGAACAAGGTAAAACTAGATTTTAAAATAAAATATCTAATACATTAGGGTAAATTTCCACGATGATCAGTAAACTTTGCCCCATGTCAGAAACTTATTAGTCCACTTTGATCTATTCTGTGATTCTGTCAAATCATTAAACTTTCTATCTGTCTCAATAAGGTCCCCCATCTTCAAAAAAATAAATAAAAATAAAACATAACCGATGTTAATGTGTCCACTTTTTTCCTTTATTAAAGTGGACAATGACATCAGTAGTACATTAATAATTCACTAAAAAGTTATATGGTAACTTTACAAAAACGATTTAAAAGGCTGATAGACTTTAGGGACAACGGTATGGGGCCCGAAGAATTTCAAATGCCTTCTCTCTTATTTTGAACTGTGGACTGCACCGCTGAGTGTTCAGAAAAAGGCAAACTGCATCAATGGGAAGGATTACAAAACCAGGTGTGTTTATATTAATGATTTTATTTTTGAATTGATTCTACATGCCTCATGAATACAGGAGTTTTGTTATAACAATTGTTTGGGCGTAAGGGCTCAATAGCAAGGTTATTAGAAATACAAATTTAATTTTATTTCAAAGTGGGACTAACATATTAGCGTCATATCCATTCAGGTTTTGGATGGGTCAAAGATTTGATATTGGGGACATTTTGGAATACTTGTTGAAGATTGGCTTTGCTATTTTCATGCTAACAGAGCCCAATTTTGAGTGGATGAAGCTCCCATCAAATTATTTGGGGGTTGTATCAGAATATTTTGTCAGCCAAGAGTGTGAATCAAGAGTGTACAACAAGAATTAGAAGCGACACCTTAGGCGATCAGTGTTTTTTATTATTATAATCCTTGTTATATTTGTTATTTTATAATTTTTAATTTGATTGTGTAATATTAATTTGTCATGTTAATGTAGGACATTTTTGGAACATAAGTATTAGTTACAGTTAACAAATTGTTATATATTTTAGGATCTTTTCTTAATATAAATAGAAGGGCGTAAGAATGGATATCTTTGTTAGTAGTACAAAATACATCACTCATAGGTTAGGCTGATCTCCATATGCCAGTAAATACAAGCAAATTTTGAACTTATCCCAACGAATGAACAATCGGAATACTCAGGTGTGTAAATTTAGTTTATTTATAGGGATACGTGGTTGGCCCATTGCCCCATTGATTTGAACTTTTCCCAGGCCAACAACCATAGGTCACATATCCAGTATACTGGAAGTCCGATCTTTAAGGCATATTGGTATATATGATAATTCATAATTGTCTATATAAATCAAGCTGCACTAATTAATAATCTTAAATTTTAGTCACTGCCAACAATCTATATATGGTGAATCACGCAAGAAAATGCAACAATATCATTTGTAGCCTTTTCTTTGGCACATGCTAGGGCCGGTCCCGTACCAGTACATGTTGATTAACAAGTACCACGAGGGCCGCAAGTAAACGTATAGACCAAGCAGCACATGGCTTGTTTACAGCACATTGAACCTACATTCAACACTCGATTACAAAATATATCTAAGAACGATACTTCATTCAAGAGCAGTACATTCTCAGTCTAGCAGCTCTTGAAACCAACATGCCATTGCATACACAACTACATATTTATGGTCAGTAAATAAAAATCGAACTAAAATAAAGGGCTTGAAGGAGAGATGCCAATAATATTTCATATCCTTATCATAAAGCTGGTTTGATCAAGATGGCAGTTTATTTATTTGAGAAACTTCTTTATCTAATTGAGCAAGACGCGGTGAGAATCGAGTAGGTGGTTTCCTACACACTGTTTTTATCCTCCTTACAACAGTTTGGCATTCAGCGTCCTGACAGGTTTCACCTGAAAGTAAAAAAAAAATCAAATACATTACTGCATCTTAACCAAGATTGATCGTTGTTATATCCTATCCATACAACTCTATCCGCTCCCAGAATGCAGTGTTTTGGAACTTGATAATTTATCATTTATCGGCAGAAGGTATATGCTGAAAAAGATATATTGGATGCAATACAACTTTTAAGTTCAAAATCAACTATAACTTTTTCAGCATCTGTTTAGGTGCCCAATAATCTCGCTAATACATTTTCAGTTGGTCGTTTGGAAGTGCCTTTAATGCAATTAGTTCATTAAGTTTTACTAGATAGTTTAGATCTTATTCCTGTGTAGGTAAATCATAAAATGGTGCCCGTTAGTCTGGTACTGGTCTGATATCTATCAGTCAAAGGCCTATTGGGGAACAATCAAGTGCAGCAGGGTTAATTCCCAGTGGTACAGGTCGCTCTGCATTCTGATGTAATATAAGGAGTATTAAGGGGCTAGTTCATAATTTGAAGAGCTTTGAGTGTATTTGTTTCTGGATTAAAAAAAGTTATTTCTTTCTTTTTGGTGGTTTGTGGCTAGGCAGGTATGTAGAAGGGTCTGTGATTATTTCTGTTAAGTGCTGCATGCTGACTATGAGAAGCGCAGATCTATGCTGAGCTATTTGTGTGCTTGCTAAGTCCATGAAGGTATTTCTTGTTACTTGTTTGCTGAAAAAGATAATTCCCTTAGGGGGTTGCTATTTTTGTAGTTTGTCACTTGCTTGAGGTCTTTTTTGGTAATATCAACCTGCACCACTTCTTTCTTGTTTTCAAAGAAAAGAAAGAAAAGTTAATCCTTTTGTACCATTTTGGATTAGTGTTGCTTCAGTAACATTTCAGCAGCTGGTTAACAGCATCTGCTTAAAGTTGTAAACTCTCACCTTCACAGTCTGAGATAGCGTCGGTAACAATGCTTGTACTAGCAGCAGCAGATGCAAATGGTGAGATGCATATGTTTTTCTTGTTTTCAATTCTAACTGGGGTAACTATATCTTCTACATCAGGGGTGAAGCCACCGTTCCTTGCTTTGCTATTATCTTTTTTGATTCCACTTGATTTCTGACCTTGTATCCCTTGCATGTCAGTCATCAGATCTACACCCTCCCCTTTTGTAGCAGAACGAGTTATCCTTCGTGGAATAACAGGGTCGACCTTCTCAGAGCCTGGATTCACACTAACTCTACTTCCAGTATCTGAGTTCCAACTCAATTGATTTGGCATCAAAGGGCGTTTTTTGCCTTGCATAGGAACTCCATTTGCTGGAAAAACACTTGCAAATGAAGTCAAATTAGTACGAGCAACTAGTGCTGAACAAAGGGAAAGTAAAAAGGAAAAAGAAAAGGAAAAAAAGAGTTGCTAAATTCTTCTTTTGTACCATTTTGGGTTAGTACGATTTTAGTAATATTTCACCAGCAAGTTTACTGGCATCTATGTAAAGTTGTAACTCTCACCTTCACAGTCTGAGATAGTGTTGGAAACAATGCTTGCAGTGGTAGCAGCAGATGCAAATGGCAAGATGGATTTCCCATTCTTCTCAGTTTTGACTGGTGTAACTATATCTTCTACATCAGGGGTGAAGCTACTGATCCTAGCTTCCCTATTACCTTTTTCAGTTTCCATTGATTTCTGACCTCGTGTCCTTTTCATGTCAGTCATCAGATCTGCACCCTCCCTTTTTGTAGCAGAACGAGTTATCCTTCGTGGAATAGCAGGGTCAACCTTCTCACAGCCTGGATTCACACTAATTCTTCCACCAGCATCTGAGTTTAAACCTAATTGGTTTGGCATCAACGGAGGTTTCTCAGCTTGCTTAGGAAGTCCATTTGCTGGAAGAACACTTGCAAATGAAGTCAAATTAGTACGTGTAGCAAGTGGGCTGACCAAAGGGAAACCAACAACTTCTTCTGATATTTCTGGTGAGACAGGGAATTTCTCTGGTTGTTTTGATAGCGCATCTAATGGTAGTGTGCATATAACAGAGGCCAATGCTGCACGGGCAGCAAGGGGGCTGAGGAAAGAGTGACCGCAAGCTTTTTTTATTGCCTCTTCCAGTGGGGGTTCAATTTCTTGTTTACCCTTACTCCTGGTCATTCTTCTGTCACTATTTGGCTCCAGACTCTTTTTAATTTTGAGTCTTTTCTGGTTAGCTATAAGCAGAAATAAGCTGAAGTCAGTAATTTTCACAAGTATAGACAAATCTTCTACAAGAGATCTACATAGCCTTTGAAATAAGAATCTCAAAAGTTTGGTAACCAAACAAAATGGCCTGGAAAATATACTTTTATGTATAGTACTCAAGGAGACCAGCTAATGTCTGAAAAATAGCTGACAAGCTTAAGTAATTAAAAAATCAAAGATAAATTATGAATTTTGCAATTTTAAGCACAGCTACTAGAAAATACATTGATGTCTAGGAATTAGTGAAAAACCTTTTGTAACTCCCATGATGCCATCTTTCGAGCATTCTGTTCCTTGATTCATGATAATCTTTTGCACTTGCTTTTCAAGCAAACCATCCAAATCTACTTCAAAAAAAATTTCACTTAATGGACTGAAAAATGCAGGAGTTCCATTCTCTGCACTTGAATTTGTAGATGCCATGAACGCCCCAAAAACTGGGTGGGTCTCAATATTCTTATCTGATAATCGCATGATACATGTAGATGTAACTCTTACTTTATGATCTTGTAAATAACTGGGAACCCATTTTATTGAAAAGGTGCATCGGCATGCCAATCGGTCAGAGTGCCTTACTCTATTTATCTGAAAACAAGCAAACGTTCTTCATGATGAAGGAAAATATGAGTACCAAGTACCAACAGTTAGTAAATCAAGTGGCAAGGTGAATTCTAACAAAGGTAGGGTTGGGTTCAGGCCCCAAATGAGGGGAAAAAAATATGAAGATGTTTGGGTTATCTCCAAGAAAAGAATAAAAAATAAATGAAGTAACATGGAAAAGAAAACCATAGGCCTGTTTTGATAAATCAGAACCAAAATTAATATGGATCTTTGGCAGCCATGCCAATTGCATCAACATTTGGATGATGATTTAGAAGATATTGATTAATTGCTTATTTGAGGTATACCAGAAATAGTGGGCCAGATCTTTTACCAGATTGTTTAATCAATGAACTTTATTGATTAGTTGAGAGTAAGCATTTTAGCTTCTTGTTTAGTGCCAAGTACAAACCCAACAAGATTTCCAATAACTCCTTGAACAGCTCATAGCTAGCAAGGACATTTTGAGCAATTGAAAGGATCCATTGAAAATCTGGCTACCAGGATCATGAATAATCATAGAAAAAGCCCCTCATGTAAAATAATAATAATAAAAAGCAATGGATACAATCTATTTGGTGCCTGCCTGGTATAGCAGTACTTGTAGAAACTGGTTCTGTACCTTTTCCACAATAGCATCAAAGAATAAGTTTGAAGATGAAGCATCACCATCATGCAAGGCAAGGACACGCTGGCCTTCTAACAATCGAGAACACTCATCTCCTTGGAGGAATGCTGATCGGAATCGCAGCCGAGACAATCCCTCCTCTCTGCTTTCTATCATGTCCTCCTCTTCCCCACTATTTTCATATGCTACAATGATAGAAGCATTGGCCTCACTGCAACTCAAATGGAGAACAGTAAAACTAACATATAATTAATTGCATGCACAAATTTCTACAAGAATGATTATCTAGCCTAAAACAGAAAGCTGAAAGCGCAATCATAGCAAGCTTTTATCACAATTTGATCAGTTGATTTCACTGCCGATCATGATCAAATAGCGAATAAACCCCACAAACATTAGGGTTGGAGCCCAATTAGCATCGATCATCAAGCAATCAGGGATCATTAGGAAGAAATTACCGCACCCCAGGGAAATCTGGCAAGGATGCCACGATCCGTCCTTGCGCTTGCATTCGACGTCCATTGATCGATCAATTTAACTCCAAATCAGGCACGACTAATGGAAGCAGAAGAGAGGTACTCTCTCTCTACTGTGGAGTCGATCCAGTCGAAAAGTGTGAGAGGAGGGAGACTAGTAACTGTTATTATTGTTATAAAATAAAAACATCATGTAATAAAAGAGAAAATTAATACAAAATTAAATCTAGAGTTAAGGAGAAGGTGAAGAGAATGAAAAACTTCTATTATTATGGGAGGAGGTGGAGGAATGAGAGGAGGTGGAGGAGGTGAAACATCTATCATTAATATTATAACACTCCCCTTAGATGTTTCGCCTTATATTATACACTATTAATATTGTACTACCGGACAAATATTAAATTTTGGTACTCCAGGACCAACTTGATTTAACGATACTTCGGATCGCTTATGTTGCTTTTCATTAAAAACCTTACTAAGAAAACCCAATGGGACAAAACTTAGTGAAGGGAAAAAGAGTGCAACGTGTATAATACTCCCCCTCATTTTAACGTACATCTTTTAAGTGACGAATGCCAATTTTATGTGAAAATTTGCTTAAAAATATTTCTTGGCAATGATTTTGTGAATAAGTCCGCCAAATTATCGCTTGATCGATTTGACAAATATTTATCAAACCATTCTTCAGTAAGTCATGTGTTGAGAAGAACTTGGCGAGATGTGTTTGGTTCTGTCACCTTTGATATATCCTTCTTTGATTTGAGCAATGCATGCGATATTATCTTCGTATATCACCGTCGGGTTTTCTCTGATCGTCTCGAGACCACATTCCTCTTGGATGTGTTGGATCATGGATCTTAACCATACACATTCCCGTCCAAAGATCATAAAGAGCAATTAATTCGAAGATGATTTGATGATGTTCTTTGTCAATGTTTGCTTTGTTGATCGCCATGAAATTGCGGTCGCCGCCATATGTAAACACATATCCGGATTGTGACCGAGCTTTATGCGGATCTGATAAATATCCCATCTGCGCATATCCAACTAGTTTGGACTTTGTATTTTTTTGATAAAATAGTCCCATATCACGTGTCCCACAAAGGTAACGTAATACATGTTTGATTCCGTTCCAATGTCGCGTGTTGGATCGTAACTATATCTCGCTAATACATTTACGAGAAAAAGCAATATCGGTCTCGTATTATTAGCAAGATACATCAAAGCCCCAATTGCACTTAAGTATGGTACTTCGGACCAAGAGCTTTTTCATTATTTTCTCGGCGATAAGGATCTTTTTTCACATCAAGTGATCGACAACCATTGGTGTACTTAGAGGATGAGCTTTGTCCATATTAAAACGCGTTCAACATCTTCTGTAGTTTGATTGATGGACAAATATACCATTATGCAAATGCTCGATCTGTAGAAGTAGGCACAACTTTGTTACACCAAGATCTTTCATTTCAAATTCATTCTTTAATAATTTTGCGGTCTTTTCGATCTCTTCAGAGACCCAATGATATTCGTGTCATCAACATATCTGCAATAATTATAAAACTCGAGATTGATCGTTTAATAAAAACACATGGACTAATTATATTAGATTTATATCCTTCTTTTATGAGATATTCAATTTGAGTCGATTATACCACATTCGACCTGATTGTTTTAGTCCATACAATGATCGTTTTAACTTTATAGAATACATTTCTCGAGATTTTGATGTAAATGCTTCGAGACATTTTTAATCCTTCGAGGGACTTTCATATAGATATCATTATCGAGTGATCCATACAAATAAGTGTGACAACATCCATGAGACGCATTTGAAGGTTCTCAGTGATTGCGAGATTGATTAAAAATCGAAGAGTTATTGCATCCACTACAGGTGAATACGTTTCTTCATAATCAACTCTTGGTATTTGTGTAAAACCTTGTGCCACCAGCCTTGCTTTATATCTCACAATCTCATTTTTCTCATTTCTTTTTATTGCAAAAACCCACTTGTAACCTACGGGGTTAACATTTTTAGGGGTTAGAATTACAGTGTCCAAAAATATTTCGCTTTTCAAGCGAATCTAATTCAAATTCCTTCATGGCATCTTTCCATTTTGGCCAATCATTTCGTGCATACACTCTTCCTGAGTTTTTGGCACATAATCTTCCTCATTTATCACTTCAATTGCTATAGCATATGCAAAAATTTCATCAACACGTGTTTCATTTCGGTTCCATATTATACCATTCTCGTACATAATTTATTGAGATCTCATAATCATTCGGTTGCCGAGTTTCTTCCTGGAACTTTATCAATGACCTCTTCTAGGGTTCTACTTCCAATCTCTTCGGGATTTTACTCGACAATCTCTTCTGGGATTTTATCGGTAACTTTTCTTTGAAGTTACACCAATCGCATTATTCTCGCTCTTTCATTTTTCGTGGATTTTTGTCTTTGGAACCGATTGGTATTCCACGTTTTCTTTGTATAGTAACCTCTGCTTGGGGTTATTTCAATTCGAGCGAGTGCATTTAAAGTCGGTATATGTGATTTAGTCACTCTTTTTGTATCTCAGTAAATGCATCTGGTAACTCATTTGCTATTCTTTGCAAATGTATAATCTTTTGAACTTCCAGTTCACATTGACCACTCCGGAATCAAGATAAGATATTGATGATGCATTCCAAGTTACTTGTTTTTCCACTTTTCTTTTTCTCCCCTAAGATTGGGAATATTGTCTCATCAAATTGACAATCAAAGAAAAGCGAGTTTGTAAAAACATCTCCGCTTAATGGTTCTAAATATTTAATAATTGATGGAGAGTGAAAACCAATATAAATTCCTAATCTCCTCTGTGGTCCCATTTTTGTGCGTTGTGGAGGAGAAATTGGAACATACACAAGACAACCAAAAATTTTAAGATGGGACAAGTTTGGTTCTCTTCCAGAGACCAATTGTAATGGAGAAAATTTATGAGATGCGCTTGGTCTTAATCTAATAAGTGCAAGAAAGATGTAATATGGTATGTCCCCATGCGTAAGATGGTAGATTACATTTCATAAGTAACGGTCTAGCAATCGCTTGTAATCTTTTAATTAATGATTCAGCTAAACCATTTTGTATATGTACATGAGCAATTGGATGTTCTACCTTAATCCCAATTGACATACAATAATCATTAAAAGACTGGGATGTAAATTCTCCTGCATTATCAAGCCGGATACTCTTAATTTGGTAATCCGGAAAATTTGCTCTTAATTGGATTATTTGTGCTAATAGCCTAGCAAATGCAACATTTCTTGTAGCTAATAGGCAAACATGTGACCATCGAGTTGATGCATCAATTAAAACCATAAAATATCTAAATGGTCCACATGGAGGAGAAATAGACCCACAAATGTCTCCTTGAATTCTCTCTAAAAATAAAGGAGATTCATTTTCAATTTTATTTTTAAATGGCTTAATTATCAATTTTCCAAGAGAGCATGCTGCACATGATAAATCTTTTGATAATAGGATCTTCAGGTCCTTTAGAGGATGCCCATTTGCACTTTCAATTATTCTCCTCATCATAATGTTACCTGGATGACCTAACCTGTCATGCCACAGAGTAAACATTTTTGTGTCATGCAACTTCTGTTACTCGACCATATTTGATTTTATTGAACTTATGTTCATACAATATAGTCCAGATGATAAAGCTTTCATCTTTTCCAATATGATCTTCCGACCATATTTAATCGTTGTAATTTGAAGATATTCAATGTTATTTTCACCATGGTTTCGATATGATAACCATTACACCGAATATCTTTAAAACTTAGTAAATTTCTTCCTGGATTTACTAGAGTATAATGCGTCATTTATAATTAATTTTGTTCCTTTTGATAACAAAATACAAGCTCTTCCGAGCCTTCAATTAAGTTACTAATACCAGAAATTGTATTAACATATGTCTCTACAGAGACAATTGAGAAAAATATTTTTTGCTTTTTAATATTGTGTTTGTTGTTCCACCGTCTACTAGACATTCATCTCTAATACTTGTCATTGCTCTGCTAGAGCCTTCAATCATATTCTTTTTCCTTTGAACAAAAAAAAAAAATATACAAGATCAAAATTAAAGAAACTAATTTTATTCATGAGAAACATAAACTTACAACATAAAACTGAATTAAAATAAAAAAAAACTTAGCTCATAATATTTATTTCTTTATTAACATTCTCAAAGAAATCGAAACATCTAGGTGTGTATCCATGAGTAAATCACTTGACTCATTTTCAATAAAATTTGTTTCTACTTCTTTTCCTTTTTCTTGATGGATGCTTGATAAAGTTCAACTAAATGTTTAGGAGTACGACATGTGCGTGACCAATGGTTTGTCATACCACATCTATAACAACTACTTTCAAACTTTTTAGAAGATGTTGAATTCTTTTCCTTTTCATATCTCCCCGCATTGTTGTCATTTGATTTGAAATTATGACCTTCACGTCGCCAAACATTATTGCGACCACGTCCACAACCTCTTCTTCGGGGCCGCGACCACGTCCTCGACCACGATTTCCTTTAAATGATGTTGCATTATTCGCTTCAGGGAATGATGTCGCATTTGCTTCGAAATGGACTAGAGCCGATGGAATGGCCGTGATTGATGATTTTTCATGAGAAGCTCATTATTTTGTTCCGCAACAAGAAGACATGATATCAATTCTGAATATTTTTTAAAACCACGCTCCCGATATTGTGCTGCTGCGGAGCAAATTCGAAGCATGAAATGTGGAAAATGTTTTTTCTAACATGTCTTCATCGATAATCTTTTCTCCGCATAATTTTAACTCGAAGTTATGCGAAACATTATGGAATTATATTCACCCACGATTTAAAATCTTGCAACCTTAAATGAATCCATTCATAACGAGCTTTTGGGAGGAGCACTTGTTTTTGATGGTCATATCTTTCTTTTAAATTTTTCCATAATTCTAACGGATCTTTCACCGTTAAATATTCAGTTTTAAATCCTCATGGAGATGATGACGGAGGAATATCATTGCTTTGGCTTTCTCCTCATGGGGAGGCCTTATTTTCATCTTTTATTGTATCTCCAAGATTATTTGCGGTAAGATGAATCTCAAAGATCGAGAGTACATGGGAGATAGTTCTTGCCCGATATATCAAGGGCAACGAATTCAAGTTTAGTAAGATTTGCCATAAGGACTACAAAATAAAAATACTACTAATATTAATAAATTTAATCGAACATCCATTTATGAAAATTACTAAAGAAAAAGAATATTAATAACTTCAGTCATTAAAAAAAAAATTAGAGACATTATATTTATTTATTTATCTATCTAATTGATAACTTCCTGTTACCATTTTAGTTGAATAACTTCCTTATTAAGTATATCGATAACTTCGGTTATCAATTGTAATTCATTTTGATAAAACTTTTAATTATCAAATACAATGACTTCTCGCCATTAAAAGTATCAATAACTTCGGTTATTGAATAAATAAAAAAAAAATTCTGGTATTTACTTATTTTATCATTCTCTTCGGGGAATGAAAATATTAGTCTCATCCAATATAAGATTAATTTCATCAAGAAAATAAATATTATATTTAATGGTAAAATAATAAAATTTAATATAAAGTGTACCTCTTTTTAGAGACAATCTTACGATAATCTGATTATGTCGATCTTGTGCTTCTACTATAAAATAAACTTCCGTCACAACTCGATTAGAGCGAAGTCGTGCTGATAACGTGTTATAAAATAAAGATAGAAGACAAAAATTGTGCGAGGCTAAAATCTTATTTCTATATTATCTCATCTAAAGATTTTTTTTTTATATTCCCATCAACAACATACAAGCCTCTATTTATAGGCTAGAGAAACATCATGTAATAAAAGAGAAAATTAATACAAAATTAAATCTAGAGTTAAGGAGAAGGTGAAGAGAATGAAAAACTTCTATTATTATGGGAGGAGGTGGAGGAATGAGAGGAGGTGAAACATCTATCATTAATATTATAACAATTATAATATTTTTATCGCGTTGTTCGTTTAAGAAAAGGTAAAAGGACCCCATATTAGATAAGGAGGGCTGGGCTTCAGGCCCTCAACTAAATGACTCAGTCCGTTAATTTTTATATGGACTTGGCCCAATTAAAATCCGTTGTGCATGGGAACTCCATTTGGTGTTATTAGGTGGGCTGAGCTGGACATTTATTCGCCGGACTCAAGAGGGGCACCTACGAGTGTAATCCAGTGGATGATAAGCTTCTGACTATGCTGAGATAAGCTTTGACTATGCTGATGTGGATGCGGCCGTAGAAAACGGGGCTATAGAGATTATTATGCAATATGTTCGAAGGTAGAAATCATCAACGAATTCCGTTTCGATCACGTTTCGTTTCGTTTTCGTGGTAACGAAACTTAACTAAATGAATTTCTTTCGTTTTATTAAACGAAACGGTTAACTAAATCGTTTTCTATTTTGCGAAACTTGGTCGAAACGGTTAACGAAACGGTATTTTTCATTTCGTTAAGAGTATTTCAATGTAAAATTCCGTTTCGACCGTGTTTCGTTTCGTGATAAACGAAACGGTTAACGAAACGATTTTCTGTTTCGTTTATTAAACGAAACGATTAACGAAATCGTTTTCTGTTTCGTTTATTAATTCAAGGCGTTGCTTTGGGAGGCTCAAGTTTAACATCATCAAAAAACGTTTTCAGTGGTTATTTTGTTCAGGAGATTTTCAGAGGTCTTAAATAGTTATGACAGGCTTGTACAGTTGTCCTTTGTCGTCTATATAAAAGCTTTGATTTGTAATCCCAACAAAAGGAAAGTGTTACAATCTAGAATAATTGTATAGGAGATATTATTAAAGTCAATTAGTGGGGGTAATTAGCAAATTTAGATGTTAGGTGGGATAATTGTCTTATAAATACTCACTCCCCATTGTAATCTTGGTATGTTGAAAATGAAATAAAGATTGTTGTTAGTTGTTAATTATCCTGGTTAAACCAGTGGTTATTCTTTTTATTGCATTCAATTATCTCCTTTATCCACAAAACACCAAAAATTTCCATTTCCATCAAATAATTCACCCAATTTCCTCAAATCACACCCTAATTCCAATTGGGAGTGTGACAGTTGATATCAGAGCCCAAAGATCACAGCCAGGCTCAAATTCTCACCCGTACCTTCGTCAAGGGTCCTCTGCCAAATTCGAAGCTGACCTAATCCTCACTGACCCTGTTTTTGCCGCCGCCGTGACCCTGCACACGCCGCTGACCCGCGCCGCTGGCAAACCTCGCGCACGACCCCGCATAGGAGCCGTATGCACGTGGACCTGCATACGCGCCACTGGTGATTCCCCCTTCTCTCTTCTCTGTTCTGTCAACTGACTATCATCGCTGAGCCAGCTGGACGAAGGAAGAAGTTAGTGCGTTGTTCCTTTCC
Organism: Schoenoplectus tabernaemontani; assembly: GCA_037127355.1. Lineage (NCBI taxonomy): Eukaryota > Viridiplantae > Streptophyta > Magnoliopsida > Poales > Cyperaceae > Schoenoplectus > Schoenoplectus tabernaemontani. The sequence continues at coordinate 24,762,232 of CM073752.1, read as the reverse complement.
TGGCAACTGGACTGGCGAGACGATTCTTGGCACTTCGCACGACTGGGCTTTGGGGAACTTTCGTTCACTGGTAAGATCACTTCTTGGCTCAATTTCCTGGCTGGCCCTTCAAGATCGCGTAAGATCACTTCAAGATCGTGTAAGCACACTTCCTGGCTGGCCCTACTGCAAACCTCCAAGCACGCACAGGCCACGTGAGTAGGATATTGAAGTATTCTCTGTTGGACACGTAAATTCTTGCTGAAGATTTTGGCAAGTTAATTAATTTCTTCAAGCAACTTTTGAATCCAAACTGAGATTATCAAAAACAATAAATTCAAGATGTATGGAGAAAAGGCCTTGCAAGCATTGGGAAAAGAATATTATCTTGAGGATATTATGAATCCAAATGCAATTAAAGATCGACATAGATGTCATAGATGTATGGTTTTGTGGAATTTTGGTGATCTATTCACTTGTGAAGATACAGGTCTTTATCACGTGTATAATGATTCGTGCAAACAACTAATGATACTTGATGAATATCGAGCCATTTGTGGAGTGAGTTATCGGATGTATGGCTTAACACCAAGAGAAATCGATGCGGTACAAGCATTTCTTCATAAGGAAAATTTTCTTTTGTAAAAATTTTATCCGATCCGAATTTGAACTCAATTTAGTTTGATTTTTTTTTTAATTTAAACTGACTTGATCTGATCTGAAATTAAATAATATACAATTTAATTAAAATTAATTAATTTAAAAAAATATATATATAAATTGACCCAACTTAATCCGATTTTATTTAAAAATCAAACTGATCTTATTTTACCCATTCGCGAACCCAAACTCAGACATGCCCGCCCGATTATAGAACTTCATCCAGGTCCAATCCAAACAAACCCAGTTACTATATGACTTTTACGTCAGCATATCGCAAAAAAGAATGAGATGTATGAAAATGTAATGACCGTAATGTGTATATCTAAGTTCTAGCACTTTCTCAGGGTCATCGACCGATGTGTCTTAGCACCTCATGAGAAGCAACTAGGACGGTCAATGGCATCTTTTTAGTTATTTATCTGATCCGTATCATATTTGATAAGGTAAGTATGAGTAAAATTTTATTTTCATTAGATCATCGAATATTAATATGGATAAAAAGATTTTTTTATTAACTTATCGAGTATGAATATGGATAAGAGATTTTCATTACCTATTATCCATTAGGTAAATTATATATATATATATAGTTAATATATATAAATATAATTATTTTATATTTTTAATAAATACATATATATAGTTAAATTATATAAATATATACAGTAATTAATATATATTTTTTTATGAAAATTCACATGAAAAAATTATATGATTTTTATTATATCTAAAATGTTAATTATTATTACACTTTATGAGTATATTTATTTATCTAAATCATATAATTTTTTTGTATTGAATTATTTTTATTTTTATCTATTATTTATCGTTATTCGTTCGTTATCCAATTTTTTTAATAAATATAAATAAAATATAAATAATTTTTTTAATAAATATAAATATAAAAATACCTCATGGGTACTCTATCCTATCCATTAACAGTCCTAAAAGAACCGGAGAAGTCCTGGGCCCCGTGTCCTGCTTCTGGAGAAGTCCTGTGATTTCTTGGAACCAACTGCCACTTTCTCGTGTCGTCCCACCGCTCCATCCGACGGTCCAGAATTTTCTTCCCCCCATCAGAGAATTCCGGAACCATTGATTCCCACACCCCTTATAAAACCCCCAAACCCCTCCCCTGTTTTGAAGCCCAGAAGAAGTTATTTCCTGCTCAGAGAAACCGAACCAACTCAACTCGCTTTCAAGAACAAAAGAAGCTCTCTGATTCTGATCATACACTCTTTGTTCGATTGATTATTCATCGACATGGCTGGAAAGGCAAAAGGAGAAGGACCAGCAATTGGGATTGATCTCGGGACGACTTATTCTTGTGTGGGTGTGTGGCAACATGACCGTGTTGAGATCATACCGAATGATCAGGGGAACCGCACGACGCCGTCATATGTGGCCTTCACTGACACTGAGCGGCTGATCGGTGATGCGGCCAAGAACCAGGTTGCCATGAACCCGAACAACACTGTTTTCGGTATGTTATATATACATCTAATTCACATATCTAGTTTCATAGCATTTTAATGGGTTAATATTAATTGCACTTCATCAGGTCTTTAAAATTTATAAATTTTTTGGTGTTAGATTGGTACAATTGCTTATGCCCAATTTTTTACCTCAATTATGTAACATTAATTAAGATGATCAACTCCTAGCTGGTAGCTTTTTAGAGTTTATTTTTGGAATTTTGCACTAAAAAAACATAAAGATGTCTTTTATTTTCTATAGTTAGTAGGTTTTAATATTGAATTTGAGATTTCAGAGATTTCATATTAAAAATAGAGATGCTATCTATTAAGAAATATTCGGAGTTTAAGGCTTTAAAGATGCTATCTTTAAATCTTTCGAGTTTAGGGCTCTCAAGTACAAGCTGTTGGTGTTATAATGTATTGAATTATTATTTCTTTTGCATTAGACTCATTAAAAAGATCAATTTTTTAAATAAATCAGAGGTAAAAAATTTCAGTTACTGTACTTGGTAAAACAGAACAAGAAATACTGAGTGACGTGTTTTCTACTGTTAACTTGTGCAGATGCAAAACGACTGATTGGAAGGAGGTACAGTGATCCTTCGGTTCAAGCTGACATGAAATTCTGGCCCTTCAAAGTAATTCCAGGCCAAGGGGACAAACCGATGATAGTTGTCCAATACAAAGGAGAGGAGAAGCAGTTTGCCCCTGAGGAGATCTCCTCCATGGTACTTACGAAGATGAGAGAAAGTGCTGAGGCTTTCCTTGGCGCCACTGTGAATAACGCTGTTGTGACTGTCCCGGCCTACTTCAATGACTCTCAGCGCCAGGCGACAAAGGACGCCAGTGTCATTGCCAGCCTTAATGTGATGCGTATCATTAATGAACCCACTGCTGCTGCCATTGCCTATGGCTTAGATAAGAAGGCTGGTGGAGCAGGCGAGAAGCATGTGTTGATCTTTGACCTTGGTGGTGGCACGTTTGATGTGTCTATTCTCACAATTGAAGAGGGGATATTTGAGGTCAAGGCAACGGCTGGTGATACCCATTTGGGTGGAGAGGATTTCGACAACAGAATGGTGAACCACTTCATGCAGGAGTTCAAGAGGAAGCACAAGAAGGATATCAGTGGCAATCCGAGGGCTCTGAGGAGGCTCAGAACAGCTTGTGAGAGGGCCAAGAGGACACTCTCCTCTACTGCTCAGACCACCTTAGAGATAGATTCACTTTATGAGGGTATTGATTTCTATGCCACTATCACTCGTGCAAGGTTTGAGGAACTGAACATGGATTTGTTCAGGAGGTGCATGGAGCCGGTGGAGAAGTGCCTGAGAGATGCCAAGCTGGACAAGAGTCAGATCCATGATGTGGTCCTGGTCGGTGGTTCGACTAGGATTCCAAAGGTGCAGCAGCTTCTGCAAGATTTCTTTAACGGGAAGGAGCTCTGCAAGAGCATCAACCCGGATGAGGCTGTGGCGTATGGTGCTGCAGTTCAAGCTGCAATTTTGAGTGGTGAGGGTAATCAGAAGGTACAAGACTTGTTGCTGTTGGATGTCACTCCCTTGTCGCTTGGTCTCGAGACTGCAGGTGGGGTCATGACAGTGCTGATACCAAGAAACACGACCATCCCAACCAAGAAAGAGCAGGTCTTCTCCACCTACTCTGACAACCAACCAGGAGTCCTGATCCAAGTATATGAAGGTGAGAGGACCCGGACTAAGGATAACAACCTGCTCGGAAAATTCGAGCTTACTGGTATCCCCCCTGCTCCAAGAGGGGTGCCACAAATCAATGTCACCTTCGACATTGATGCTAATGGCATCTTGAATGTCTCGGCTGAGGACAAGACGACCGGGCACAAGAACAAGATCACAATTACCAACGACAAAGGGCGGCTCAGCAAGGAGGAGATAGAGAAGATGGTTCGTGATGCTGACAAGTACAAAGCTGAGGACGAAGACGTCCGGAAGAAGGTTGATGCAAAGAATGCTCTGGAGAACTACGCATACAACATGAGGAACACCATCAAGGATGAGAAGATTGGTGAGAAACTCGGTGCGGCGGATAAGAAGAAGATTGAGGATGCAGTGGAGGAGGCTATCAAGTGGCTCGACTCGAACCAGCTTGCTGAGGTGGATGAATTTGAGGACAAGATGAAGGAGCTGGAGGGGATCTGCAATCCGATAATTTCCAAGATGTATCAGGGAGGTGCCGGTGGAATGCCGACTGGTATGGATGAGGATATGCCAAAGGGTGCTTCAAGTAATGGTACTGGTGGTGCTGGACCAAAGATTGAAGAAGTTGATTAAATCGAATAAACTTATCTCAGTGCCTTCTGTGCGAGGACTAGGTGTTCGTGAGGGTAATATACATATATACATAAAATGTTCGAGTGTGCTAAATAGCTTGTTAGTCAAAGAGTACATGTAGGTGGTCATAAGGGTAAATATACTATGTTTGTGTGCTAAATAAGAGTATATGTACATGTAGTTTTTGTCGACTGTTGTATGGCATGATGTGCAGCTGTTTTTGATGCTTTTGTGTCTTAGTGGAGATGAATAAAGGAACGTCTTTAGTTTTTCCGAAGTCTCAAGCTTCTATTATTTTCCATGATGTGATCGTTTTCGTTGTGCTTCTTTCCGAGTGTTTCTCCGTTAAATCTTACAAGTCACAACTATGTAAAATTAAGTGCCGATTTTTCCTTCGAAAATTTGAGAATATCGACGCATAAACAAATTTTAATAAAACAAAGATGACCAAGTATAACTTTTTATTAGGTTCCATTGGAGTGTTTGCTTGGTTTTGCACCCGCTTACCGATCTCGTTTAGCGAGTCAAGAACATATTTTCTTTGAGATAAAAATAAACCTTTCTCCTTTGAATATGCAATTTCGATCCCTAGAAAATACTTGAGTTTTCCTAAGTCTTTAATGTCAAACTCATTTTTTAGATAGTCTTTCATATTTTTAATTTTCTTTTCATTATTCCCTGTAATGATAATATCATCTACATACACAAGGACAATGATTATTATAGCACCTGAATGTTGAACAAACATGGATGAATCTGCTGAGCTTTTTACAAAATTGTGTGATAAAAGATGACTAAGTTTGTCATACCATGCTCGAGGAGATTGTTTGAGGCCGTAAATGGACTTATTCAACTTGCACACGAGATCTTTATTTGAGTTATTCTCATATCTAGGAGGCAGAGTCATGTATATCTCTTCTTCTAGTGTACCTTGTAGGAATGCATTTTTAACATCTATTTCGGATAGATCCCATCCAGAATTAACAGCCACTGATAATAAAATTCGCACAATACTCATTTTTGCAACTGGGGCAAATGTCTCTTGGTAGTCTAGGCCATATGTTTGAGTAAAACCTTTTGCTACCAGTCTGGCCTTGTGTCTTTCTATAGTTCCATCACTATTATATTTATTTTTATAGACTCATTTGCATCCTACATGTTTCTTACCTTTTGATAATGTTACAAGTGACCATGTTTCATTTTTTTCAAGAGCTTTGAGCTCTTCGCTCATGGCTGCATGCCATATAGACTGGTCTTTGGCCGTTGAGTAACTATCTGGTTCACTTGTCCTATCCACTGTCCCTAAGTATGACATATATTTAGGGGATACCTTATTATAAGAAATATAATCTTGGATAGGATAACTTATCTTGCAGGTTACATAATCTCATAACCTGGATGGTGGTCGTGTAGGGCGAGTTAATCTTCTTGGTTGTACTTCAACTGAATCAGATTGTTCGACGTGAGGCTCTGGCTTTAGTTCCATGTTCTCCAGTCTCATATCTCCCCCTGAAGTGTGCTCCAAATCTCCCCCTGAAGGCAACTCGCTCTGAGGGAAGGTGGCGGTACCTTCAAACAAGGTTAGTGCGGGAAGGGTAGCGGGGAGGAAATCCCGTGGGTTGATGTCGTCGCTATCCTTATAAAAAGATTCATGTTCAAAAAAACGGACATTCCGAGAGATATGTAATTTTTGTTTGCTAGGATCAAAATATTTGTAACCCTTTTGTTTAGAAGAGTATTCGAGAAAAATCGTTTTGAGTGCATTTCTATCAAACTTATCATGTCTTTTGATGTGAATAAAACATGTGCACCCAAATATTCGGAGATGGTCTAGGTTGATAGATTGGTTTGTTATAACTGAAAAAGGACTTTTGTGATTTAAAACGGGAGTGGGGAGTCTATTGATGAGATAAACAGCGGTGAGGACTGCTTCTGACCAAAATCTTTTTGGAACATTCTTTTTGGAACATTCAATCACCCAACTATTATTAAAATGAGAATTGAACGAGTAGTTGAGTTTGTTATCTGACCCGCTACCTTTATTATTCATGTTGCTGAGTAATTGGGCTAGGAGATTGCCAAGCTGGGCTTGAGTCAGATTGCTTAACTGGGCTTGGTTGGCCTGCCTGTCGTCACGGCCGGAAGCAGAGGCCTGCTCTATTTGAGTCGGGTCTTCTAGGGTTGCCGACAAACCTCCACTATGCCTCTTTTGTTCCGCGCGATTCCCTTTGTCAAATCGCGAGCCCTTGCGATCGCCGCCCTTGTCTCTGCGCTTGGGTCGGAGCTCCGGGTAGAGGAACCAGCACTGATCGGACGTGCCCCTCCTTCTTGCAGTTGTCGCAGCGGGCTGAGCTAGCTCCCCGAGTTCCACCCGAGGCATCATGGTGACGGTTGGTGGTAGTGAAGGCCTGCGACTCTGGTTCAGATGTTATCTGTGGGTTCATGAGTTTCCTTCGGGATTCCTCCCTTTGTACCATGGCCACTACCGCTCGTGATTTTGGGAGTTCTTTGAAGAGTAAAATTTGAGACCTAATCGGCTCATAGCTCGGATCAAGGCCCGAGAGGAATTGAAAGATGTGTTCCTGCTCTAGGGTTTTCAGGTCAGTAGTTTGAGTATAGAGGGCAAGTTCGTCCCATTTGGTTTTCAAATCATCGTAGTATTCGGTGACTGTTTTGCTGCCTTATTGGATTTTTGTAATTTCTTATTTTAAGTGGAAGATGTAGGCAAAGTTTTGGTCTTGACCGAACATTTCTTTTGTTTCATTCCAAAGTTCCTTGGCAGTATCACAATATATGAATGAACGGGATACCTGTGGCTCCATTGAGTTGAGAAGCTAGTTGATGACAGTAATGTCATCTTGGTGCCAGTGCTGGTACGAAGTATCAGTACTAGTGTTTGGTACTGGTACAACAGTGTTTGTTGTTAGGATTTCGCCTTACGATCTTGGTCCTTCATAATAAAATGAGTTGAAATGTGCATTTAATTTGATATTGAATTTCAGCAAAAGAGGATATTTATAAATTAATTTACTATCGAAGGAGTGTATGACCCTGAAAACTGTCCTAATCAGAGAAATTAATTTGCTATTTCAAACAGTTGCCAATCTGCTTGCCAACTGGCCGATCAACTGAAAATAAAATTTACAGGGATATCAGAGAAATATGTAACAAGCATGAAGATTCTGTATCTTTTGTAATAGTTTTACAAAACAAAATATTTTTTCTACACATTCAATGTCTCGTGGACATATTGTAATGGATTTTTTCCAAACCAAACTGCTTCTTCATTAAGTACTTTACATTATTTTGCAGCCATAGAAGATCTTGACTCTTTACCAGCAACTCTTCTCTTATCTTTTTTATATAAATACAATATTTTCTGCCTACTTGTATTTCAACCACTTGGACTCTTGCTTTGGGAGATCATGGGAGCACAATTGTAGGGATAGACCTGGGAACAACTTATTCACGTGTGGCAGTATGCGGAATAACAGTGTAGCAGTCAAACCGGATGAAGATGGCAACCTCCACACACCATCGTGCGTGGCTTTTTACAGATAGCGGCATTCTGATAAGTGACAATGCTAAGGAACGTTCTAGAGAAAACCCTACCAATACAATTCCAAGTAAGTCTTAGTAGTTATTACCCTTTCGTATTTCAACATTGTTTCTGAGAGGAAGCAGGAAACTAATCTTGTCCACATGATTTTGAATTTATCAGATTGCTTAAACACTGTTCAATTGCAACGAATACTTGGCTGTTTTACCACAATGATTTGTTCATTATGTAGATTTTCATAATATATATAAACAGAAAGAGAGTTGGGAACAATCCATATTGTCTTATCTTAGCCAAGCCGAATAAAATGTCTTGCTACTTAATTTTGTGCACAAGTGCCTGGAAGTACTTGAATCAAACCAGTACTTGGCGAAATTGGGCAGGATATGACATGGAACTGTAACTTTTTTAAAAACTAGATTCTTCTTCCCCTGCACTGACCTACCAGTACCAGTATCAAAGCAAAGCCACTCCTTTTTTTTTTTCTGAAATACAAATATACAGGTTAATTTTTCAGAAGAGTAATTTGAAGAATAAGGAACCCAAAATTTGTCTACACCAAAAAACCTATGAGCATTGCTATATTATACTTGAAGACCTCCTTAATTAGAAGTCCATGGCCAGTCAGTCTATTTCATCCAAGTTTCAGTATATATTAATTTAATTCAAATATATAATGTGACATAGCTAGTTCAAACATATATTATCATTTAATTAGGGGTAATTCTGAAACAGATATCAAGCGAGTAATTCAGAGAAGCTTCAGCAAATCCTCATTTCAAAATGGTTAGCAGTGATATGAAGGTCAAACCAAAAATCATAGTCAATGGCAATGGCAATGAAGAAAAGTTTAAAGCAGAAAAGGTTGTCTCGCTGCTGTTTGGACAATTGAAGGAGATTACTGAAAACTATCTTGGAGCCAAAGTGACTAATGCCGTTGTCACGGTGCCCACCAGGCGCTGACGAATTGATTCTCTCAACCCTTGATAATCACTTTTATGGAGCCAGTCGACCAATTCTGGAACTAGCCTGATAGGTCCCAAAAGCGTCAATCTTCATTTTGCCTCAAAGCTTGTCAACATAATGCAATAAAGGAGGCAGCCCACATTGCTGGACTCAGTGTTGTATTGCTTGATGAACCGATTGCAGCCTTCTTGCCTATGGATTAGAAAAGGAGGGTAAGTCAGGGAAACGAAATGTGCTTGTTTTCGACTTTTTGCCTATGGATGTGCCTGTTGCTACCATTCGAGGAAAGGAGTTGAGCTCAAGGCAACCATAGAAGATACCAATCTTGGAGGGGAGTATTTTGATTAATAAATTACTGCTGATCGCAGCTTTTGTTAGTTGTTAATGAGAATCCCAATGCTTTACGGAGGCTTCGATCTGTTGGAGAGAAGGCAAAACTCATTCTATCTTCAGTTGATCATAGTAGCTCTTTGTATGACGAGGTTGGCTGGCAGGATTTCTTCACTTTGGTTATGCTTGACGGGATGAATCAGTACCATTTTGAGCCGTGTATAGATCTGGTAGTGAAGCGTCTGATGGATGCTGGTGTGGACAGGTCTGAGATAGAAGATGTCATCATAGTTGGTGGATTGAGCAATATACCCTCAGGGCAGGAGCTGTTGCAGAAATTTTTTGAAGGGAAAGAGCTTTGCAAGATTGTCAAGCTGGATGAGGTAATCGTACGTGGTGCTGCAATTCAAGCAGCCATCTTGAGTGGAGAACATTCTGAAAAAAAAGGAGAAGAAATGGAGACGGCCGACACTATCAATGATGAGAAGAGTTTAAAAGAGAATATCTTTAGCAGCTGTTGCAACAGTTTCTTTCCTTTTTTGCACCCAGGGCATGCAATATTTTACATAGGGAGCAGAGCAAGTCAAAACAATGGTATGATCATTTTCTGTTGATTTTGCAACCGTTGATGTCTATTATTACTCAATGTTATCAGTTGATACTAACTACACTAACCAATAAGTCTGCTCGGAAAGAAGGAGATCAGAAGGAATATGCCAGATTCTTAGAAACACAAGTCAGGCGGGAAAAGCAGAGATACAAGATAGTGCCAAATAAATCTGAGAATCATGTTTACAATGTTTGAATCTTTTAAAAGGTTTTATGCTCAACCAGATTGCTGCCAAGACATCATTACAGAAATGGCTGCTTAAAAAAACTCTAAAAGAAAATGAAGATAACTTACATAACACTCTCTAATACATTTGATTTATTTTCTCGTTTTATATTGGATATTCATGTGAAGGATTACCATTGGATGTTATTATAGATCAATTTGCATGCATCACTATAATTTATAAAGTTGTTTTTCTATAGTTAATTTAATTTCTCGGAATGAAAAAGTACATTCAATATGTGTTAGACAGAAATGATTATGACGACGATGAAGATGAAAAAGAAAAAAATAATTAATAACTAGATTACAGTCATTACAGCAGATAAAATTTCATGAAATAACCGAGGTTGAAATTGATGCTAGATTAGTCGGATAAAATTTCATGAAAATATTCTAGGACTTTTTACTTTGTAAATTCATCATTTAAGTAAAAAATCCAAAATAATTGGAAACGCATTGAAATGATAGTTTTTTGCTACTGGTAAAAAGGAAAAAAACGAATGATTTGGGTTTTCTTTTATATCTTTTAAACTTTCTACTTTCATGGCAGTAAGAAACATGATTGTTGAGACAAACTTGCTCTGTGATTTCCGTACCATACTCAGATACAACACAATGCAAAACTGCAAATTAAGACTTCTCAAATTCATTTGCAAAAAGTAGGGACGGGTGTGAATGATTTCCAAACTTTTGTTCATACTGCATGCATATACTGCACATACCAGTTTCTAAGAAATTAGAACTATGGTCTAACATGTTAGGCATGCCTATCAAAATGAAAATGATCTTGCATGGATATAACTCAACGAGAAGTTATGTTCTTCTACTCTAGAAGGCGCCGTGCCTTTTCATTTGCTTAGCAATGTGGAGAGGCACGGTCCAGACTTTTTATTGAATATTTAGAGCTAATATTAATCATAAAATTGAGTTATTCGTCAAATAATATTACTATTTCTATAATCATTTGTGTTGAAGTTATAATCTTCTCTCAATTTTGTTTGTTACACGAAATACTACATAATTTAGGAATAAAATTGCTTAACTTTGTTTTTTTTCTTAGATTGCCATCAATTATGAATTTTAATTTTTCTTAAATTCTGAATGTCAATTTTTCTCTTAATTTTATATTTATTTTATATTAATTATGTATTCTTGATTAAAATTTATATTAATTACTAAATTATCTTTATTTTTATTTTTATTTTCTTTTCACATAAAGATATTAATTTTTATATTTTTAAAAGACATCATGGTAGCAACTCATGGATAAGATACTAGTAACACATTATGAGTATTAATTTTTAGTCTAATGATAAAGACAATACTTTTTATGTAGGTGATCACATATTTAAAATCTAAATAAAATTCTTTATAAATATTTAAAAATTAAATAATTTAGACTCTCATCTTTATAAAAAAATATATAGCCCATTATATTTTTTTCCTCTTAGACTTATAAAGCATAATATTTTTCGTATCTTCCCTGTTTCCTAGTTGTGCGGCAAAATCACAAGGAAAAGAAAGAGAGCTTAAGGGCTGTACTGTACAAAAAGGAGCATAATAATGGCATTATAATAAAAAATTCTTAAATGCAATGCGTTATATAGATATTTTTATGCAATACGTGAAAATCTTAAATTTTAAGTTAAAAATGATTAATCTAAAGTGCTTAATATGTTCTTCATATCAAATTCTTATAGAAAAGTAAATTCTTCATATCATTATCGAATGATTCAAAATTCTCAAATCAAATAATTTTTTTTCATCTAGAAAAAATTCTGTAAGAATTTGATGTGAGAACATATTGAGTGATTTGAATCGATAGTTTTTAACTTAAAAATTTTAAAATTTGGATGCATTATACGAAAGCATCCGTACTAATTGGCGTTAATTTGACGTTTCCTTGCAACACATTTGAAATTCAACATTAGCGGAAGAATAAAACCTTCATCGATCGTCAAGTCAATGATTATCCCCCGCGGTTTTAGAATAACCCAAGAAAGCTGAAATGGCATCAGTTCATATATTTAAATCAGGTCAAAAGAGCATGATTTTCTGCGCAAAGCAACCATCCTGAAAAGGTCCCAAGCCAATTTTGTCAAATAAACAATTTAAGTGTAAATAATTTCAGGAAAACAAAAGAGAAGGAACAGAGGAATAAATGCACATAAATTTATTGAGGAATTGACACGTTTTTTAGCTTTGAATACGTTTATGGCAGTCTTATCTTGTCAGTAAATGTTACAATCAAATTGAACTGAACTTCTGACTTGGCACCAGCTTTGACCCTTGTTGCTTATCGCTTAACCAACCATTCAAAAATGATTTATTTTTCTTTTCATTCCGGCACCTATGATTTATCTTTATAAATGGAGCTTTAGTTCAATTCAATAAATATTTGTTAGACTTGTATTAGTTAAAGGGTTTTCTTAATCTAGCAACAGAGAAATTTGGAAGATTTTATACGTATACAAATTATGTCACATTCAATATAAACGGCTACAACTACCTACCTAAATTTAGAATATGAATATGGTATTAGATAGAAAAGTCAATCTATGCTCATCTTATCATAGCATCTTGCGTATTAGATAGAAAAGTCAAGCTACCCTTATCTTATCATAGCATCTTATGTAGGGGTTAACTAACCCTCCTAAATTTTTTAAAAATAGTGTTTTTAAACTAATATTTTATTAATCTTTATCTTTCTGGATTTAATTTTTGACTCCCCTGAATTGAATGATCCTTTTAGTTGAGAAAAAAATATTATGGATAATGAAATAATTATGCAAATGTTTCAAAATTTTAAGTTTCATAGAGAATTTTTTCATAATTGACATGATTATCTATTATTTTGTGTTTTATTTTTATTATTTTTAATATATAAAAAAATATTATTTTGATAATTTTTATTAGATAATAACATAAAGAGCAAACTTAATAAACTTAATATAATATATACATCATGGCTGCAACGCCACAAGTAATGAACTTAATATTATTTTCACATTCAGATTCTGAATTCAATCTATTGATTTTGTTAATTTTAATGAGTGATATATATATATATATATGTAAAATTTTCGATTTTTAAAGTTTATTTTATGCTAGATTAAGGAATAAAAAAACTAATATACTAAAATTATTTAATCATAGTCAACTAGAATCATTTAATTTTTTTATTCCTTAATCTTGCATTAAACGAACTCTAAAAATTAAAAATCATAAAATTACATGCATATGTCTTCCATAAAAAAATAATAAATCAATGATTTCATTTTGAAATTAAATGATTTCAATTTGAAATTAAGTGTCAAATTTTAAAATATAAAGTATAAAATGAATTTATGGCATTTTATGACAAAAAAAATGTATAACATTAGTACCCTCAGTATACATATGCATCGTCAAAATAGACCATAACATCATTCTCATGAAAGTGAACTTCTCTTTTGAAATTTTCAGATTACAACATACGAGGAAATTCTGGAAAAGACGAGGTAAAAACTTGGGAGAAAAGTCATTGAAACGTTTTAAGAGAATAAAACTGGAGCAATTCATCTCCTACGAAAAATAAAAAAATCAGCCTACATGTCCACTAAGCATTTAAATTTGAAGATTTAAGCTATTCTTACATGAAGTACAGTGCAAATAAAACATGTATCCAAGGGGAGGCCAATCTAAAAAGTACATCAATCGGAAGTACCAAAGGAACAAAGTAACTCCAAATGCTCCGTCAAATATAAAGCATTTTCCTTAAAATTAAAGATGAAACCAATCACCGTACAAAGATCAAAACGGTGGTTAGTATACCCAACTTACCCACAAAGAACATTAGAAGAAAATTTTCTACCCTGACAATAACAACAATATAGAGCCTCAGCAAACAATTTAATTGTCAAATAAAGAAAAAGGCACCCTTTCTTATTAAGCCCATGACTGAGGTGGGCGCATGGAGACATGCACCTCATGCTCTTCGGGCCCCACATGATGCTTGGGCACCATTATCTCAAGACCTGTACCTGTTTCATCATAGTATGCCTCGAGTTTTGCATCTTCAGGAATTCGCGTGGCCAAGGGGATCTCTCTAACAAATTCTCCTGGTGTGCAGTGCTCTGGTGAAGGGTCGGTTAGCTTAAATGTTCTATCATGTCTCTTCACATAAGGCATTCGACCAACACTAGTGCAAGATATCTTGACTATACCATAAGTGAGTGTATTTCTCCAAGAAACCTTAACCCTTTGCAAATCTGTGAAGGGTAAACTAACCATTATCAGATAGCCCTCATCATCTTCATATATGGTTTTTGAAGCAGTAACCGGCCCACAGGCATGACACATCACACCTGAGAAATCATTTAACCATGCAGGCTCGAATGGATTTATCTCAATATCTTGGTTTAAGTCTTCCTCCATGGCATGTGGGGAGCAATCTTTCTTTCGCTTATTGCTACCACATATGGGTGAAATGTCTACCTCATCCGTGGAGTTATTGTTTGTCGGTCCCTGGGTCGACAGATTGAGCCCAGATCCATTCAAAAGCTTCTTGTTATTTGCATGTGTAAGTTTTTTTAGAGGAGGTTGGGGCCTCTCAAGTTCAAAATCAGTACTGGGTAAATTTCTCCATGACTCGAAATCACTCGATTCTAACGGTATCAGAAAGTTAACCTCATGACCAGTGAGTTCGAGCCACTTTTTAAGATCAGATTCACTCACTGAGGTCAGATTCGGTGACCTGACAAGCTCAATCCCATGCAAACACTGTGGGTTAGACAAGCCTCTGTATTGCTTCCGCTGCATGCGGTGAGACCTCACAAACCCTTTCTCAGCGCTAAAAGGGAATTGGGGCTCACCCAGGCGAGAATGTCCATTCATAAAACTTCTCAATTGCATCTTGCCAAGGGCATTTTCAGGTCGTTCTTTGAAAACCCACATGTACATGTTTTCCACATCATGCTGCACCAAGAACACGTCCAGGTTTAAGTCTGATTTGCTGAAACCCCCAAACCCATTAGCATCCCGGGTGATGGTTTTACCCTTGGATTTCTCAGACAGCACAGGTTTGAAATAGTAGTTGAAGAAGAACCATGCGCCCCATATGCTGTCCCCTCTCTTGGCGCACTTGCGGGATCCAGAGTTGTTGCAACCGTTGCTGTTGTTGCTTGCGGTGGCTTTTGGCTCGAACATCTGCGAGACTGAGCCGAGACCCACATCAAGCATGTCACAAGTATCACCAGGCCATGGATTGGTGGCTGAAGGAGGTGGTGGGGAACGCTCAACATAGACCGGCTGGTTTATGTCAACAGGGCTAGGCATGGATGACTCAGACTGGACCAAGAGGCTGCGAGCACAGTCAAGGGGACCAGACAGATGGGGCCCAGTGGAGTCCATGGTGAGGAGAGTGGAGGGGTGGTGGTGGTGGTGTATTTGCATCTGGTGGTGGTGGTTCTCAATGGACAAGGCAGTTAGCAGAGGTTCTCCCATGGCAACAGTGGAATTGGAGATCTCTTCTTCTTCTCCTGCTGCAGCCGCCGTCTCTGACTCCGTTGTTTCTCCTTCTCCTAATCACCCACTCCTCTTCCTCTATAGGTGTGGGCAACACGCGCATTGGATTTCAAACCTCTATCTGAAACAACAAATCTTCATCGGATTGATTGTATTGAACGGTCAGAGCTTTGAATTGCAAGAAGAGATTTGAGGATCCGGTAGCAAATCAGCGAGATCAAGGTTAGGGAAGGGATCTGAGGTCAAACCCTAACCACGACCCTAATCCTAACCCTAGAACGTACCCTGGTTGATGGGAGATGAGGGGGTTACCTTATTGGAAGAAGACGAAGAGCAAAGAAGGAAAAGGGCTCGAGATGAGCCGATAGAAGTAGCCGCCTCCATGTGAAGGGGAAAGAAAGAGGTGAGGGACGAAAAGAGAAGGGGAGATGGTAACGGTACCTGTTTAAAGACAGGGAAGAGAACAGAGAGTAGGTGTCATGTGTGGCTAAGAAAGTAAGAAAGCTGGGGATGTAAAGAATTTATCGAATAATAATATCTTCTTCTTTTTTCTTGCTGATCATCGCTGCTTCAAATTATTTTTTCTTTTGCATTTTCGTCCCGCTCTTCTGTAATATGTTATGCCTAAGTTCGGTTCTATTTCTATAGATAGATGGTTGAACTTCAAACTAGGTTTCAGTTCAATTAATCCTATCACACAAAGTCACAAACCATAATCCTAGCTCTAAATATATCGTTTCACTTAGTAAAATTTTATCAGCAAAGCTACTAAGTAAGTTAGTATGAAGTTAAGCTCATCAAATCTTGGTAAGCTTGACTTAAAAATATATTTTTTCATATTTTAAATTTTAGTTTATATTGCTTAATAAAAATTTTATATCAAATTATTTTTACATAATTTTTAAAAAATTTAAGTACTTATTTCAAATTTTTAAGATTGACTCTAAAATCTTGCATAATTCATCTTTCTCTCGTTGGTTTTCCTTCTAATTCTTTATTTTGGATTCTTTTGAAAATGATGTGCAAAAATTGAATGCTTAATTATTATTTTAGACTTGATTTTTAAAAATCCAAAATAGATAGTTAGAAAATTTTAAACACTTTAAATTTTATATCCTTAATATTTTTATGTGAGAAATTTAATGAGAAAGATAAATTTGAATTTCGGACATATTACGATAAAATTTGTGATGCATGCACATCGGCCCAAAACTATTTTCGAACATATTATGATAAATTTGAATTTCACATAAGTCACGGTAAAATTAGAATCATGTGTATTTCGGACCAAAAATATAAATATCTTAATATTAGTCAACTTATGTTTTATAAAGCACAAAATGTCTTATACTTCATGCTAAAAAATGGCTGAATGCATTTTCTACCCTAAAAAATATTTAAAAATATAAAATTTAGTTTTGAAATATATTTTTAATATATATAGAGATTTAATATAAAATATGGCTACGATGTTTTACAAAGCGTAGGGACATTGTGTAATTTACGCTCAATTATTAATTTCAAATTAGGAATGACCGATTGGAACCCTTCACCCTAATCTTCATAACAAATCTATTATCGAACCAAATTTATATATTTTCTAGAATTTATTTACTATTTTTTGGATAGGAAAATCATTATTTTTGAATGAACCAGGATTCTCAGATCAAATCATTTTCTCCTCATCCGAAAAATAGTAAAAAAATATTAGTCATTTTTAGATTGAAATTAATAATATAACACAAGACAATAATATTCATGTGCTTTTCAAAGCATCATAGTTGGACTCTCTATATATAAAAACTCATGTTATATCTTTTATATTTCATGTTATATCTCTTATTTTTGAATTTAAAATACCGATTCAATCATTCAAAGTATTCTTCATATTGAAATATGTTTGGAGGCCAAATTTTAAAATTTTGTAGTTTATCTTTTAGGATAGAAATTCATTATTATTGGAATCATTTCAATGTGTTTTCTACCTCTAAAAAAATAGAATTTTTTTTTAAAATATAAAATTTAATTTTCAAATATATTTTAATATGAATGTCACATTAAATGGCTGGATTAATTTTTTAAATTAAAAAAATAAGAAATATAGTACGAAATATAAAATTATTTCATCCATTGTGACTCACCAACTCCTTATATATATGAGTTTATCTATTGTCCTTCCATCAGCACTATGACCAAAATGTTTACGATCCAAATTTCAAAATTATATATTCGAAATGTTAATCAAGATAACTCAAAATAATATTTGTATCAAAAACTTATAACATACCTATTTCTACCAACTTTATTACAATTTCTAATGATTTTCTTAAAATAACCCATTTTCACATACAAATATTAGTGTATTTCTATTAGTTATAGGATCATCCTATTAGTTTGTAATAATCTTGAAGTCAATAATACGATAAATTTATTATATAAAGCTTTGTTCATGAATTGAATATTTAAATGATATTTTATTTCCTTGAGTATTATTGAATTTATGAATCATTCTGAGTTCATGACTGGAATTATGAAACTTCATAATATAAAATATACTCTTAAAAAGTCACTAACTGAGGTAATTAACAAGAACACTAATTAACCACTATCAGGTTAGTATGTGGATTAAATGATGGTCAAGTTTCACAGACCATAGACAAAGAGTTATCATTTTAATCACATAGATAGATATTCAAGGAACATTATATTTGACAGATGATGTGTATTCTGCTAAGCTAATAAATACCCTAATTTATACTCAATTTCAGCCGCAAGCGCACGGCCTAGTCAAGTAGTAGTCGGGGTGTCGAACCACAAGAACAAACCGGTTCTCATAAATTTCACTAATATAGACAATTGAACGAGAATTTTGTATTAAACTAAGAGTGCATAAATCTAACAACAACGACTGAAAAAATTATCAAATAGAAGATTCTAGGGGCTTTCGGCTTCACTCTCACTCGTTTGGTCAATTCAATCTATTTGATCTTTTAATATATTTTAGTGTTTGTCGGGGATTCAATTTCAGATTTTAGTACCAAATTTACACTTTCGTGGTTTGATATCGTACCTAAATAATTCGGGTTTCACGATTAAGTACCTCACCTTACAAGTCTAAGCCCATTAAAATCAGTGAATCACTTTGGCATAACCTAGATTTTGTACTTCGCCTTTCGGTACCTCACATAATTTTTAGGGTTTCCTCGGTTTTCCCTTAGGTAATAAGTTTCACGATTAAGTACCCGACCTACGACCTAAATCATTGTTTTGGATCAGAAGATTCAGTTCCAACTTTCGGTTTCCGCTTTCACTTCTAGAGTAATATGCAGTTGATTAAAACTAAGCATTCAATTTAGACAAAATAACAATCACAAACAACAAGAACTAAAAGATCAACATACGAGTACAATTAAACCATTCGAGTTATCGAGTTTACACCTAGATCTCTAGAAGGATGTCTAGCCACAAATCATGTCAAAGATTGCACAAAGATTCATGTTTAAACAACAACACAACATGAGAAAAGAGTAAAGAAAAGAATACACCAAGAAGATCTACGATTTCTCGTCCGGTTCTTGAGTTCTCCTTCTTCAAATCCTTCTTCAATGGTGTTCTTTCTCTTCTTTCTTGCTTGAGATCTAGTATCCAGTCAGTTGAGAGATGTCTGAGACGAAGGGGTGTTAAAATCTCTTAATTCCAATGAGAAAATCGCTCTAAAACTGTAAGTTCGCGCTTCCAGCCCCGAAAATTGCGGTCCGTAATTTTTACACTTTCTTAACAGAGCGAACCAGAGAGCAAATCCCATTATCGCGGTCCGCAATTTTGATAATTTTGGTCCATAATTTTTTCCGAAGTGTTTTTCACTTGATTTATTCGTGTAGGTTCGATCCATCTCGTTCTAAGCATCATTTCTCATGTTTACATCCTTATTTACATTCCATAACATGCAAAACAATAAAAATACAAGAAGATCTCGAACTCGACATAAAAACTGAATAAATTCTTAATAATTAACATAAAATGCATAGTTTTTTAGATAAAACCCTAATTGAATATAATATATAATTGAGGCTTATCAACAGACCCCAAATGAAATATAAAATGTAATTGTGTTCGTGTTATTAATACTTTCATTCAGTGTTAACATCTAAAGTATGAGGTATTCATCTTTCTTATATAAGATATGTATGTGTGTGATTTCTATCAAACACTATCCGTAAAAGGTGGCTATAAAGGTAGCTCTTCGGTATACATAACTTGTGCGGAGAAAGAGATGGTTTGCCAAAAATACTATTGTCACTCGTATCTCTATACGAGTTATAGCATCACTGGACCCCTTGATAGAGTAAGATTATCTGCTAGCGGTATAATTATATAAGTAATTATATTTAATAATTTATTCAGGATCAAGACTTCCTCTATATGTAGTAGTATTTTATACTTCGTGACTCACCGTATCATAACTATATATATAATTGTGTTATGGCATTTTACAAAGCACCATGAGGGTCGGTGCTTCAGACTCGAATATATAATTTTAATTCAAAAATAAATGACATGAACCGTTCAATCTATTTTTCATATCAAAATATTTTAGCAAAAAAATATATTTTTTAGAACTTTTTGTTACTTTTTCTAATGGGGAGAAAATTATTATTTTTGGATGAACAAGAATTCTCAAATTAAGTCAGTTTCTCCCCCATATGAAATAATAGCAAAAAAAATCTATAAAATATAAAATATAATTTGATAACACATTTTGATATGAATATTAAATTGAACGACTTAGATATTTGTGTCCAAAGCACTGCATCTAGGGGTGTCAATAGGTCGGGTCGGGTCATATTATTTTATTATTATTTTTGAGCCGACCCGAACCCGACCCGATTAAATTCGGGTCAAAAAATCTTGACCCATACCCGACCCAACGGATCACGGGTCGACCCGACCCAACCCGTGTAAAATAATTAAATATTTATTAATTATTTTTATTTAATTTTAAGTAATAAAATATTAATTAATTTATAATTAATCTTAATTAGTATATAATTAGTGTATATTTAAGTTTTAATTAGTACTAAATCATAAAATTACTTCAAAAAATATAATTAATCGGGTCGGGTCGGGTTGGGTCGGATTAACCCGTCGGGTCAAGTCTAGAATTGACACCCCTAATTATATCCATGGTGCTTCGTGAAGCACCATAAAATAGCTTTCTCTCTCTATATATATATTTATGTGTGTATAGTGTGTGTGTGTTATCTATGATGAGTCATGAAGTACAAATATAATCGCATTATATCTCTCATTTTTAGAATTCAGAAGGTCAATCCAACCGTTCAAAGTGATTTTCATATTAAAATATATTTGGAGATTAAATTATATTTTTTTTAAAGATATAAGATTTTTATTAATGAAAATAAATAGCTCAATGTATTTTCTATTCTTAAAAAAAATAGATTTTTTTAAATGTAAAATTTGATCTCCAACCATATTTTAATATGAAGATCACATCAAATGGTTGGATGTCTTCTAAATTCAAAAATAAAAGATATGACATAAAATACAAAATCATTTTTTAGTTGGCAACTCACATAATTTAACTCTAAAAAATTGTAATGTTTTACAATTTGTTTTTATTGAAGTTTCGAAACTACAACCTCCCATTTGGGTTTGATTGTATATTAGACTAAACTCTGGTTCTTAACCTATTACAGAGGATAATACCCTAATTAATCACTAAGACGTTCGTGATTTTGGGCAACTAATGAAACATTGTGTTATTCGTATTCAATAAGTTTATATAACAGTTTTATTTTGGTGATAGTAACGAATATGTCATTATGTATGGAAGCCATCCAATCATTGGGAAATTTTAAGAGAATCATTTTGTCTAATCTGAACTGTCATTTAATTATATGCGATGAGCCGATGACGCGTCAATTATCTAGCATAGATATAAATAGTTTTTCAACAAATTATTCTGATTGCAAATATTTTAATTGATTTTATTGTATAAATTTTTACCACCAACAATAATTCTGATTGTCTGCACACAAATTTTTACTAATAAATTAATTGTGCAAACTTTTACCAATAATATTGTTTAACTGGACTGCCCACATATAATTTTATACTAATAAATTAATTGTATAATTTTTTATGAATAATAATATTTTCTTGCTGAACTGCATGTAACAAATCTTGACCATCTCAATTTTTTCTATATAACCATTATATAAATTATAATAGTGAAATCCAACTCATAAAATAACCTTGAAGACAAAACAGACCGTTATATCACTACCCTATTTAATTTCCCCATCAATTATATATTGAGCACGCTTTCGAGAACAACAAACAAGATAATCACAAAAAAATAATGATCGGAAAGAGCTGTTATCAATGCTTTTTCTGCGTTGATAATTTATCTTTTTGTGAACCAACAGATGTTAATTATAAAAAGGAGTTCCAATAAAGGCGGCTTTTGGGCACTAATCAGCTTTGTCCACTCAATAATTGCTCCTTTTTGTAATTTGAATCTTTTTTCGTATATATTAGTGAAAACAAACAACATAAATCAGTAAATTAGCGCGACCTAACGTAAACCCGTGCAGAACCAAACAAAAGGAGATTGGTCACTTGCAAATTCAATGTGTTATTATTTGTGCGATTATATACCTTTCACCTCAAGCAACTAGCCAAAAAGAAAGCGTGGTAAACAAGAACCTGACAATGACTTGATAAATAAAAATCAGAAGTTGTGTTTTCTCTCTCTCTCTCTCTCTCACGAGATAAACACTTCCATTCAGCCTTCTCTTCTTCTTTTCTTTTTAATATATTTATCTTTCGTTGAATGACTTAGATTCAACTTGTAACACTTGCAACTTGCAACTAGACGAAAGGGAGCAATAATTGTAGAGCAACCAGAGGCGAGTGATAGGGAATCAGCTGGTGGGGTTTGCTTAATTAATCAAGCCTATAAGTGATAATGACATGCTTGCTTTTAAAGATTCCATCCTTGATCCTAATGAAGGTCGGTTGAAGATATTATACATTGTACATTACAGATATGATAAGCAGCTTTGCACCGGTCAACAATTTAATTCATGAAAAGGTCGAGATATTTAGGGTTAATTTTTATTGTGCCCATTAAACTTTTTTTAAATTGCTAATATCTTCATTCAAACATTATAATAGTTTATATTCCCATTCAAACTTCATTTATTTTTTTATATCCCTTTTATACATATAACTTATTTCAAATTTATTATAACACTCAATTGACTATTGTACCATTTCAAAAATGAATATGCTCATCTTATTTTATTAACACAAAATAAGGATAAAGACTTATTATTCTTCTTGGGTTTCTCTTAGGGCTCTTCCGTATATATTTGTACAATTCATTCTTTCTTTTGCTTGTTTTGTAGTTCCTCTTATTCGTATCAATTAAGTTTTTGAAAAAAATCAATAAATTTCTTATGTCTATCTGTTCAGAGAAGTTGCTGACGTCCGTTATTGAAAAGAAAAAATGTTGTGCTATCTTTTTGTAAGTCATTTTAATTGTCTGATAAATTCTACTAATGATTATTTTCTATACCTATATTTTATATTGAATGCAAACTCTCTCTTTTTATTTCACTGTCATTGAGAAAATAAAAGTCGTATACATATTTCTCAAAAGGTATAATAGTCAATTCAAGTGTTATAATAGGTGAAATAATAGGTCATATGCATAAAATAGGATATAAAAAAATAAAGTAAATTTAGATGGGATATAAACTATTATAGTGTTTAGATGAGGATATTGATAATTTGAAAAGTTTTGATGGGTACACCGAAAATTAACCCAAATATTTTTATGCTAAGACCATCCTTTATCAAACCATGGGTCGAAATGACTCGGCCCAATAATTACTAAGCAAAAATCAGGACCGGCATGTTTAATTCAACCCAGTCGGTGCAACTCTTTATCTTTTGATATTTTCCTCAACAACCTCAACTCCTCCTCTCTTTTTCAAAAACATAATTAAGTAAATTAATTAAATAGAAAAAGAGTAATGTTAATTAATCTATTTTCTTTTCCAACTATTTGGACATAAATACTCTCTAAAGAAAAGATTGCATTATGGACAGAGTCACAGAGTCAGATTCATTTAATTATAATATTTGAACATAAATGCCCTCTAAATTGAATATGACTACTAATTAATTTCTTGTGAACCAAATTTTCTTTATAGGAGTGTTGTCATTTATTATATGTTATTATTTACAGCCCCTGAATTTCCTCATGTACTCCATTTGCGCACGTAAACTATCAAGTATGATTATTAGAAGTTTATAAAATTTAGAGGCATTAAAATAAAATAAACTTTAGAAAACTCAGGCATTTAAATAAATGTAACTCAAATGAGAACATCATATCACAAACACTTATAATTACTACTAGTAGAACATAATATTTGACCGAAGCAAATTAAATTTTTTAATTACTCTTTTATGTCATTTAGTCAAAATTTTCATGTGAATTAATAATTCGAAAATAATGTGGACGTATCATAAAATAAGTTTGGAAATAGTTTTCATATCCTTTAATTCATCCAATTATCTGAAACGGTGCTTGCAAACAAATAATTCAGGAATTATGCCAGAACATTGTTAATACGTTCATAAGAAGTCAATTCAAAATTACTAAAATCCATCTATTTAAATAAATAAAATTTAACCTGAAAACCAAAATAATTTATTTTAACTGCATTATTATCTAGATTAATCTTCTTATAAGATGCTTCTCGTAATAATTTATTTACGTATTTGATGTCATTGTCGGAGCAAAAGTGAAATTATAAAAATATTTGAACACCTTTTTTGTTTCCTTGCATTTTTTGCTTTTTATGTATTAACATAATTTCTCATTTCTTTATCTGATCTATTTTGGACAAGCAGCGGTTTCACCTCATGTGGTAAAAGAAAATATTTATTTTGAAATTGACAATTTATATTTTCCAGACATTTGAATGCATGATACAGCTAACTTCCAAATGCACGATAATTAATTTAAGTTATATTCGTCTTTTGATCAAGAATAATTAAGATCCGACTGCATACTCTTTTGACCGTTTACTCTATTTGTATCGTATCTAATAAGATTGGTATAGATAAAATTTTATTTTCGTTAAGTTATTGAATATGAATATGAATAATAAAAAAATTTCGTTAACTTATTGGGTAAAGATATGGATAAGAGCTACTCATCACCCGCTATTCCATTGTTAATTATATTATATCCTTTTGTATTGCTAATTATATTACAATCTTTTTCATTGCTATTATATTACAATATTTTTAATTTTGAAAGCCGTTTGACCGTTTACCCAACCCATATTGTATCCAATAAAACATATATAGATAATATTTTATTTTCATTAAATTATTAAATATAAATATGAGTAATTTTTTTAACTTATTAAATATAAATATAAATATAAATAAGAGATCTTCATTACCTATCATATTCATTGACAGCCCTATTTTTAATGCATTACAGCAACGTGGCCATTGGTCTTCTCTACATTGTACAAATTGAACATTTTGGAATGAGGAATCTAATTAATCACACTAAAACATTCCTAAGCATTCAGATTTTAGAGCAGAGATGCATTCCAGCCACGTTTTAAAGTGGTGATCATACAAATAATGCACTGCAACTACCAAGCACACACACTCACTGCACACGGGGACCCACCCCCACCGTGTCACCAGGCACCAGCAATGAACTGGAGTCGCACCAACCGCAATCGACCCTTTCCCATCCGACGCGGTTCCATCACCGCCTCTCTCTCACTCACATTTCTAAATCCTCATCAGTGATTTCTCCCTCGCTTTTTAACTTTTTTTCCTTTGAAAAAAGATTAATTTATTCATTGTTTCCTTTTGAATATTTAATCGAGTTTGTCTCCCCTCCAAGCCTCCAACCCACTTCACTTTGGTTATTTATTTTATTAGAGAGGTTGCTTCTCAATCAGACGAGATCTCGGTCCGGCGAGGCCATGCCGGAACCCTACCTCTGACGTCGCCATGAGGAAGCCCCATCGCCTCCTCAGCGACCGCAATTACAAACGATCCATCTTCTTCGCCGCCGGACTTTTCCTTCTCCTCCCTCTCCTTTTCTACGTTTTTCCTTCCATCAGGCCACATGGCAACACCCGTGCAGGGACTCCGCCCCCTCCTAGGCTCGCCTACATGATTTCCGGCTCCGCTGGTGACCTGCCACGTGTCAGGAGGCTTTTGATGGCCATATACCATCCGTGGAACTGTTATTTAGTTCTTCTCGATCTAAAAAGCGAGAGGAGAGATTTTGCGGAATTTCTACAGGAGGAGAAAGTATTTAAGGATTTTGATAATGTGAGGCTAGTAGAGGGGGTGGGGCCTGTATCTAGCAAGGGGCCCACAGAGGTCGCAGCATTGCTTCAGGGATTGCAATTTTGCTGAGAGAGTTCAAGGATTGGAATTGGTTTATCAATCTTAGTGCTTCAGATTATCCGCTCCTACCTCAAGATGGTACATTTCCTCTTTTAGACTCTTATTATGTTAGTAATATATATTACCATAATTGGATTAGTTACTTGCTGCTGTATGGTTGAGGTATATAGTATGTGTGCAAACCTAATCCAACGACCCCTGTCAAGAAATCTGTTCTATATCAGGTGTATTGCAACACTTGAAAGCAAGTGATGCTTAATTATCTTATTGATTGTATGCATTTTTTACTTCAGCATGTGCAGTTTTTATTATTAATAAGTATTATTAAATTAATATTGTTAAAAATAAGACTGAAAACCGTAAAATTTCAAATATACGAATGGCGGCGCCACTGCTGTCGGTGGCGTGGACGAAAACGCGCCACGCCGGTGGCGCGTTTCAAAAAATACATGTGGGTACTTTCACTGAGTAGAACTGAAATTCTTTAATAATGCCAATTTTGAACACATTGTTCACAGTGGATTACAAGAAGATCATCTCCTTTTTCTTAAACAAACTAGGAAATGTCAAAATGCATTAGTCATTCTGAGAAAAACTGATAAGAAAGGTAATTGAATTTTTTTGCAACCCACTGAAAAGTGTCAAATTGGTCTTTCTTAAACTCACAATTAGAAATATCTGGTAATTTCAATTTGAAAATTTCCTAATTAGCCTTGTTGCTGGCAGATATTCTTCACTTATTCTCTTACATACCTAGAGATTATAACTTCATCGAGCATACAAGCGACCTTGGATGGAGAGAGTAAGTTTTTCACCACTCTTTAAGTATTTTGTCCTTAATAGTTCTATGATCCTTGTATAATTTTTTTCATTTCCATTTATCACATTAAACATTTGGTATGAAAGGGCAAGGCCGATGGTTGTAGATTCAGGACTGCATGCCTCTAACAAAGCACAATTACATTGGATGAAGGAGAAAAGAAGTATGCCTGCTTCTTTCAAGCTCTTTGTAGGTACTGACTTTACACATGATTGTTCAAACACTACATTTGATGTGAAATCATATTCAAAGAAATTTGTGCCACTAATTTGGAAATCTATTTTTAATTTGCAATGCCACAAAACACTAGATAAATATGGTGTTGCAGGTACTATTGTTCGATATTGGCTGCAACTTTTACTTTTGTGTGTTTGTTTATTAAAAACTGATCGGTTAGATTGAGATTAAGTTGACCTTAGTAACAGGGTAGAAGACCAAATGAGGATACTAAAATCGTTACTTCTATTTTTGTACACAAAGTATGTATGGTGCATGTTGATCTTTGATGTGTAATTTTTTTTATCTTGGAATGTTTGGATGTAAAATGTCTATATCTATTTATTTTCCTGTTTTTTCCCATATATTTATGTAAAATATATATATTTTTTCAAATAGGGTCTTCTTGGGTTGTGTTAAACCGATCATTTATGGAGTTCTGCATAAGGGGTTGGGACAACCTCCCTCGCATGCTTCTCATGTACTTTGTGAATTTCCTGTATTCCTCTGAGGCATACTTCCATACTGTCATATGCAACTCAAAATACTTCCAAAACACCACCATAAATGGAGATCTACGTTTCGTAATCTGGGATAATCCCCCAAAGTTGTTGCCAATGAATCTCACCTCCCGTCATTTTGACCTGATGGCTGAGAGTGGCGCACCATTCGCTCACCCATTTGGAGAGGACGGTTATCAGGTTCTGGACAGGATTGACAGGGAATTTTTAAGGAAAATAAAAGACCGATTTGCCCCTGGTGGGTGGTGCATGGGTAGCACACTGTTTGGAAGGGACCCTTGTAGTGTTTACAGCAATTCTTTTATTATAAGACCATCGGATAGGTCTACAAAGCTGGAGAAATTGCTGATAAAGCTTTTAGACCCTGATACTTTCAGATCAAGACAGTGTAAATAAAATTAATTAAGAAGACATATGTAGTTAGCAGTTTTGTACAAGGTCAGCAATTTTTTTTTATCATATTGGTATTTGTTAATGGTGAATTTGAAGCTGGTTATATTCGCAAGTTGAAGATAGCTATGTGGAAATACTGGCCTTAATTTTGTTTCAGAAATTGAGCCTCTTAACCCACTGGAACAGTTGTGAAGATTTGGAATATATCTATTATCCTTTCATCTGTTAAAATCGATGTTTAGAAGATATTTTGCCTCTGAAGTCTGAAATATTGTCAAAATATAGTTTAAAAAATTGGTAATTGTTGTTTACTCGAGACATTGTCTTTAGTTTAACACCAGTTGCTGCTAGATTAAAATCTACGTACTCGTTTTACACTCCAAATTTATTTGGCATTTTCGAATTTTATTTCGTTTTTCTTCTAAAACAAGATTTCGAGTTTTGACCATTTTCCAAATTTATTTGTTCAAAGGAGCGAGGACGACTCCGCTCCTCCCAGGTTTAAGTTTAACAGCTGCCTGCCTGCCTGCCTGTGTCCTCTCGGCATTTTCATCGAGCAGGTAGTGTGCGCTCGCAGTAGCCAAAACCTAGTTCAAATTGAAAGTGTTTGAAGCTATCGTCTGATGGCTAACAGTTAATTTCAAAGAGAGGAGGTTGAAGAAATATTGGAGTGAGAGGGATATTTTGGTAAGTACATAAATATATTTCAAAATACAATGAAATTTTGTTTTTCTTTAATTAGAAATATATAAAATTTATAAAAATATGGCAAATAATTAATTAAATATGTTTTGAAATGACATTAGAGAAAGTTCAAATTTTAAAGTGGTATTATGCTAATTTTGAAGTTTTTGAGGTGGCATAGAACTAATTTTTCCTTATAAATAACATAATTCATTACTATTAATATTTCTTATACACGATGTTAGTGAATAAAAAATTAATAATTGATTTGTTAATACAAATACTATTCATGTTTAGTATAAATAGCAAATGCTTTATAAATGCTTTATAAATCAATGTTTCGGGTCAGATTCAGGTCGGTTCAACATTATTTTATTATTTTTTTAATCTGATCTGATTCATTTAAATTTGGATCAAATTTTTTTGACCTATATCCAATCCGATCGGGTTACGGATCGTCCCGATCCGATTCCTGTAAAATAATTAAGTATTTATTTATTATTTTATATAATTTTAAGCTTTAATTAATATTAAATCATAAAACTAATTTAAAAAATATAATTAAATAGGTCGGGTCAAACGATTCATACCCGATCCGATCCATGACGGGCCAACAAATTTTAATCCGTATCTGACCCATTTATTTTCTGGTCATTTAAGATTGAATTGGATCGAATTAACCCATTAAATCGGGTAAAATTTTAACACCCCTAGTTATGACATGCTAATTCCAGTCTACACCGAATTCAACCACCCAATATGAAGAATCAGATTGAGATCGTTTGTTCCTCAAGTGAACCTGAATCATTAATCCATCCACCGAAAGCTCAATTTCCTGTTGCTTTGGAGAGCACCAATAAATATGAATAGAATAATATATATATATATATAAAGTAAAGATATCGTGAGCTTAAGCTCACGGAGGCATTCCGTGAGTTTAACTCAAAAAACATATTAAATTATCTCCAAATTTTAATTTATCATGATCATTAAATTCTTTATATGAAAATCTTATGGGATGCAAAAATTTGGAGTGTTTTGAGTTTTTTAAGTGATAGTTTTTAATTTTTAAAAATCAGCTCTAAAAAATAATAATATATTCAATACTTGAACATCATTTAAAAAAAATAAAAACGGTGACTTAAAAATCTCAAAACACTTTAAATTTTTGCATCCCACAAGATTTTCATATAAAGAATTTAATGAGAATGATAAATTAAAATTTGGAAATGATTTGATATACTTTTTGAGTTAAACTCACGGAAGGTCTCCGTGAGCTTAAGCTCACTAGGATATCTCTTTACTCTCTCTCTCTCTCTCTCTATATATATATATATAGTAAATTAAAATTTGTTAATCTAACGATTTCTACACCATTCAATACTAGTGGTCTTTTGCCCATTTAAATTATAATTTTTTCTCTAAAGATATTTTAATATGGAGATCATGTTCAATGGTTTTGGATCAACCGTTTGGGTTTTTAAATTTGAGATATAAACACAAAACATGGAGATTTTATGATTCGGGAAGCAACAAAATCTATATATATTTATATATATAGAGTTTGGCTACAATTATTCCATAAACACTTTGATCCAAGTGCTTACGCCTAGAATTTTAAAATTCGACATTCGAAATTTCAATTTAATAGCTCAAAAAATTCTTCATAATATAATCTTGTAGATTATCAATTTTCATCATGTTTGAAGTTAGTTTATTATGCATAATGATTTTTAAAAGATGATAACATTTGACCTATAAAAATGAGTATTTTTAATTATTTTTAGAGCCATTTTTAAAAATCATTAACATAGTAAACTAACTCCAAACTTGATGAAAATTGACAATCCGCAAGATTATGATGTGAATAATCTTTTGAGATATTTAAACTAAAATTTTGGGTGTGAGATTTTGAAATTTGAGTCATAAATATTTTGGTTCGAAATGTTTATGGAATTACTATAGTTGGTCCCTATAATTTAGAGATGGCAATGAACCTGGTAGGCGGATAAGACGCTAATTCTGTGGTCCAACCTGTCCATCAAAATTATACATATGTCCTACGTGGCCCATATTTTCGGACCTGAAAATCTTGGTTTGTTCTTGTCTACGGGCTAATTTTTTTGGCCTGTCCATGCCCGTACCACAGTGCAATTTTTTAAAATCGGTTGAGAAACATAATTTTTTTTTAGCATTTTAGGTTTTAAATATGAGAAAACTTAAAATATTAAAATTGTAGATTTTATTGTTATGAATCTATAAAATTTTATCTCATCTTAGTATGATTTTTTAGTACAAAATTACAATTAAAAAAATATCTAGAAGTCTAAAAAATTTCAGCAGTTAACATTCATAAATACAAAAATGATAGATATAATTGTCATAGTTAGAGAATTTAATTTTGTATTGATTGGATTTTCGAGTAAAAAATTATGGTTAAAAAGGTACCAAGATATCTGTTGAATTATATTATTCGCACTTAGACTTTCTAAAAATATTAATGCTTCTATTCATATAATAATATCGTAACTAAATTCTTAATATAATTTAAATGATATTAGTGTTATATTAAAATTCTACATAGTTTTTAAAAAATATTAATGTTAAATATGTATAAATATATAATATAGTATATATATAACTACTCTGGGCGGGTCTAATCTCAAACATGTACATATCCTGGTCCATAAGATGGTCCGGCCCAATCCTATCTGTTTATTCATCAGACCGAACGGATTGACGTCAGACCGAGACAAATCTGAATGAGTTCATCGAACATGAGACTAAATTACCATCCCTGTCCTATCTACATACATACAAGTCAGCATGATTGAAACCTAAAGCTAAAGAAAAATAAAGAAATAAAGATCTAACACAAAGATGACTTAGGCACCTATCTACATACATACAAGTCAGCATGATTGAAATCTAAAGCTAAAGCAAAATAAAGAAATAAAGATCTAACACAAAGATGACTTAGGCAGTGTTTGACAACATATTTTTCATCTAGAATAAAATAGAAGATCATTATTCCAGAAGAAATCATCTTCTACCTTATTCCATAAGCTTCTGTGACTATTATTTTGGAAGAAAAATAGTGAGAAATAATAAAATACGAAGGAGAGTGGAAGATGTGAGTTAATTTTTGGACTTCTTCCACCTGTTGGAAGAAAATCTTCTCAAGTTTTTTCATCTAATACCTACTTTGTGTTTTTCTTCCGGAATAATTTTTCTTTCAGTTAATTTTAGAAGAATGTAAAGTTACCAAACAATCTTAATAAATTCCCACAGTTTTTAGTAACAATAAGTTTTATTAAATTAATATTATTAAAAATAAAAGTGAGAAACGTTTTCAAATATACTTCCGGAATAATTTTTTTTTTTGCTTCTTATATATACAAAACGCGCGCGCCGCCTAATTTCAGAAGAATTAAACACGCCAAAGTTACCAAACAATCTTTTTTAATAATATTAATTTAATAATAATTCAAATTCAAGACTATAGAGGCGAAACAATGTCGTATTTGTGGAGACTAGAGAGAACATGCTTCCATCTGCTCTAGATCTGAAGCCGTTCAGATTTAAACAGCTCATGAATCTAACCTTGTCTATTTGGTTCTTCGTATTGAAAAAAGCTCGAAATTTATGATTGGCATATAAGGGTTCTTTACTAAATACTTATTTGTTTTACTGAAAAATTTGGTCTGACCTTATAGAATGGATTTTCTCTATCATAAAATATCAAGTTCACAAGATTTGAGCATTTCCACTAGACAACAGAGGCGGGAGGCCACAGGAGCAAACACAGATTACGGATTATTATTAGGTTAATTTTCTGACAGAATTTTGATGTTTATTTATATTTAATTACTAAATTTTTTATTTATCTATTTTTAGTCACTGAATTTTGATGTTTATTAATATTCGATAACTTATATTAGTTTTTTCATCCAATTAGTAAATATAATTTTATTTTTCATTCCAATTAATTTTGGCAACAGATACAATTTTATTTCAATTATTTTTAAATGATAACGACAGTGACAAACTATGAATAAACATTAAAGTTCAGTGACATGTTAGAAAATTAATTCATTATTATTAGATAAATAATTAACAGCATAGTGATGTGTATTAGCGCATATATAACTTTCTCATTTGGTACACACTTCATGTTTACTATTTTCAAGTGTAAATATAAAGCAAGAAAGAATGCACCAAGTAATGGACCCTACCAAAAATAAAGTCAAAATTAGAAAACGAAACTAAAGAGCAACTCTAGAGCAGTGCAAAATAATTGTATTTAGCAACAAATTGTTCAATCAATCCCAACCATTGCATACTTAAGTTCTGAAATAAAATAAAGTAAACCAAAATTGCAGAGCTAACAAAGCTACTGCGCATGACAACAGTAGACCAAAACATTAATTCAAAACACATACTGGCCGAACCAACATCTATTCATTCACTTAGTCAACCTCCTCAATCTTAGGACCAGCACCGCTGCCTCCACTGGGAGCAGGGCCATCCTCATCCATGCCACCAGCCATGTCAGCACCAGCACCCTGGTACATTTTGGCGATGATGGGATTGCAGATGCCCTCAAGTTCCTTCATCTTGTCATCAAACTCCTCAGCCTCAGCCAACTGGTTGCTGTCGAGCCACTGGATGGCCTGATCAATGGCATCCTCAATCTTCTTCTTGTCATCAGCCGGCAGCTTGGATGCAATCTTGTCATCCTTGATGGTGTTCCTCATGTTGTAGGCATAGTTCTCAAGAGCATTCTTGGACTCAACCTTCTTCTTGTGCTCCTCATCCTCAGACTTGTACTTCTCAGCCTCCTGCACCATTTTCTCTATATCCTCCTTGCTGAGCCTACCTTTGTCATTGGTGATGGTGATCTTGTTCTTCTGGCCGGTGGTTTTGTCCTCAGCTGAGACATTGAGGATACCATTTGCATCAATGTCAAAGCAAACAGTGATCTGAGGAACACCTCTTGGTGCAGGGGGGATGCCAGATAGCTCAAACTTTCCAAGCAAATTGTTGTCCCTTGTTCTGGTTCTCTCACCCTCATACACTTGGATGAGCACACCAGGCTGGTTGTCAGAGTAGGTTGAGAAGACCTGCTCCTTCTTGGTGGGGATGGTGGTGTTTCTCGGGATTAACACAGTCATGACTCCACCAGCAGTCTCAAGACCAAGGGAGAGGGGAGTGACATCCAGCAACAACAGATCCTGCACCTTCTCATTGCCCTCACCACTCAAAATTGCAGCTTGTACAGCCGCACCATAAGCAACAGCCTCATCAGGGTTGATGTTCTTGCAGAGCTCCTTCCCATTGAAGAAGTCCTGGAGGAGTTGTTGCACCCTTGGAATCCTGGTGGATCCACCAACCAAAACCACATCATGGACAGAGCTCTTGTCCATCTTAGCATCCCTCAAACACTTCTCAACTGGCTCCATACATTTCCTGAACAGATCCATGTTCAGCTCCTCGAACCTGGCACGGGTGAAAGTAGAGTAGAAATCAATACCCTCAAAGAGAGAATCTATCTCAATTGTTGTCTGGGCAGTTGAGGAGAGAGTTCTCTTTGCCCTCTCACAGGCAGTTCTTAGTCTCCTCAGAGACCTTGGGTTGCCGCTAATATCCTTCTTGTTCTTTCTCTTAAATTCCTGCACAAAGTGGTTCACCATTCTATTGTCAAAATCCTCACCACCCAAGTGGGTGTCTCCTGCTGTAGACTTGACCTCAAAAATACCCTCCTCAATGGTCAGAAGAGAAACATCAAAGGTACCACCACCAAGGTCAAAGATCAGCACATTCTTCTCCCCAACACTTGTTGCCTTCTTATCCAACCCATAGGCAATAGCAGCAGCAGTGGGTTCATTGATGATACGCATGACATTGAGACCGGCAATGACACCAGCATCCTTTGTGGCCTGACGTTGAGAGTCATTGAAGTAGGCTGGGACAGTGACGACAGCATTCTTGATGGTAGAACCAAGGAAGGCCTCAGCAATCTCCTTCATCTTGATGAGCACCATGGAGGAGATCTCCTCAGCTGAAAATTGTTTGTCCTCACCCTTGTAGCCAACTTGGATCATGGGCTTGTCAGCTGGTCCAGCGAAAACCTTGAACGGCCACAACTTAATGTCACTTTGTACTGATGCATCAGTGAAACGTCTACCAATCAAACGCTTGGCATCTGGAATATGATGAGAAAAAATTGTCAGAGTTCTGTTAATTTGAAATACAAAGATAATTTTAAGACAAGCTACAAGTAAGAATATGCTACTGAATTCCAAAAATATTTAAACCTAAAATAAAAGAGACTAAAATGAGCAAAAGATTAAACAAAATTATAAAATAAATTACTATGCTATAAATTAATAATCATAGAATACATAGATATACAAAGCAATCTTCATTACAAAAATATGAGAACTATGAAATGAACAAAAGTCTTATGCAAACGTCAACCAAACATCACACATGATATAATAATATATAATGTGAAATTATCCTAACTTCTGGACAAACTACAACAAGATGCATAGATCTGTAACTAGAAGTTAAAAACAAGGAATATGTACAACCAGTTATTACAGATGCTCTAAACTAACCCAATGAAGTTCACAATTGTAAACAGTAACACAGACCTAAATAATCAATAATCCCGTTTGGATAAACAGCTACACAATTCTATCACTCACGAGATGCATAGATCGATAAGTTTGCTTCAGACGGCCTTACAATCACCTAATATAATAGTCATATTGACAAACATTTAGTTCTTTATGAAAAATCTCGATCCAAGTTGACCTAAAGGTTGACTGATACGAAAATCACAGATCTGCCATCTAATGGACCATAAAACACCCTAAACATGAGGTCCAGATTTGGAATCTAAGAATCTAAGAAAAGGGGAAAAACAGAGAAGATCTGACTCACCGAAAACAGTGTTGGTGGGGTTCATGGCGACTTGATTCTTGGCTGCATCACCAATCAGCCTCTCGGAGTCGGTGAAAGCCACGTAGGACGGGGTCGTACGGTTACCCTGGTCATTGGCGATGATTTCAACACGATCGTGTTGCCACACACCAACGCAAGAGTAGGTGGTTCCTAGATCGATACCAATCGCCGGACCTTCCCCCTTTCCGGCCATAACTAAGATGTAGATCTAAAAACCTTCGTGGAAGAAAAGAATTAGAAAATGCTAGGGCTGAAGATTAGGCTTTTGAGGAGAGGCGGAATAAGTGTAGAGGATGTAAGAGGAAGGGTGATTATATAGGCTCGCTTGAGAGGGGTTCTAGAAAGTTCTAAGGAATCTGGAGCGTTAGATACGAAGTGCCGACAAACCCTACCTCCCCAATCGGACGGTTGTCCGATGCTGTAAAGTTCGGACTAAACACGGAAGTTTGTGTGGGCTAAACTCGGCCGGCGCCATATTTAAACGACTCCGAGTCGTTTGACTGCATATTTTTCTTTTTTTTTCTTTTTTGGTTTTTTATATAATAGCAAACAATAAACGCGTGTTCCTTTTTCTGCCTAGCATCCTTACTTTTTGTTATTTTTAGCGTCCTCAATTAATAAACGTCATTTTCTGTTGTTGGAGGAAAAACAGTGGGCCTATAATATACGGACAAATAAAATAAGAGTTCGGGAAAGTTCGATTGCTGATATTGTTCTAACAAAATAATGACTACAAGATGATGTCGCATTTATATATGATAGAGTAGATATAATAATGCTATTTATATCGGTAAGTTTATGCTAAAAATCTTTTGCATCAGAAAGCTGATGCAAAGCGCAGATGTAAATACGTTTGATGGTGATAATCGATTGCATCCGATTTTTTATTTGCATCAGCGTTTTATTATATCAGATAAGATAGATGTAAGATTTATGTCATTTCTATTTGTTCCATGAAGTAAATATTAGTTTTTTTACAGACATATTACTGATGAAACTGTATGCAATAGCATCTGCTTTCCTAAACCTAATGCTATTTTTATTATCATATTTTTTATTTTTATTTTTATTATCACATTTAGCACACAAAAATAAACTATAAATATCACTTATAAACAGTTGACAACAAAACAAATAAAAAAATATATAATTCACACACAACAAGTTCAGATTAAATAGAGTAAATAACACCGACACGATACATAATCTAACACAAACAAACATACTTTAGGCTTGAACTTCAGATTAAACAGAATCAAGTTCTAATCAAGCTATAGTTTAATCAAATAAATTATTAATGAGCTACATCAATCACTCACTCATTCATCCATTTATTTCTCTTGCATTGACCCACACAAAAAAATGAGAATGCTTAATCACCGCTGAAATTTGTGCTTTATTGAAGAATATGATGTATTTGATGAATATTTGTAATGTCAATGAGATATTTGTTCTTGTATAAACATCAACTTTTCTGGATATTGTAAGTTTCAAATTTGTAACTAAATTTGGACAGATAACAAACAAGTATATTTTATTAAAATAACTTATCATTGTCATTTGTTGATTTATTCCACTTGTAGCTGTTAGATCTTTACTGTTATGGTCATGATCCTCTAGTGAACCCTAAACATAAATTAAGTTACCTTGATCCATGCTGTCAGTCTTCCAGAGAGACACAACCCCGTTGATCACCAGACTCCTTTAGCCTTCCAGCGATCTTCCTCTAATCCGATGAAGTGATTGAGAGGACCGGCGTCGAGCGCTTTCTTCTCTTACTCGGAACGGTGTTAAGAGAGAGAGATCGGATCTTTGGAAATGAAAGGGTGCCAGAAAGTGGGGAAATGAGAGATGTCCAAAACCAACTCTATCTCTGCATATATATGGATGTCCATATAACAGAGTGCAGTTATACCTTAACGGGTCCATATCGGATCCAGATTCTCTCTTAACGGGTTCGCTGCTTAATCAGAAAGTTGTCTATGGTTGTGTTATCCAGGGACCAATAGCATAATTGTATTATTATCAGACTTTATATAATTCAGACCATCACTAAATCATAAAGTCATTAATACGCATTCTACACATTAAAGGGCCCACTTCTCATGACATATAATAAACCCGATACATAATTTGATCACTTCATTATGGGTATAATTTGACAGTCCATTATATAATATATATTCATTACATATAAGCCAATACATATTGTAATATAATAATAATTAATTCCAACAATAGCTACCACTAAATACTGATTTAGCTCTGCAAATGCCCCAACTCCTGCTCATCTTATTATCAAAGCAAATAAGAAAATGCCCCAACTTACCTTGTCATATGTTTCTCAGTGAAGTTTTACTGCTTATTATCAAACCTCAGTGAAGAAAATGAACCAATAGAAAAGGATACATTATGCTGTTAAGATTCAAATATTATAAGTACATATCTGTAACACTCAGGAGAGTAGTACAGGCAATATAAAAAGCCTAAAGAAGAATCAATACAAAAATATTAGGTGTGTTGCCAACTGGAAACCATAACAGTAAAATCAGATGTGTGAGTTGTCAGCAAAACCACAACTCGTAGCTACCATTAGGTGTGTTGCCAACTGGAAACCATAACAATGCATCATTGATTTAACAAATAAAAAAAGATCGGATTGAGCAGGACAGGCCACAAAGCCCCGCCAATCAGGCAACAAAACAACAAGAAAATAGAAATCAGCATCGAAAAATAAAGAGGAGCGAAGGCGCACCGCGTGAGGAGCGAAATCAGCAAAACGTTGTTGCGTTGAGTCGTGGCTGGCGAGTGACGAAGTGAGGAGCGGCTGACTAGAATTTTTGGCAGATCTCGTGAGGAGCGTTGTGCAGGATCTCGTGGTGGTCGGTAGAGATGGTCGGATGAGTCAGGAGCGCCGCGAGAAACTGGGGATAACTGGATGAGAAAGAGCGGCAGAGACGCAGAACGCCGCGAGAGGGTGAGAGCTTGATGGAATAAAAGAGAGAGAGAATTTGATTTGACGTTTAGGTTTGGAGAAAATATTTATACTCTATATCTGAATGGACTATGATTAATCATATTATACCTAACGGTTTGACGTTTTGGGGGAATTTTTGTATTTGCTAAGCTAATGTGCATCAACATAAAAAATATCATATTTATTTATATTTGTGAGTATTGATGTGAATCAGCATTTTAGTGCACCTTCACCTATTCATTTTTTTTAAAAAAATAACTACACTTATTTACATTCGCAAAATAGATACAAATTTATGCTTACATCAGCTTTTCTAATGTAATATGTTTAAATTAAAATTTCAAGATCGAATTTTTTTTTGTTGATGCTAATAAAAAATGCAGATGTAATTAACTTTTTCCGGATGCAAATGCGATATTCGGATGCAAATGCAAATCCGGATGAATTCACATATTCTCCTCTCGTCTTTTTACGCTAATTGTTGATGCGATACACTATTTCTCAGTTTTATGTCCGTCGCTTTCGATTTTACACGCTTATTAAAGTGCTCATTTCCGCTTTCTCAGGATCTTTTGTTCACGAGTTTAGTTTTACTCTGCTCTCGGTAATGAGGTGGCGAGATGGACATACAAGATCTCGTTCATGATTTTTCGTGGCAATTATTTCATATCTATGATACTACACGGATATTCTCTGTGTTTCATCTTTTCTGTCTTCCATCAGATCTCTTCGTTGAGAAGAAAATGAACTTTCTCGTAATCCCCCTTCTGTTCGTTCCTCTCCTCCCTTCTTCTCTAGAGACACTCAACGATCCGAAGAGTGAATTAAAAGGAGGCTATGTTACATGTGGTCGCTAGATACAATTGGTTAGATGTTAAGCTATCTTATACATATTGTTCCCTTTTGTGTTAGCTACCTTATAGATTGTTTCCCCTTCCATTCCATTTAGGTGTTAAGCTGCCTTGCAGAAGCTCTCTTTTTCATTTCATCTAAGTGTGCATGCCAGTTATTTTACACATGCTTTCTTTCATTTCATCCAAGTGTTAACCAACCTTACAAGTTATTTTCTTTCATTCCATCTAGGTGTTAAGCTACCTTAAGGTTGTTCCTTCTATTCCATCTAGGTGTTAAGCTATCTTACATGTTATTTCCTTTCATTTTATCAAAGGGTGTATTTGGATGATGTGCAATAGCATTATTTTCAAAATAATAATACTATTTCCGAGTTAGCAATCATTCAAACATAAAAATAAAATCGAGAATAACAACAAAACAATACTAATCCGCTAACCCATAGAAAACGTCGGGTTAGTGGTTAACGTCCATGAGGGTAGTGAAAATAATAAAAAAATAATTTGTTCTTTTATATTAGTATGGAATTAAATAAATATTATTATTATTAAATAAAATACTAAAAAATAATTAATTATTTTAACCATTCTCTCCACTATTCTCAAATTACTATCCAAACAACATTTTACTAATCCAAATAGTAAAAATTAACATTATTTTCACATTTCCTGAGATATCACTAACTTTACACTATTCTCAACTACTAATCCAAACAATGCTACTCTTGCACTAATCCTTTCACCATCCAAACACACTTAGATATTAAGCTACCTTACAGGTTGTTCCTTCTCCATCTCCTTATCATATGTTTTCCCTATCTCCATACTCTTAATCACTTAACCACTAGCTAGTTATTGTATACGTTTTTCTCTTTTAAGATTTAAAGATACCTCAAAATTAGAAGTTCAAGGTTATTAATGGTGGAGGTTTGTATTTATCGGAATTTAAAAGACATTATAGTCTATAAAAAATACCTTAAATGTATATTCTTTGTTCATGTTATATTTTCTAATGCACGTTTAGGGATCTTCACGTATCTTTTCCGTGATTCTTACTTAATTTTTTTTTCAGAATAAGGGAGACAAAAAAAATCACACATACATGAACAATATAGTGAGTCACAACAACAACAAAATTATAATAAGTACAAATCTGAATGCAAACAACATTAGGTTTAGGGGTGACAATTATTGACCTGACCCCATTCAAACCCGACCCGGCCCGACAAGACACGACCCGAAGATAAATGGGTTGGGTATAAGTTTAATTTTTTTGACCCGAATCGGGTCGGGTCGGGTTTGGATCAACCCACCCAACCCCGTTAATTATTTTTTGAAGAATTTTATGATTTAAAAATAACTAAAGCTAAAATATATACTAATTATATACTAAGATTTATTATAAATTAATTAATATTTTATTGCTTAAAATTATATAAAAATAATTAATAAATATTTAATTATTTTATACGGGTCGGATATGAGTTAAGATTTTTTTACCCGAATTTAATCGGGTCGGGTTCGATCGGGTCAAGAAAAATAATAAAATAATGTGATCCGATCCGAACCCGACCTGATCCGACCCATTGACACCCCTAATTAGGTTCAAACAAAAAAAGATCTGGATATGAACAATATCGGAGTCAAATTAGAAAACCTAGTTGCAAGCTGCAATAGGCCCAGAGAAGTCTAATTTGAATACAAAAGTACCAGATTCAATTCAAATGCAAGAGGCTGAGATGTACAGAAACACTAAAATAGTCAAAAAAAATATTAATTCAGATATGCATGCAAAAAATAGATTTTTCTGGACCTTTTGGCAAGAAACCAGCTTCTGGACCTGTATTATGAATATACGATGAGAGATCAGTTTTTGCAAATCAGTTTTTAATTTGGATCCATACTGCTATAAAAAAGCATATGTTAAACAAATAAAAAAAAAAGAGAAGCTTTTGTTTCATCTCACTTTATTCAAAATGTGTTCTGTTTTTTTTTTTTTTTTACTCTTTAAAATCTGGAATCTTCTTTAGAACTTCGAGTAATTACATTTTTGAACTTCTTGCATTTTCTACTTCATAAACTCTTTCTTTTCTGTTTTGAAAATAAAATGTCAAGTGGCTTCAATATTGATCAATAAAATTCTTTCAAAAGTAAGTTTGCCTCTTTTCACTGTTACTCCTTTTTGCTGCATTAGAATTTTGCATATATCTTTCTAAATCATTGCATCTTTTTTACTTGCCAAAAACAGTAAAAGTTTCACGCATCAAGTGTATAAAACCTTTCTTTTCTGTTTAATTCAAGTATTCATCTTCATTAGATAAAATAATGCATATCACTAATGCTGTTTTCAAGGCCTAATAGAAAGTTCTGAAAAAAAAAATGCTTGCTTGATCTTGTTTCATACTTATTTGGCTGTCTAGGAGATGGTTCCCAAAAACAGAATCCAGTTGAAGGACCAAAATGCAAATGAGTTAGAATTGCGATGAAATTTGGACAAATGGTCAGTTTGAACCAATCAAGCAATAATATGACAAAAACAAGGATTAAAATGCATAAGAGAAAAATATCAGGCCTATCCTATTGAACTTTTATGCAAATATTTATATACTTCATAGAACCAACTAAATACAAGACAGTCAAGTTATCTTAATTTTGCTTAGTGAAAGCTTCGACTGTCATGAATAAATGTTTCTCATCAGTATATAGAAGCTTGCTGTTGCACCAAACTCGTGAGGTCTCCAGGTACATTGGGTTGTTCTAACATACTTGGTTATTTGAAATTAACTCTAGACCTTATGTTTCAATTGACAGCAAGATTCACTTTTGAAGTGTATTCGAGATAGCATGAATGTAAAAGTCCAAAACCGTTGAAAAAATACTTGCACAATTATCATAATAAGATGATTGTGATTGTATGTTTCTCCAAATTAACACTTCCTGATATTGTTAGCAGAACAAAACAAAGGCTTGTTCCTTGATAATCTAAAGGGCACTACAAACAAAACAAAGGGATCCCTTTTCGACCCCGACTCTATCCAATTTGTTTCCTCGTCCAAAATCGAACAATCTTCAGTAAAACCCAAGTACTCCACCACAATTTTCCTTCAAATTTGAAATTCCAAGTTCGTAGCTCAGTTATTCCACGGTTTCTTCACATTTGTGCCTCAGCTTTTCCCACCAGCACCATATCTTCGCTTTTCCAGTGAGAGAAATGGTAATCAGGTCTTCGGATGTATTTCGAGAACCCTTTCCCCTCACTTCTGTCCTTCCAGCATGAGAATAATTTTTGGCTTCAGACTTTGGATATGCTTCTGGCGGAATTGAAAGAACTGGAGTGAGGTACGTACTGATTTTTTTTTATTGATTTAATTAATTTGTTTTATTTGAGATATTATTCGTTTACTGAGGAAGCTGATGTGAAATTGGCACCACACCTTGCTTCCTCGAGGGTCAAATTTCTGCCCATGAAAGCAGGAATGCTTTTGGCAATTCCCAATTTATCAGCTGCATGGTCGCAATATAAGAAGTGACCAATAAAAAAGAAAAATTAAAATAATAAACAAAGGAAATATATATTGTTTTACAACTGAAACTTGAGTAAAGTCGACACATAACCAGACCATGAGCTAAAAGCTTTCGATGCTCCCCTTTTCAACGAACCAGCAAGAGAATAAGCTTTGGCTTCAGACTTTGAACATGCTTCTGGCTGAATTGAAAGATCGTATGTAACAGTAGATCAGTCTTCTTATATGATAAAATGCAAGGGTTGAAAACAGCAAAGAGGAAGCAGAGTGATAGTATCGGGTCGTATAGATGATACTTTGAAAGGCCGGTTGGGGGAT
Organism: Schoenoplectus tabernaemontani; assembly: GCA_037127355.1. Lineage (NCBI taxonomy): Eukaryota > Viridiplantae > Streptophyta > Magnoliopsida > Poales > Cyperaceae > Schoenoplectus > Schoenoplectus tabernaemontani. The sequence goes on along the minus strand of CM073752.1, from coordinate 24,718,847 downwards.
GAAAAGCATCTTGAGCGGCGGGTTCTAGTTTATCAATTCAAGTACAGGAGCTAGGATCTTTTGCCAGTAGATATGATTTCGCGAGATGCGATCCAACATCCGCAATAAGAATGTCGTTTAGGAGTCATGAAAAGATAAAAGATCACACAGTATGCAAGGGCTTTAGAAAAGATTTTGCTATCAAATAAAACCTTCTTCCGCTTTACCGGTCGGTTTGGTCGGTCGGTCGAACGAACTAAAAGATTGGAATTATTTCCTATTTAAAATTTCCCATCCAGGATCTCACTGCGCACCTTTGTTCGCACTATGGGATATTTCCAGTGCAAAAGCATATTCATGTAGGAGATCAGATATGGATGCACACGAGATCATATTTGCTCATCTCCTCCACAGCCATTATTATCTCTCTCTAATCTTTCAACTGTTTCTTACCATCTACTGTTTTAGGATTCCTTTTCTAGGTACCGTTTGGCAATAATTGAGGTATAATGTGTTCCATGATGAAGATATTGCTGTAATTTGTAGTGTTTCAAGTAAGGTCACGAAAACTTTAAATGAAAATATTTTAGTTTATGCCCTCAATCGATAGTTTCGGCACAATATGTCCCAAGTCAGGATAAAGAAGGGTTGTGGTAGGTGTGGCGAGCCTTGTACTAAAACAACCATCTTTATGGAAATGAAACCCTCAATCAAAAGTGGAGTTGGCAATAATACTCAAAATCCAAAGTTACATTATTCTTTTTAGTTTGTTCAGGTGTGGATAAGGTTAAAATAGTTACATTGGAAAGAAAGAAGCTCAAGCTTGCAATTTGGGATATTGGTATATCATTCAATGTCAAAATGAAATTTATGCAACAGTTGATCTCTATTTCAAATTTCTATATGTTTTTTTTAAAGTTAATTAAATGCAACAAACTTCGCAGCTGGATAGGAGAGGTTTAGAACTCTGACAAGTTCATACTACAGAGGAGCACAAGGCACTACCTAATCGTCTCTCCTATTTTGAGCAAGGAACATCTTGACTCTTAAGTGAGAATATTGAAGAGGAACATCTTCAAACAACATCAAGTTCTTCAATTTCACTTGCTTAATTACTCCTTTTCATAATATCCAGAGTTCTTTGCTGCTCATTGCAATTGCAAAAGTGGTTGCCAGAGCTTGGAAGGTACCTAAAATTTTGAAGGTCACTCATTCTTAATTGTTCTATTTTATTAGATTTTTTTATTCTTTTTGTGTTATTTTTTTCATTGGCGTGTTGTTTCATGTTATTTCTTTCTTAGATAGCACAATTGCTTGGAAATTGACTGTCTTGCCAGTGCAAACTGTAAATTGTGGTAGAAGAGCTTGTACAGTATGAGATCCAAACACTGACCGTGAGATATTTTTCACCGATCATCCTGACTGTGTGGTTCTTAACATTATTCTGCCAAAAGATGAGTTAATGCATGTATTAATCCTAGTAAGACACTTTTTACCGGGATACCATCAAGTAATAAATGGAGACCAGAATGTGGCAGGTATTGCATGCCGCTCCTATGATCTGGAGGGGAAAGACTGTTGATACATGTCCAAGATTGGTAGTGTATGGAACAAATTTGATTATATAAGCTGTTGATCATCCTTTTTTTTCTCCCAAAAGGGTGGTACCACTGTATCAATATATCCGAGTAGAAGCATAAATCTTTTTGTTGAGATGCTGTAAAATTGAAAGTTTGATCTGGGAATATATATATATATATATATATATATATACATAAATATAGGGATAGGCTATTGTGAAAACGTTTGCATTTCGAGCCCAAGTGCATACGGCTCGAATTTTATCGTAACACGTCTGAAATTCAAAATTATCATTCTCATTAAATTCTTCATATCAAAATATTGGGGGATACAAAAATTTGGGGTATTTCGAGTTTTCTAAGTATTTGTTTTGAATTTTTGAAAATCCAAAACAAATACTTAGAAAAATTTGTATCCCCCAATATTTTGATATGAAGAATAATAATTTTGAATTTCGGACGTGTTACGATAAAATTTGAGCAGTATACACTTGGACTCGAAATGCAAACGTTTTCACAATAGTCTAACTATATATATATATAGTAAAGATACCGTGAGCTTAAGCTCACAGAGGCCTTTCGTGAGCTTAATTCAAAAAATATATCAAGTCATCTCCAAATTTTAATTTATCATGCTCATTAAATTCTTTATATGAAAATCTCGTGGGATGCAAAATTTTGGAGTGTTTTGAGCTTTTTAAGTCATGTTTTTTAATTTTTGAAAATCAGCTCTAAAAATAATAATAATATATTCAATACTTTAACATTATTTTAAAAAAATAAAAACGATGACTTCAAAAACTCAAAACACTCCAAATTTTTGCATCCCACAAGATTTTCATATAAAGAATTTAATGAGGATGATAAATTAAAATTTCGAGATGATTTAATGTACTTTTTGGGTTAAGCTCACGGTATCTTTACTATATATATATATCACAAAGTAATGTGTTTTCTGGTAACTTCTCCTTGACGGGTTGAGGCCATTTGGGGTACAATTTGTTATACCATGATAGAGTTCACATTTCACCAGAGCTGGAGAAAGAAACTGGTGCAAATTAGAGGACCTAGATGCAATGCTACCTATATGTGATGTTGTGGTAGTAAATGTACCACTTACTGAAAAGACGAGGTTCAAATAAAGAAATCAAATTTTGATAGTAGTAGGAGACTAGGAGGTACAAATTTGACGGTAAAAATTTAAAGGAACTGTTGTGAAGGGGTGAAGATGTTTTTTGTTTGACAGTAAGGGATTAGTAAGATTGGTTAGATATATAAGAAGTGATTCTTCTTATTTAGGCAATTCATGGCGGGAGTGAAAGAAGACGCATTCTAAATTTCTAACAAAAATGTATGTGCGGAGGAAAAAAAATTAGAAATCTTTCCAATTTTGTTATAGAAATTGGCGTGCGGCAAAAGATTTTGGCCGGTGTGAGAAAAATCAGAGTTGGTTTGGAGAGAATTCTCTAGAAGAATTTCTCTCGGTCCCATACGCAGAACCACCGCAAAAAAAAAATATTAAATGATTCTGTAATCAATAAGGCATCGTTGCCTTAATATATATAATTAAAATTTACACAAATGTTGTGACTTGTATCAGAGCATGTGACGGCGAGTCCGATACATTTCCTATTAAGATGGGATTACATCAAGGGTCAGCATTGAGTCCATATATTTTCACCTTAGTGATGGATGAGATCACAAAGAACATACAAGAAGATATTTCTTGGTGTATGCACTTTGCTGATGATGTGGTGCTGATTGACGAGAGCAGAATTAGAGTCAATCAGAAACTAGAGTTGTGGAGACAAACTTTAGAATCGAAATGTTTTAGACTTAGTAGGACAAAAACTGAATATATGAGGTGTCGATTCAATGGGAAAACTTAGATGACGGAGATGTTAGTTTGGATGGACGAGTAGTACCCATGAATGACACATTTCGGTATTTGAGATCGATGTTGCAGAGTGAAGGAGAGATCGATGAAGATGTTAGTCATGAATAAGAGCTGACGGGTAAAATGGAGACAAGTATCCGATGTTCTTTGTGACAAGAAGGTCCCAAACAAACTAAAAAGCAAGTTCTACAGGACGGTGATTAGACCCGCGATATTGTATGGCGCAGAATGTTGGGCTACAAAAGGACAACACATCCAGAAGATGAGTGTAGCTGAAATGCGGATGTTGCGCTGGATATGTGGCCACACAAGGAAAGATCGAATCATAAATGGTGATATTAGGGAAAAACTTGGGGTAGCACCAATTCAAGAGAAGCTAGTCCAACATCGTTTGCGATGGTTTGGTCATATCCAACGAAGGCCTCCCGAAGCATCAGTACGCAGCAGTATTTTAAGTCGTCCTGAAAATACAAGAAGAGGAAGAGGTCGACCGAGATTGACATGGGAGGAAGCAATAAAAAGAGATTTGAAGGAATGAAATATACCCAAAGAGCCTTGCTTTGGATAGGAGTGCGTGGAAGATAGCAATTCATGTACCTGAACCATGATTTAGGAGTTAGAGTCTAATAGTAGAGTTATAGACTTCATATTCTTAGATTTTTTAGGATTTAAAATTTAGAAATAGATTTCAGAAATAGAGGTTTAGATAGGATTTTAGGATTTAGAATTTAGAATTAGGTTTTAAAATAGGATTTTAGGATTTAAAAATAGATTTTATAATAGAGGTTTATTGTACTATTATTATTATTGTTATTATTGCTATTATTATTAGCATATTATCATTATCATTATCATTATCATCTTTATTTATATATTATTATTATTATTATTTTATTTATTTATTTTTATTTTTTTTATTTTTCTTCCATCATATTCATTATTTGAGATCTTTGATCTTATGTTTTCCGATTGGGTTTCATTTCTAGTTACCCCAATTTATTTGAGATTAAAAGTTTTGTTGTTGTTGTTGTGTACCATTTAAAATAAACACCGATTCAATATTAATTATTGCATATAATAAAGACATTTCCCACATTATATTTAAGCTTTATTTTGGACAACATTTTTCTGTCTTTTTTTTTGTTGTTTGAACTTTAGCTGTTGGATATTGAATTTTTCAAGGTCTTTGGTTTCAATTATAGAATAAAGTTGTTATATGTGCATTGGTTGGCAAAAAGAACGAGAGCCAGGGATTTACCATACGGGGAGGCTTTTGGTAGAATGGTAGGGCTTTTTTGTATCAGTTAGAGGGCATTGACCAGAATAATTTAGCTTCAGATTTTACATTTTTACGATTCTATTTGTATTTATTATGATTTCTTTCAAAATTTTGTTTATGTAGGCTGATTTGCTGGAAACTTTCTGCTGACAGAGGAGAGAAATTGAAAATTAGTTGTTGGTGATAGATTTCCTCCCCTCCTCGCTCCGCCGCTCCTATGTGATCCCATCTCTAATCGGACCCTCCACTCCCCTATCCCACCCGCACCATATCCGAAATTCGAACAATCTCTCTCCTATCCTGAACCCAAATTATCAATGACGGCTCGGTGATTTAGCCATGAAATGGCGCAAGAAGCAAGGCAAGAAGCTCAAACTCGATGAAACCCTGGCATGAGGTTTGCTCGGGAAAGGAGACCACAGGACATGGAAAGGAACTTTTCGTTGGTGAGATGTCTCTCTTTTACTGTTAGTCTGACATTTCATCAAACAAGTGTGTGCAAGCAAGAAGTTTACATCATGTCTGCTGTTTTGATTGTTTTCAGGTCACACATGTATCGACTGTGATACACGCTGTTGGAATTGGTCCTGATATTTTCTGAACATTTAAATTGATGGTTTATTTTCTTTTTCAGGATGTTTTTGCAAGGATGGATGGGATGTCAGCTGTAACAAAGCAGCCGGCTTCCAAAGATGATAATATCAAGGCTTTGCAGGTTATTTTACTTTCTATATTTTCCTTTAGTTGCAATAGTGACAAAGTGAAAAAAGGTTCTACTTCGGTTTTAAGAAAATGTTGTTGTGATTTTATACCTGTGCTTATGCAAGCTTTGCTTCCTGACTCACAAGTAGGACCGACTGAGAGTACTAACTGTGATATTGTTACTTAAATGACCTTCTCTGTTGCTGGGATAAAATTGAAAGTGTGACCAGACCAAATTTAACATGGCAGGGATGATATTGGAGAGCATGACAAGTGGGCTCAACCAGGCAGTTGCAATGTTACTTCATTAATGAAAGTTAGGCGCATCCATTTCATTGGTACTTCTGCTCTGCCACTCGCCTTGCTTATAACCTATATATCCTCTTTGTATTGTAAGTTAAATTTCAATTTTTTTTTCTTCGAAAAGAAAAAAATTGCAAATTTGTGAGCACCTGTAAATATCATGAATATATAATGATATTTTTTTTAATATTTCAGACTAATATCATTAGAGTGCAAAGAGAGGAGGAGGAAGGAAAACTTCTTGGTGTAATTTACTTAATCAAGTGTCAAGCTGGCGATTGTACTTTGTTTTTTGTATTAATATTAAATTATTTACACACTTGAATATAAACATGAGTTCACGCAGAATGTAATTCTATGAGATTCTGTTTTGTTACTATTAGTTACTGTGAATGAATATTATTAATTCTTTTCTAATAATTTTTGTATGGTCAACATTTCACGTGCAATGAATATAATTAATTTCATTTAAATGTTATTTCAATATGTACATTTATTGATGAATTAAAATGCTAATTAATATTTGATATGAGAAAACATGTAATAATTAATTCAAGGTGTGATTTTAGGCGTATTTTTTTTGATCTAAATTTTTAGGGGCAGTTTAGTAATTCCACACTGATTTTGAGTATGGACGAGAAAACTGTCCTTACATTATATCACTAAGTCAGAATTGACGTCTCTATTTAGCAAAATTAGAGTTGATTTATATGTCTCATTATAATTAGTTATAGACGAGCCGTGGATAATTTTTCTTATATGGACGGATTTATCATCTTTAGAGGTATATAAATATTGATGGTTAATTTTTTTCTCTAGATATTTTATAAAGTTGACTAAATTGTCTCAAAACAAAACTATACAAGAACGGTTAAAGCATTATAAAGATGAATTCTTATGGGCAATCTAATCATCTCAAGGATAAAAATCTAGAGAAGTTTATTCCATCATTTTTATAATTGAGTAAAAAGATAATTTTTACAACGCTTCTGAGATGAATATGCAACCGTCCGTATATTTTTGTACGGACGAACTTAACTGCCGTACATCTCTAAATTGTCGTCTCTACAAAGCCATGTTTTGTAGTAGTAGGAGCATTCAAGTTTCTTATGTTCTTCGCACTTTATACTGGATATTTGTGTAAAAAAATATTTGCTGATAAATTTTACATGAAGAATGTAATTATTTTAATTAGCCAAATGTAATTATATACTTTCTGTGGACTAACTTGTGAATAAGGGAAGTTCATAAAAATGGTACCAATTGGTATTAGGCCCTAAAGTCCTGTTGATGTTAGAGGTAAATAACTATTTTATGGTTCTGTATATTGAATGCATATGAAATTGCAAATTTGTATATTATGGATAATTTGTAGAATAAACTAATGACCTGTTAAAGTTATATTAATTGGCAAAGAGTCTTGAAACATATGTATACCGGATGATAGTTTCTTTCTTTAAAAGACTAATAATAAAGAGAAGAGATTCAATTACCATTATTTTCGTGCCACATCAGTGTCATTAAAATTAAATATTAAATAAATTTTATTTAAATTTTTAAATAATAAAACTAATTGAAGGAATACTATGTAAATATCACCTTATATATGTATACAAAAAAATATCATTTCAATATTATTTATATATGAATCAAGCTCATGTAATAAAATTAATTGATCAAATTTTACTATTTAGACTCCTTACTTGATGGTTATTCAAATGAAATTAAAATTTTATAATTTTTCATATATATATATATATATATAATTGAGATGATATAAAATATATCCGGCGGTTTAAATTTTTAAATTTTTAAATAAATAAATATAATAAACACCAATAATGATGATAATTATATCTCTTCACAATAAGAAAATGCATTATGAAAACGCAATTGAGTAAAGCGCACAATGGAATGAATAAGTTGCACATTCGCATCAGATAGAGAGTTAAAATTGCAATAAGAAGTCAGCTTTGCCCAGCGAATGATGAGGAGACTTAGCCCAAACAGAAAAAAAAAAAAGAGAGAGAGAGAGATCGGCATCAACTCAAACCGAAAGGATGGATGGAAAGCGGCCCAAGTTGAAAAATGAGACACCGATCCAAAATTTTAATTGCAAATGAAGAAAAGGAACCGGGACTCGGTGCAAAATCTCATGAGTCGAAGTAAAATTATTTCAAAACATTTTTTAATTCTAAGTTTAATGAACCTCATAAACACTTTTTTATAAAATCAAAATATTTCCTAATTAAAAAAACTTTTTCTTCAAACCCATAAAAGAATAAATTTCATTCTTTATCATTCTCTAAAAAAAGGGTTATTGATATCTTCTTCCAAACATCATTTGAAAATATATTTGCAAAATAAAAAAATAATAAAACAATAATATCCTTTATGAAATAAATATTTTTGACAAACCCTTCTTTAACAATAAATATACTTAATAAAAATCATAAAATAAATATTCGAATAAAATTCATAAAGTAAATATATAATCAATATTGATTTCCCCTTTCTTTAAAATATTTTTTTCTTAGCATCAGGTTTGACTTTCATCTAGGGGTGACAATTATTGACCTGACCTGACTCGATTAATTGTGTTTTTTGAAGTATTTTTTAATTTATTACTAATAAAATCTTAAATATACGTTAATTATATACTAATTAAGATTAATTATAAATTAATTAATATTTAATTATTTAAAATAATATAAAAATATTTAATATTTAATTATTTTACAAGGGTCGGGTCAAGATTTTTTGACCCCAATATAATCAGGTCGAGTCAAAAAAATAATAAAATAATATGTCCCTATCCGAACCCGACCCATTGACACCCCTACTTTCATCACAGTTTCTCAACAATATTTCTTATATATATATTGAGTTTGGCCACGGTGATTCCATAAGCACTTCGGCCAAGTGCTTATGGCTCGAATTTTAAAAGTTCACGCCCGAAATTTTAATTTAAATAGCTCAAAAAAATTTTCATATCATAATCTTGTAAATTATCAATTTTTTTACGTTTGGAATTAGTTTACTATACTTAATTATTTTTGAAAGATAGCAAAATTTGATCTACAAAAATTAAAAATTTTAATTATTTTTCGAGCCATCTTTCAAAAATTATTAAGTATAGTAAACTAACTCCAAATTTGATTAAAATTGATAATATACAAGATTATGATATGAAAAATATTTTGAGATATTTAAATAGAAATTTCAAGGATGGAATTTCAAAATTTGAGCCGTAAGCATTTCGGCTCGAAATACTTATGGAATCACCGTAGCCAATCCATATATATATTTATATAAATAATAAAATCAGAGAAAATAAAATCTCATATTTCTTAAAAATACATCTAAAAAAATAAGACAAAATAAAAAATGTTATGTGCTTTTTATATGTAAATAAATCCCTCTTCTTAAATAAAATAATTTTTAGGCTCTTATAAATAATATATAATATAAAACCAAAATATAAATGCTATATTTTGGAAAAAAAATTAAAAAAATAAAGAATAGATAAAGAAAATAATAAGAATAAGAAAATTTATAAAAATTATAATAGATTATATATTTTCTTCATTAACCAAAAAATAATAAATAATATGTATATAAATAAATAGATAAAATAAATTACATATTTTCTCAATATACATAAAAAATAAAAAATAAAATAAAATAAATACAACTCTATTTCATTAAATCAACTTTCAAAACTAAATAAACTTCAAATAAAAATAAATTCAAAGATCAGTGAATAAAACTAAATATATAAATGATGGAAAAATAAAATAACAAAAAGAAATAAAAATACTTTATTCCTTTATCAGACATAATTCTATTAAAAAATTTAACTCAAACTAACTTTAGATCATATTTAACTCAAATCGGATTTAGACTCACACTCGATTGAATTCAAAAGCAATCCAAATTCATTTTCGATTTCGATATTTGAGTTGGTAAGGAAACTTAAATTAATATCTCGTATCATTCAAATTCATTCAGGATCTCTATACGGATCATCAAGACTTTGAATGTCTAAATTTATAAACTGACAGAACGCTTCATGTTTATGATATAGAAGATCGGTTGAGACGATAAAAATGTACTCTATCTTTCTGATTCAACGGATCTTGATGTTGTACGAGCAGAGCGCTTATGTTCACATTATGTATTTAAATTTCTATGTTTCTGAGTTAGTATAGCGCTTTAAGACTCACAACATAGAAAATCAGTTAAGACGTCGAAATATTATTCAATCTTTTGATAAGAATCTTGTAAGTTCGATTAGGCCTTGATGTTGAATTGATATAACGCTTCAAGCCTCACATCCCGCGTACTAATGTTTATATGGTATGAACTGTCATTAATTGAGACTCATGATTTGAGTTGTCATTAATTGAGGATCGTGATTTGAGTTGTCAATAATTAACACTCATGATTAAGTTATCATTAATCGAGACTTCTGAACTAAACTGACATTAATTAAGATTTATGATCACAAAGTGTAGACTACCTTGAAAAATCATCATAACTTCTACATTCTTATTCTCAGCGATTAATTAAAATTGCTTAATATTTTATTAGTTTTTCATTTCTTAATCAAAGGTTCATTGAGTTCAAAACTCAAAATAATTAATAATGATGGTTTGCGTCCATTGAAATCTTAAAATTCTATAATCACTAAAAAATCTTTAGTGTGTATCTCAAATCTAAAAATAAAAAATTGACGTACTCTTGAGGGTAATTTTGTGTGAACATGAGGAGGAGCGCGGAAAAAATCGCACAAATATTGTAAGAATTAGAATAACAATTGACAGACAAAAATTAATTTTGATTAAATCTAAACAAGTCGATTTTTTCAATGATGAATAGCAAATAAAAACTATTAAAGAAAATGAAGATGTAGAGTATGGTGGTCGAATAATTACAAAACGGTGCAATTATTTTATCTTTTTAGAGAAGATTGAACAAAACATTATTTCCAAGAAGAAACAGAAATCGAGATCTAAGTCAATGTTTGGTGAAAAAGGGGTATATCAAAAATAATTCTTTGTCCTCTTTCTATGAAATTTCATGACATCTAATTAAATTATTTAATTTATTACTGAATAGTACAAAGAAGTTCAGCTTTGTTAACTACCAAACACCAATAACTCATAGCGTCATTGCGCCACTGCTCACATGCTTTATTATATTATTTATTATTCTTTCTCAGAAATGAACAACATGGAAACTACGGACAAATGACAAATCATAGGCTACTTCTATCACAGTCCAAAATAATTAAAACGAATTAAAAGTTATTAATTTTGTCACGTAAGACATACGTACAGAAAGTTTAATAAATAAAATATAATAATAATAGAATAAATAAAATAATAATAATAATACAAATAAAGTACAATTCAGAATAATCAGTACAATACAACACCTGACATCGACGAGAACTATCATCATGCAGGGCTATCTAAAAGAATGACTTCTTATGTATTGTTTTTCTTTTAAGAGGACGGTTTAAATATTTGAAGTTTTTTTGTGCAATAAAATAGCAAGCTCATATTTGGGCTTCTTTTTTATATTAATATTTTATGTTACTTTTTTAATTTTTAAATATGAATGAAAAGTAAGCTCGTGATATTTTTATCACTATAATTTATGATATTTTGGACCATCTTCTAATTTAAATTTAATGTATTAACTTGAAAACTTATCGTCATCAAATACAATTTGTCCTGATATCACTACAAGATCTTACCTATCTTAGACACTATAATGTTCAATATATAGATCTTACGCTTCCCGAGCACAAACCTTTTTTTTTCTATACAATAGATTAATGGACCTACGTAAATTTTTATACTTTTTAACAATTGATAATTTATATAAAGCAAACCTGGATATAATTTTATTTCGGTGATTCAATCTCTTACCTTATATATGCTATATTATTTTCACAAATTTTATATTTAGAGTTTCTTTATCATTGTATGTCATCATAGAATAGCGGATTTTAAAAGAATTGTATTAAATTATTAAATTTAATTATAAATAGTTATTACTCTGCATTTAGGAAATCAGTGTCGAAAATTGGGTCCAATTTAGAAAAACAGATCAAATCTTAAGCCTGAATCTAAATTTGTACTGAGTAATTTTTAAATTGCTCACATTTCCATGGTGGTTGTGGAATCTAGGTTTATAGGTATGAGATTTTCTTAGAGAGAATGTTAGGTGCAGTCATGTGTAATGACAGAGATACTTCACCGCATCAACTTATGAGCATGGTAGTTTTGGTTAGGACTCCTCGGGTTTCGGGTCTTTAGTTTTTTCTTTTGAGATTTTATTTGAGAGATTTTACTGTCTATTCCGATGGAGTCAGCCCGTCGATATCGACGTTGTATTTGACTGTTTATTCTGGACTGTATTGTCACTCTTAATCCGATTTAATTATTTTAGGGTGTTACACAAACTGTAATCCTGTATCGATATTTTTGGAAAAAGATGGATAGACAAATGGTCTGACCAGCGACCACCATGGGATCCCTATTCGCTACGTTTTCGTTTTTCAACCAAAGTTTAATCAGGCCCACGAGCCTCTGACGTTAAGCATTAATTGTAATTAGTATTCTAGCTTTATCCAAAAGTAAATCTTACTATGTGTCATCGCTTTCTTGAATCATACAAGCGCCATGAATATAGACGATGTGTATCCAAAATCCTAATCAAGGAATTCACATCTTCCTTTCCTTCTTCACGAATTCCTCGTTAATTTCCATTCATGCATGATGCATGCATATTTTTTTACCTTTCAATCTACCTGATCACAAGATGCATGTTTTTGCACTTTTTAGATTTAGCATTGATTACAAAATAGGTTTTAAAGACAGAAGTTACTAAAAATTTGACAATTATGCTAAAAGTCTTCATGAGAAACGAATTTGAGAAGACCTTTAGGACCGATTTTAACTAAAAACCAATTCTAAAGAATATATTGAAAGCCAATTATTAATTATAAATAGGTTCTAAAGGTTTCTTTAGAATTGATTTTGTGCTAAAACCATTGACAATCATATATTCCTGATGTGTTAAAGCACAAACTCTATCTCCTTCAGCTAGAGGTGTGCAAATAGATCGGTTTTATTGGTTTAGAACTGAATTGTCAAATTATGAACTATTTGGTTTGATTTTTCGACTTAAAATTTTTTATTCAGTTAAATATTTTAGTTAATTGAGTTTCTGTTCTTTCATTCAATTTGTATTTGTCTCGATTAGATAAATCTAATGAACCTAATAGTTTAAAATTTATCAAACAAATTCATTTTACTTCATATAAATAAGAATCATATAAAAAATAATCTGAATATATATTTTTTTATATAGTTTTTATTTTATTATTTATTTTATTTTCTGAACTACTTGTTTCTTCAATTGGCCCATAGAAAATGGGCCAATTAAAGTGCTTTCTCAAAAAATTGAAGACTCCATGGAATATTTCATGAGGTCCCAGAAAAAGCGTTAAAGCTACAAACCGACAAACGCGCAGACGCCCGGGGGGCGAAGCATCCAGGTTATTGGGCTCATCATGCATCATGCATCATGCATCATGCATCATGACCATTTAGGCCTACAAAAATCCAATATAAAAGCTTACAAGAAGACATGTATTTAAAGTCGCTGTGGGTCTACTCTTGTAGGCTGGGTCCATACAAAGACAACAGAGGTGTGGAAGGGAAAGCAACCGGGCGCGGTCCGACGTCAACGTGGTGGGCCCCCTAACGGAAGAAAAGAGACTTGGTAAAGGTGCGAATGAACCCGGTGTATAGGAATTAATTTAAGGTACTTTTTATTATCAAATATTTAATACAAATATTGTATTATTAGTTTAGCCTTTAAAAAATAAAATTGTGACAATGACAATAATCTTTGTGAGAGATCGTAGATTTGAATTCTGAATGGAGTTTCTTCTGAACATTTCAAATTAATTAGATGACTTAGATTTCATTTTTAACATAAAATCATTTCTATCTTAAAACACAAATTCTCCATACTTCAAGTTTATGCTACCGGTGTACTTCATTACATTACTATGTTTCAAAATTTGTCACTAATTATAATTCTAACAAGCTGACGTGTCTGATTCTGGCATCCTGCTATTGAAATCAAAACCTAATCCTACATATGCACTAACGTAAATTTGTCAAACAGTTCTATTAATGAGGGTACAAAAGTAAAATAATATTTGTGTCAACTAAATATCTATAAATTATAAATCTAAATAAAATTAATGTCAAGATCCAATGATGTCATCAAGGGGCGGACATGAGTATGCATAAAAAAATTCATTAATTAATATATCAGTTAATGGTGTGGATAAAGACTATTTCATATCAATTACTTCATGGGGTGTAAAATAACATTTATATCATAAATTCTAATAATAACTTATAATTATATTTTTTTATATTGTATATGCATTTTTGTCATGGTTTATAATGTTGAGAGTTTCATATGAATAAAACGGGTCTTCTATCAATAAATATTATTGTATACAAAGTATAATATAGATTTATTTGTTTTATATATTTTTATTAAATTATTGAATTATAAATTATTTGATAATCACTCATTATTCGTTCGTCAACCATTAGTGGTTAAAAATAGGATATATATATAAGATTAATACTAAATGGATATGAAGATGAAATACTTCCATACACATGCCTTGTACCACACCTATTGACATTCCTACCTGCAGCCATCCATTAACTTCCACAAATTTCGCACGTCAAACTGTCTCTCCTAAATCTAAATTAATTAGTCGACTTTACCAATACAAGCATATAGATCATTGTCCTTTACACTTTCAGCCAAATATTATAATTATGTGGTAAACAAAACAACTTTTAAATTTCGGTAAAAATTGTGTAAACTTTTTTTTCATCTTAATTGTTGAAGAGGACAAGTGATCAGACCTTCTCCACTTGATAAAAAGGATACACGCACAAACAACTGATTTAAGTTAATTATTAACCCATTTGGCAGATTGTTCTGAGCATATCCTAGCGCTACACATATATACATATAACAGTTCCTGGAAACCGTCCAACTCTTTTTCATTAAATACATATCCTGTTGTCATTTTTCCATTTTTTTTGGGTGCTTAATCGGTGTCAGCAAGATATCTTATGAAGCAAGTAAATAGGAAAGCGCAGTAATTATACTTTTCCACTGTTAATCTAAATCGTTGCTTACAGCTATATGCTGAAGGGGAATAGTAAAAAAAAAAATAAACAAAAAATGCAGGGAATTGTTCCTTTTTCTTTCTTTTTCGAAAAATAGTGACTAGATATCACTTGTTTCATATTGAAACGTAATGTACTTGGCACCACACTCCGATACTATGGAGATTTACTTACAACTACTTTTTTATCAGAATTTTAAGACCATACAGTTATTACAAAATCAAACATACGCTGCTATCCCTCTCATAACAGAAACTAAAGGTAGTTTAAAACCTACTTGGCTTATATAGCAGTAAATCACATACAACCATCCAAAATAATCATACCATTCTATCAAAATAAAACTACTAAGCATCCAGAAACTGCTATTAAAAGTATGCTTTAATCAAAATGACGCTTCCAACTTGATAGATGTCTCTTATGACCGAGATGGCATAGTCATTTTATGTTCCTCTTATAGCATTCTTGTGCACTAGACAAATCTAAAAAAGAAGCTAGTTTTAGAATTTTTATATAGGTAGAATCCATTAGAAAAACAGTATTAGTATTCAAGGAGAGGCAAAGCTGATGACTCGGTTCCTTCTCTAGACCAGGCCTCTTATCCTATGCTGAATTCGATTCTAAACTGCTTGCTAACACCTACACTAGTAACAATGTGACATCTTGAGGTAAAATAAGATGTAATTTAGTTTAAAAATTATCTCATTTCTTACAGCACCAGTATTTAGCTAATGTAATTATACTATTTGCTAAAACTCTTAAAGATTATAATTTGCACCCTCAAAGATTACTCTATTCCTTTCTTTACATATTGTCCAAAGTAAAGCTCCTCTAATTATTTCATAAATATCCTCATTTTTGTATGAAAAATTTGCATCTATAAATCACAGATCACTAACTATATTACAACTAAAAGAACAATTATTGTATCTACAGATCCAAGACCATAAACATGAAGATATTGTACAATGTAAGAATAAATGGTCCACGATTTCTAAATTACCAAATACAATTAGGATCACCTTGTCATTTTCTCTTAAATAAATTATCCTTGGTTAATATTCTATTATGTTGTACTAACCATAAGAAAATTTATATTTTAAAAGAAAGTGAGAAATTCCAGGTTTGATCATACTGAGTTCTAGTTACTCCCCTAAATTCTAACCATACATATAAAGAATGAGTGTTAAAGATACCATCTGATTTTCATCTCCATACTAGTGTATCATCTATATTATTAAGTCTAATTGTACTAAACAAGCTATATAATTTATTTAATTATATCTTAAGAGTACCATTGATAACTCTTCTCAAAAATAGATAGTATCTATTATATTTTATAACTTTATCTACTGTAATATCTTGATCTGTAGCTAATTCAAAAAGAAGTGGGAATTGAGTTTTCAAAGAACACTCTAGAATCCATCTATCATCCAAGAAGAAAGTATTTTTACCATTTCCTATTTTTTTATTAATGCTAACTAAGAAAATATCCATTTCTTTTCTAACTTCTTTCCAAAATGGGGGTATGTTTGACCTTCTATTATTATGAATAGAATATATTATTTCTTTCCAAAGTCTCTATTCTTTTGGATTGTTATAGCTCCATAGCCATTGGCATACTAATGATTTATTCATTATCTTTAAATTCATTACTCCTAATCCACCGTGCTCTTTATTTTTGCATATGACTTTTCAAGCTACTAAATTATATATTTTTTCTTAACATTGCCACCTCCAGACCAGAGAAAACGTCTACATAGTTTTTCAATTCTTTTTCTAATTATAGTAGGAATTCTAAATATAAACATCAAGTACAACGGAATTGTATAGAGTACTGACCTAATTAGGGTTACCGTTCCTCCTATTGATAAAAGTTTTTTTCCAACCATCTAATTTTTTCTCTACCGTAGATACTAAAAATGCCCAATCATTACTTGTTAATCTTTTCCAATGGAGAGGAACTTCTAAATATGTAATAGGTAAATTACTCATCTTACATCCTAATAAAGCAGCATACAATAGTCCTTCATTGTCTGTAATATTTAGTGGAATTACTCAATTTTTAAACCCGAAAGGTTTTCAAATCCTACTAATAGTAGCTTTAATGCTTCTATCATTTTAAGATTAGCTTGCAAAAAGATTAAATTATTATCAGCAAATTTAAGATTAAGAACACATTTATTATTAAAATTACCTAATCCTCTTGAGTATCCTGCAGACATTGCTTTATTAAGTATCTTAATAAGAGTATCAGCTACTAAATTGAATAAAAACGGTCATAAGAGATCCCCTTGTCTTAAACCTTTCTTTCATTTAAAGTATGGTGTTAATTTGTTATTAATGTTAATATAGGTTTGCCCATTGTCTAGAATATTAGATATCCATTTAATCCATGTATGATCAAAACCCTAAGTTTGAGAATTTCAAGCAAAAATACCAAATTGACTTTGTCAAAAGCCTTCTCAAAATCTATTTTAAATAAAATATCTATTTCTTTAGTTCATCTAACTTGATACATATTTTTTTGTGCACTAACAATGTTATAGTTATATCTTTGCCTCTAATAAAGGCAGTCTATGTAAGTCCTATAAGATAATCAACTACTGCAGCTATTCTAGTTGCTAAAATTTTTGTGATAATTTTAAAACTACAGTTTATAAGACTAATTGGTCTAGATTGTTTAATACTATTAGGCTCAGCTATTTTAGGTATAAGCACAATACAAGCATGATTTAATTTAGATAGATCTAACTAATTATTATAAAAAGTTTGTACTAATGTAAATATATCATTTGATACTAATGTCCAATAATGTTGGTAAAAAAGGAAGGGGATACCATCAGGTTATGGAGCTTTATTACCATTACAATAAAAAAACTGCTACCTTAATCTCTTCTAATATAATAGATTGTTCTAGTGCTAATCTGGATTCCTGAGATATTTTTCTGATTCTTCCCAAATAGAATTATCTAAAAAATACCATCATTTAATCTGAGGTTCCTAAAATATTCTTAAAATAACCTAATATGTGTGAGGTAATATCATTAATATTAAAAATTAATAGTATCATTAATCTCAAGAGATAGTATTAGATTTTTTTTTCTTCTACTATTAGCCATAATATGAAAAAAAAATTAGTGTCCACGTCTCCCTCAAATAACCATTGTAATCTTGCTTTTTGTTGCTAATAAATCTCTTCATCTAAATATATTTAATCTAATATAACTGTATAATATGTTCTCTTAAGTAATTCTAGATCATCTAATTCTCTTATCTCGTGTAATAGTTTTAATTCATCTAATGCTTCTAGACATTCCTTCTTTTTTCTTTTGATGGAACCTTTGTGATTATGATTCCATCCTCTAAATTGTTGTCTTAGTTTTTTTAATTTAAATTTCCAATTATTTCTTAAATCATCTCCTATTTTAGTTGAATTCCACCACTGTATTGTTCTTTTTTTCTTTCTGTTTAAGAAATTGGAAAGTTCTGTTGGAGCTACCAAAGTAGGTGGAAATCGATAAAGAAAAAAAAAGATGTTTATATAGTTTGTCAGTTTTGCTGTTATCTTTTCCTTTTGTGCTTATTCTATTATATTATTTGTTCAATTTGAAATTAACAGCAGCTAAATAACCAATTGGCAACTAACTAATTATATGTACTTTTACTTAATCTATTAATATTAAGGCTTTGACATAATTAATATTGGCGTGCTCTAAGAGCATATCATAATGGTTATATTCGTCTTATTTCACAAGTGAGTCGTGTGGAAAATCAATATTTTCAAAAAGTTTATTGCAACTACAAACAAAATTGATTACGACTTCTGATATATATGGCTTGTGAAATACATGCATCCATGTATATTACTACTTTTGATTGACGCATATTGAGCAAACATTCATTAATTTGCATGTCTACAACTTGCTAGTGTGCAACTATATGTACTTGTGCCCGCAGAATACTATTATTACCGTGTCTACACCTCCTGTTCATTTCTATGCAAAGAAATTCCTTTGTTACGTATCCTAGATTATAGTTCTTTTTTTTTTGTAATTGTATAATATACATTACGAACAGAAACCACGGGATAAATATGGGCCCATGATCTGAGATCTTCTTCTTTTTCTAATGGACAAATATGCTTTGCCCTTTCATTCTATATCAGTTAGATGCCTCAACTATTAGTGGCACATGACCCCTAAAAAATATCATCCGTGGGACTAGCACAACAGTGAAAATAGATAAATTGGATAGTACTAAAAAAAACATGTGGTTCGAAACTCGTTCGGATCAATTCGTTATTAGTTCATTCATTGATGAATCATACCGTTAATTAACCGGTTCATTAAGTCTATTAAATTAATCATCTAATATTGGGCTTGGACTGACTGGGCTCGTTTGCATGATAAACTATTAATATTTATTATTTATATTATTTTATTATGAATTTCTAATGTAGTAAATAATTTATAGTATAATATATGTTTAAATTATTATATCAAATTTATATGAAAATATTGTTATTAGTTATTTTACTAGTTTTTATATTTAATATAAAATATCATAAAAAATATTATTAACTATTAAATGAATCTTAACAAACTTTAATGAGTCAATTTGACTAGTTTGTTAATTTAATGAACTGATTTGAAATTTATTTTTATTTATAAATAATTAACGACTTAGCTCGAATCATTAAATTAATAATTTGAATACGAGTTTGACACCACTCTCTGCTCAGCTCGTTAACAGACATAGGAGGACAAAGCAAGAAGCAATCTATCAGCTCACTTTTCTCATCACAACTTTTCATGCATTTTCGAGCAGCCTTGCACTTAACCTTCCCTCAATCCTTCGAAGCGGAGAAAATCATTCACACACTCTCTCTAAGATCTATCTCTAACAGTCACACTAAACATTCTTGTAACCCCAACCATAAAATAAAATATAAGAACCACCACACAGTTGATAAAATTCTTCCTTTCCCTTCCTCTCTCTCTCTCTCTCGCCATACTTCCGACTCTTCTTCTCTCTGTGAAGCGCCTTATGGATGTGATTCTCCACCATCTCTAAGAAGCCGTATATCTTTTGCAAAGAAGCATACACCGCCCACAAAAAGGCAGAGCGCACAAAAAAAAGGCAGAGACAATAAAGATAGTGAACATCCATGCCATGGTTTTTTCTTCTCTTCCTATCTATCTAGATCCTCCGAACTGGAGCCAGGTTTGTTCTCTTTTCCTTCCTCTCTTTTTCAAATCCAATTTTTTTTCTGATATTCGTCTCTGGAAAACATAACATGTTATTGAAACAAAATATTCGCCTTTATCTCCTCTTGAATATTCACTTCTTCTTCTTTTTTTATCTTTTTTGTTCTTTTGATAATCTAATTAAATTAGCAACAAGGACTTACCGGAAGTTCCGATGGACACACGCATCTTCCTCTCAGTTACGCGGCCTCAGGTGTCGCGACAGCACCACCTCGTCCTGAAACGGGCATACCAGCCTCAAGTTCAAATCCAAGTTCAGCACCTCGATCCGGATCCATGTCAGAACGGGCTCGCCTAGCAAGGATCCCACAACCTGAGCAAGCCCTCAAGTGTCCGCGATGTGAATCATCCAACACAAAATTTTGTTACTACAACAATTACAGCTTGTCTCAGCCACGTCATTTTTGTAAGACATGCCGCCGGTATTGGACCCGTGGTGGAGCTTTCCGCAACGTACCTGTTGGAGGTGGGTGTCGCCGAAACAAAAGATCAAAATCATCTTCATCCGCTAACAAGTCATCTTCTTCTTCAGTCACTTCTGTTTCTTCTGCTTCAGCAACCCCAGCCATCTCAGCTATACCTTCAACCCGTTTGCCCTTTTTTGGCTCACTTAACCCCTTGTTGGATTATGGTGCACCCAACATAGGGTTAGGTTTTGCTGGAGTGGGTCAACCTGTTGAATCAATAGATTACACTTCTTCAAGTGGCACTTCCATCTTGATGCAACATATGCAGCAGTTTTCTTTCTTCGGTGGATTGGACTCGAGTCAACAAGCAATGCGGCCAGTGCCAGCCATGTACCATCTAGGGTTAGATGGAAGCAGTGGAATGGGTGAAGGGGGGTTGTCACGACAAGGACTTATTGCACATATGTCTTCAGTCAAGATGGAAGATAGACAACATATGGGTGTTATTCATGGTGAAAATGTTTGGAATAACAGTAACAACGCAATCCAAGCAAGTGGTGGTGGAGACAACACTGGCGCCAGGACAAGTGGATGGGTATCAGATTTGCCGGGATTCAACTCTCAACCAACCGGGAACATTTCATAATTAACCTTATTCGGTCCAATTATGCTAATCAAAATTTCAAGGATATCAAGTTGCTCCGCATTAATATTTCTGCATGTGTGGCATTATTTGTTTCTTCGCAGCCAAACGGGTAAATTTTAATTAGTATTTACTTGGTAGGATTATTTCTCTTTTCAAAAGTTTGGGGATTTCTTGAACACTCTTAAGTGGATTAGTTTTTGTTTTTAGTTTATTTTATGCTTTATATTAGGACATGTTGTTTGAAGCGTGGTGCTTTTTTTCATATTTCTATGTGTTGTTTTTTAAGTTAATTAACACACTTTAGATCTCTCGATTGTATGCATTCCTTAGTTAATCATGTAAACAAGTACAAGAGTACGTACCATGATGTGTGTCCTTCTCCTTTTTCGTCCTTCCTTTGTCTTTCACTGATGATACATTACATGATGCAAATTTTGTGCGGAACATAATTTCTTTTCTCAACTATTATTTTCCTGACATGTTCATGCATGTCTGGTATTTTTGTGTTAAAAATTTGTAGAGAATCATGAAACAGTTCGGAAAAGGTCGAGTTAAGTGGACCTGACTAGCTTGACCAACGATGAATACATATCTGGGGTTGGCAAATTTCATACAAATGGCGTTGACAAATATATGGAAGATTTGTCGGATATAAATGTCAGTTATCTTAAAACTTCACAATTTTTTGTTGGTTAGCTTGTGACAGATCATACAATGCATGGAAGTCAGCTTATGCACGCGCTGCAGCTTGAATCATGCACTTATCATTTTTTTTGTTGTGCTTGACTGCATTGTGAGCTTATTTTAGTCCCGAGCAGTCAGTAGATGAGTACGTAAGAGAATAAAATTTCGGGGGTGGGGGGAGAGAGTCATGCATGGCCCAAAAAAAAAAAAAGAATTGTTGATATGACTTCTGTTTTTCTCTCGTTGCTGTAATGATATTTCGATTTATTAGTTCAAGTTGGCAGCTGCTCTCAACTTTCACAAAAAGCCACACGGAGAGAGAAGGTTCTAACCTATAGTACTATAGGTACTGGTATGGGATTTCTTTGCTAGTCAGAGAGCATTTTTTTTTCAATTTTTCCAACAATTCTTATCAGCCATGCATTATTACATTATATATACATATTTATCCTATTTTTTTTATCAATAACTAACTAGAATTTTCTTGCCCAAAGTTGACAATTGCTTGTAAAGTTTGGTTTTCAACTTCTACACAAATTAATGTGATAAATCTGCTTGTAAATTTTCTTTAACTTTATTTTGGACAGCTTATTTTTAATTTTCTTTAAACTCTTATCTAATTGAATTACTCAATGAAATATAAAAGGACTTGATCCATGTTTTTCTCAAAAATTTGGTCGATATTGTGTTGAGATTTTTGAGGGAGTTAAATGATGAAAAAGAGTATTATTATTGTTTTTTTTCTGATAATTATTATCCCTTACATGTACACAGTAGTGTCTATTTATATGATCGGTAACAAATTGATACCAACAGTAACTAACGGTACAATTGAGAAAAAAAATGATATAGATGAGCTGATTTATTTACTAGTAGCTATATATTTCATAATGGGCCTATGATGATTAATAACTGAGGTCCAAATCTCAGATCCATTCTTTATTCATTTATTTTTCTACACTCTCCCTTAAGTTAGGATTGGAGATATCGATCAATCCTAACTTGGTTCAGATATATTTAATTCATTTGATTTTGGTGGTAAATCAATGACTTCCCTTGTTGCAGCTTTTTTCTGATAAATTGACTTTTTATCCTCCTCATAGGCTTCTTTGTCATCTTTGCATGCTTCTTTGTCTTCTTTACAGTTTTTATTTTGAAGCGGAGAAAACATTGATTATCCCCAACTTATTTATATTTTCTTGAAATGATTTTGGATCCGATCCTTTTGTGAAGATGTCTCCCAACTGATCTCCACTTCGCACGAATGGTATTTCTATTTCTTTTAATTGTAACTTCTCATGTATGAAGTGACAATCTACTTCGATGTACTTTGTTCTTTCATGAAATATCACATTAGATGCAATGTGACATGCGACTTGATTATCACAATGCATCTTCATCGATTCTAAGATTTTTATCTCAAGATCCGCAAAGAGTTGCTTGATCCATATCAACTCGCTCACCGTAGATGTCATGGCTCGATATTCTGCTTTGGCACTTGATCGAGCCATGATACTTTGCTTCTTACTTTTTTATGTGACTAAGTTTCCACTTATAAATATGAAATAAATGGTTGTTAATCTTTGATCAAAGCTACTGGCCCAATCTGCATCGGAATAGCTTCTATGTGTTGTGTTTTAGGTGCATGCATGAATTGACTAATTTGGTTTATGAAAAAAAATATTAGGTCTTATTACAGTAAGGTAGATTAACTTTCCCACCAACCTTTAAAATTGACTTGTGTCTCTTAAAGGTTCACCGTACTCGGCATTTAATTTTACTTTACTATCTATTGGGGTAGAAATTAGCTTATACTCTAATTTTTTTGTTTCCTTTAACAAGTCCAAAATATATTTTTGTTGTGACAAGAAGGCCCTTTGGTGAATGTCCAGTTTCTATTTCTAGAAAGTATTTTAAAAGTTTCAAATCTTTAATATCAAAAACATTCCTTAGTTGGGTTTTAACCTCCCTAATTTCTTCCAAGTTATTTTCGATAATTATTATGTCGTCTACATAAATCAAAACTATAATTATAGTATTATTTATTATTTTAGAAAATAGAGAATGGTCGACATTGATAATTTTAAAATTATAAAAGAGTAAATGAGAGCTTAATTTTTCATATCATACCCGTGAAGATTGATTTAATCCGTAAATTGACTTCTTTAACCTACACTAAGATTAGAATCCATTTATTTCCTATAGTCGAGTGGTATGGTCATGTACACCTCTTCTTCTAATGTTTCTTGAAGGAATATATTTTTTACATCCATTTGGTGTAAAGTCCAACTTTGGTTTACCGCTACCGAGAGCAAGATTCTAACTATATTCATTTTTGCCACCTATACAAAGGTCTCTTGATAATCTATAGCGTAAATTTATATATAATATTTTGCTATCAATCTTGCTTTGTGTCTATCTATGATGCCATCACTCTTGAACTTGATTTCATATACCCACTTACACCTTAGGGTTTTTTTTTTCATCAGGTAATTTTATGATTTCTCAAGTTTTATTTTTTTAAGGCACCTAGTTCTTCCTCCATTACTTTATACCAAATCGTTTGGTTTTTTGCTTCTTCAAAATTATTTGGTTCATTGGCTTCGATTGAGGTCAAGTAGGTTTTGTATTCCTTTGTGACATGCTCATATGAAATAATTCTTCGATAGGATATTTTACTTTATAAGTGATATAATCCCCTTAGCCTTGTAGGAGGTTGAGATGCACGGTAGACCTTCGTAATGGCACTTGTTCAATATATTATTCCTCCATATTTTCAAATTTATCTCCACTCATATTTTCATCTTCACTTTCTTCTTCAACATTAATTGATCCCTTTTTCAAATTTGAAATATAGTTAATTTTCTTGGAATATCACATGTCTAGAGATACAAAATTTATTGTTGATTGGATTGTAGTATTTGTACTCATTTTTTTGTGATGAATATCCCAAAAAATTACCTTGATCGAAGTATAATCGAATTTATCTTGTTTGTTCTTATATATGCACATAACAAGTACACCCAAATATTAATTTTTTTTGGTAAAATATTTTTAGTCAACTTTTGTAATTTAGTTTGACACTTAACAATCTATTAATTAGGTATGTGGCGATCAAAACAACATCTAGCCAAAAAAAAATTTGGAACATTATTTTAAAATAACAACACTCTTGTAACTTCTAATAAATGTCGATTTTTTTCGTTCTGATACTCGGTTTTGTTCGGGAGGAGTATGAACACACATGAGCTCTAATGTAAAATATCTTTTTATTTGAAAAAATTCGAAAAATTATGATTTATAAATTTTGTACCATTATCGAAACTAAAAACCTTTATTCTTGCATCAAATTAATTTTCTAAGAAGTTATAAAAAATCAATAAATTGTGAAAAAAAAATCACTCTTATTTTTAAGTAAAGCCAAGTAGTTCTTGAGAAATCATCTATAAATAATACAAAGTATTTAAAACCATTAAATGAATCAATAGGAGTCGGTCCCCAATCATACGCATGAATTAATTCAAAAGATCTTTTACTTTTATATGTGGATAAAGTAAATGATAATTTAGTATGCTTTTCTAGTTTGTATACCTCACAACCACTACAATCTAAATTTTTAAAATCAAATAAACATTTCAATACTTTATCGGAGACATGCCCTATTCTCTTATGCCAAAGAATGCCCATTCTTTTTATCTATTTTTGCCAAAAATTATATTTTTTTCTCATTAATATAATAAAGTCTATTTTCTAAAAAACCTTCACCAATGACACTCTTCAATGTCCGATCCTAAAAAAATACTCCTAGTAATATAAAAATAATTTCACAATTCAATACTTGAGCAATTTTACTAATGGACAATAGATTTGTTGGGCAATTCTCAACATACAAGACATTCGATAATTTTTTTGAAAAAAAAATCAATTGAACCACTTCTAATAATCTTCATTTTTTCCCATTAGCAATAGTTAGAAATTATGTTATTTTTTATTTTTATAATCTTTAATTAAATTTTTATTTTAAATAACGTGATCTGTTGCTCCAGAATCTAGTATCCAATTATGTGGAAATTCAGAAACAAGGTTAGCAATAAAATCTAAATTGTTTGTGGTGTTTTGTTGAAACATCATGGATAGTTGTTGGAGCATCTGCCTCATTTGATCCTGGTTGCATTCTCCTATTTAGGGTGACGGGTTAGGGTTAACCCGCTCCGCACCCCCATTCAAACCCATTGCTTTTCGATTTTCCTCGTGATTCCTCTTTTCGCGAATCTTCTCCCCATGTCGCCATTTTCCACCATTGGATCCTCTTCCAAACCCTCTCCCTTTTCCCTTCGACCTAAGTTCTAGGTGGAGAAAACTAGTGCTCGACCTGTTGGTGCCCCTTTCGCTTACAGTGCTCACATCGATTGAGTATTTGGTCTCCATATGCGATAAAGCTAAGACTAGGGTTAGGTCTTGGCTGGTAGGTGGCGAAGGCTTTTATTTCTTCTCGTTCAGGGGTTAAATGTCCATGACAATTATTCTTGATTCTCCTCTTTGAATCATGTTGGCTACCTTATCAAATGAGGGAAGATTTTCCCCGAGGAGAATCTGTGATCTCAGAGTCTCATAACTTAGATCGAAACTTGCAAGAAACTGAAAGACCTCATTTTGATCATCTCTTTATAGTAATTCCTCAAGGTTAGTGGTGGATGGTCTATATAGTCTGATTTCGTCTCATTTTTTTCGATGAGGTTTAACAGTTCTGTGATGGACTGATTTGGCTATTGTTTTTCTTGATGGATTTCAGTTTGGAGCTGGTAGATTCTTGCATAGTTATTTTTTATCATATCTTTTCTTCTAGACTTTGCCATATCACTTGAAGTTGATCCTGCACAAATGCATATATCGACAATTTTTGGCTCCATACTATCTAGCAACTAGCTTGTGACCAAAAGGTCATCTGCGTCATTCTTTCATTGCCTTATTTTCTTGCACTGTGGGAAAATGTGGGTTTACTAGTATCGGTTTTGGTGATTCTTCGGTGATAAACTGTAATTTGGATCTACCACTGAGACCAATTTTGTCAGTGTGCATCCATGGTAAATAATTCATGTCATTAACACTATGTGGGTGATTTTCTCATTTTGTTGAGACTTTTTTGGTTCTGATAAAGAAAAACTTTGCTGGTAAAGAAGGAATTGAAATTTCACTTGAATAGATACAACCTTGATCGCCCTTTGCTGATTTTTGCTGAGACTGTTAGATTTTTACTGTTATTGTCATGATCCTCTAGTGAACCCTAAACATAAATTAAGTTACCTTGATCCATGCTGTTTGTCTTCAGAGAGACACAACCCCGTTGATCACCAGATTCCTTCATTCTTCCAGCGATCTTCCTCTAATCCGATGGAGTGATTGAGAGGACCGGCGTCAGACAGTTTTTTCTCTTATGGAACTATGTTAAAAGAGAGAGATGGATCTGTTGGAAACGAAAGGGTGGCAGAAAGTGGGGAGTGATCAAAATTGTTTTTTTAAAACCAACAGTATCTCTCCATATATATGGACGCCCATACAACTGAGTGCAGTTATGTCTTAATGGGTCCATATTGGATCTAAATTCTCTCTCTCTTAACGGGTTCACTGCTTAATCAGAAAGTTGTCTATAGTTGTGTTCTCCAGGGACCAATAGCATAATTGTATTATTATCAGACTTTATATAATTCAGACCATCACTAAATCATAAAGTCATTAATACGTATTCTACACATTAAAGAGCTCACTTCTCATGACATATAATAAACTCGATACAGAATTTGATCACTTCATTATGGGTATAATTTAACAGTCCATTATATAATATATATTCATTACATATAAGTCCATACATGTTGTAATTAATAATAATTAATTCCAACAGAGACCGGTACACTTCTCTTAATTTTATTTCTGTTTTTTAAAACTGGTATTGCACAGATGTATGCTTTGCCAAATGGCAGAAGTTCTGTTTGTTGTCTCGGTGAGTTGTTGGGCCAGTCTTTGAGCTTGTCTCCTCACAAATAGAGATTTATGTCTCTGCCCCTTTGTTGTTTCAGTGAGATAGAATTGAAACCTACTCTAATATCATGTTGAGATTTTTGAGAGAGTTAAGTGATAAAAAAGAGTATTATTATTACTCTTTTCTGATAATTGTTTTCCCTTACATGTACACAGTAGTGTCTATTTATATAATTGGTATCAAATTGATACCAACGGTAACTAACGGTACAATTGAGAAAAAAAAGTAAAAACGATATAAATGAGATAACTTATTTACTAGTAGTTTTATATGATAATTAATAACCGAGGTGTCCAAAGCCCAAATTCATTCTTTATTCATTTATTTTTCTACATACTGATCATGAGATCGATTAAGATCTGGCCAAATGAGATGCTTCTTACATTAAATGTGTTGCGTCTATAATCTACTTGAACATCTCTTAAATGTTTCTTCCTTGATTGTTTTGCTTTTTCACGTATTTATCTCTGAACAGGTTTTTCTTGTCTATGCATATTCTCTTTTTGTCGTATTCATCAGATGGAAGTACCAACAAAAAAGTCATTACGTTTGTGTGTGCGCGCCTCTTTTTTCTTTTTTCTTTTCTTTTTTTTTTTTTTTTTTTTTTTTTTTTTTTTTTGGGGGGGGGTTTGGAGGGTTATCATGGAAATAATCTATTCGGGATTTCGATCAACCTCCGAAATAAATGCATATTGCCATTCATCCAACAATCTTTATTTTTTTCTGTGCTTTCGTGCAATCTCGTGACAAAACCTGAGAGGGGTTGCAACTCTTTTTGTATTTTCTTTTCTAAAGCAAAATCATTTCAGACCAAAGGCTATCTTCTTCCACTTTTTCTCATCTTTTAAGAGCGAGTGAACTTTGTTGAAAGACCAACTTTGACCACTCTGTGTAAATGAAAGCACGAGTATATATAACGTTTTACCAAACAATTTGAACCTAATTAATTATATATTGCATCGTATTATTAAACTATTATCGTTAGTATGTTTCTTGGGACAGTTCAGCCACAACATATCTAGATTGATCTCAGGTTCTGCATTTATATTGACAGTACACAAAACACTTTCAGATTTTCTACTTACCATACGTATACTTACAGCACATAAATCTACCCTTCATTGCTTCAATTGACATAGAACTACTTCGGTAGAAGTACATGCAAATACCTAGCTAGGAAAAATGCCTCTCTTCGGTACTTCCCACAAATTATTTTTTATATTTTCTGATTCAAAATTTACATCTACTTAATTATAAACAGTAATTAGATAACATAATATTAATTAACGTACTCTTTGATTTCATTTAAAATACATTGAAGGCATCTTCAATTTTCCTTCAGATGTATTTTCCAACTTAATTTTGCCAAAATTACCACTAATTAAGCATATCCAGATTTATTTTAATTATAACATACATATTATCCTAGCTCCTTGATATAAATATTTACACCTTTGAAAATATATATTACCCAATTTAACTCTTTTCAAGCCCGAAAATTTATGATGAGTCGAAAGTTATTCAGGTGAAGCTTGTATCAATTTAGGGCTGTCAACGGATATGTATGGTACGGATCATATGGAAGTATTTTCATAATCATACCCTACCCATCTAAAAATTACTTAGCCGACCCCCAATGAATTTTGAAAAAAATAATATTTTTGGAACTAACTTTTGCTAATTAGAACCCCTTTGGATCTTTTTTTTACCTCATAGATTGTTTGATTACTTTCATTGGGAGATTTATTTAATATCATAGATAATGAAAGAATTACGCAAAGATTGAAAATATAAAGTCCCATAGATGAAAACTTTCTTCATCGACTTAATTATCTATTATTTTGATTTTATTTTTTATTTTTTATTTTTTATTTTTTAATATGTAAAATGATATTTTTTGATATTTTTTATTAGACAAGAATGTATATTGAATTGTTGATTTTTTGTGTTTGCGTGAATTATAATAGTAAAATTACTAATATAAAATTAAAATATTAATTATAATTAAGTAGTTTTAACTTTTTATACTGTAAAAAAAAGAAAATTAATTCACAAGACTAAAAAATTAATCTTGTATTAAAAAAAGATATTAGATAACATAATTATATTTGAAATAATATAAATTGATTTTTTAATACTATATCTTGTATGATAATGGATGCAAAATGGTCCTTATCCATACATATCCATTTATTGATGAAAAAATTATAACGAAAAAATCTCGTATTATACTCATCTTATCAAATATAATATGAATCGAATAAATAGATAAAAGAATATCATTGACAATATCAAATATAAACAACGAATTAAAATTATTGAAACCAGTCCACAACAAAACTAATACATTTATATTTAAAATTTCTAAAATTTCAAATTATTTAGTACGAATATACAATTCAAGCAGCCATTGATTATATACAATTCAAGCAACCATTAATTAAATGACTTATACTATCTATTTTATACTATTTTTTGAAAAAAAAATATAACTGATATTTGATATTTCTATATACCCATATATATATATATATATATATATAGAGTGGAGATAGCGTGAGCTTAAGCTCACGGAGGCTTTCGTGAGCTTAACTCAAAAAAATATATTAAATGATCTTAAAATTTTAATTTATCATTCTCATTAAATTCTTTATATGAAAATCTCATGGGATGCAAAAATTTGAAGCGTTTTGAGCTTTTTAAGTCGCCGTTTTTAATTTTTGAAAATGATGTTCAAGTATTGAATATATTATTATTATTTTTAGAGCTGATTTTCAAAAATTAAAAACGGCGACTTAAAAAGCTCAAAACGCTCCAAATTTTTGCATCCCATGAGATTTTCATATAAAGAATTTAATGAGAATGATAAATTAAAATTTTAAGATCATTTAATATATTTTTTGAGTTAAGCTCACGGAAGCCTCCGTGAGCTTAAGCTCACGCTATCTCCACTCTATATATATATATATATATGAACCAAATAAAAATGCACGTGTTTAATGAGAAGTATTTTGTGTGCGTGAATTCTAATAGTGAACTTCAAGGATCAAGAATATTAGGACAGCGACATCCAAAATTCAAAAGCATACGTCCAAACAAAACTTTTTTTTAAAATTATATATATATATAGAGAGAGAGAGAGATTGGTTATGGTGCTATACATATTACGGATTATTTTCATATTATAGATCGATTTTTCGCTAACAAAATACAAATAGTTGATCCAACCATACAAAATAATTTTCATATGAATATCTGAACCTAGACTAAATTTTATATATTTTTTTTAAAACTACTATTTTTTAAGATAGTTACAAAACCACTTCTTTTGAATGGCTCATAATAACTAAATCAAGTTATTTTCTAACTATCTTAAAAAATATTAAATTTAGTCTACATCTAGATATTCATAAGAAAATTTTGTATGGTTGGATCCACCATTTTTAAATTTTAAAAATAAAAACTGATCCATAGCAATGGATTGATCCGTGCTATGCATAGCACCATAGCCCATATATATATATATATATATATGAGTGGAGATACCGTGAGCTTAAGCTCACGGAGACCTTCTGTGAGCTTAACTCAAAAAATATATTAAATTATCTCGAAATTTTAATTTATCATTCTCATTAAATTCTTTATATAAAAATTTTATGGGATGCAAAAATTTGGAGTCTTTTGAGCTTTTTAAGTCACCGTTTTTAATTTTTTAAAATGATGTTTAAGTATTGAATATATTATTATTATTTTTAGAGCTGATTTTCAAAAATTAAAAACCACAACTTAAAAAGCTCAAAACGCTCCAAATTTTTGCATCCCATGAGATTTTCATATAAAGAATTTAATGAGAATGATAAATTAAAATTTCGAGATGATTTGATATGTTTTTTGAGTTAAGCTCACGGAAGGCCTCCGTGAGCTTAAGCTCACGATCTCTACTCTATATATATATATATATATATATAGAGAGAGAGAGAGAGAGAGAGTAGAGATACTAGTGAGCTTAAGCTCACGGAGGCCTTCCGTGAGCTTAACTCAAAAAACATATCAAATCATCTCGAAATTTTAATTTATCATTCTCATTAAATTCTTTATATGAAAATCTCATGGGATGCAAAAATTTGGAGTGTTTTGAGTTTTTTAAGTCACCATTTTTAATTTTTTAAAATGATGTTCAAGTATTGAATATATTATTATTATTATTAGAGCTGATTTTCAAAAATTAAAAACCACAACTTAAAAAGCTCAAAACGCTCCAAATTTTTGCATCCCATGAGATTTTCATATAAAGAATTTAATGAGAATGATAAATTAAAATTTCAAAATGATTTGATATGTTTTTTGAGTTAAGCTCACAGAAGGCCTCCGTGAGATTAAGCTCACGGTATCTCTACTCTCTCTCTCTATATATATATATAGTGACCATACCATCAGTTTTATTATGAAATTAACAGTACTTCGATGCCACACCTGGTAAGGAAAAGCTATAGTATTTAACTACTTAAAAGTAAAAAAAAAAATAACTCAATATTACCAAAAGAAGTTACCACCAATTAAAAGTTAAAACGTCCAAATAAGACTTTCGAAGACCTTAAATTAATAAATTATGGTTTCACATGTTGTTGGATTTGTTTAACACAAACGTTTTTTTTTTTTCATTTTTTTCTTCATTCAGAAAAATAGGTATTGTTGATATGAATTATCTATAAAAAAAATTGAACATGCATGAAAAATTTGTATCTTTCACACATACTAAGGCAAAACTCTTGAACACGCGCACGACCACACAAAGCTGCATAATAAAGAGAGAATTTCAATCCTGCTGATTTGTGAAGCTCTGAGATTTTGATGTACTATGAGGTAAATAAATGGTCTTGCTACACTTTGCTCATATCTCATTCAAAATCCATCATTTGATGATTTGATCACAGAAACAAACAAATCAATAAATCATGCATGCCATACAACCATGTGCAGTGGTGGATCCAATTTGCTCAATTTATTTTTTCTAGCCAATTAACTGGAAAGATGCGCGCACAATTTTTTTGCCGAGAGACGATAAGTATAAAAAAACAGTTAGAAGCCCAAAAAAAAAATTTGTTTCGGGGAAATAAATGAAAATTAAGAAGTGAAAAAGAAGCTAAAATCTCACTAGATCCTATGAGTTCGTTAGAATCATGAGTTATAATTTTTTTATTGGCACAATCCAGAATGTGAGACGTTAAATTACTTTCTGCATATAACCATTAAGAAAACAGTGTTATGAGTTATGACTACAACAATAACTACTCTTCAGACCAGCTATATATGTGCACAAGATTAATTATAATTCTCGGTGAGTTGGGAATGAAAAAACCATTTGATATGTGGACTAATGACTATGGTGGAGATTCTTTTCTGATGATATAAGATCTATTAAAAAAAGAAAAAAAAATCACTAACGATCCAAAACCGTTGAATTTGATAATCAAACAACCTATAAGTGCATCTCCATCCCACAAATGAATTGCAAATGATAACGTGACACTCTAAATAAATAAGTTGAACTAATTTACATGAATTTTTATAATTATCTTGTAAGTAATATGATGAGCATATATATATATATATATATATATATATGGTCACAGACTCATAGCGTAATGGAGGCGGCCGCATATGTAAAATATTTTAGCAGATCGTTCGAGCTTCATGCCGTGTTCTTCCAAACAAGGATTGGCAATGGATTGCATTGCACACATGCGTGGTCTCACTGTCACTGTGCAGGTCTGAACTACAGAAAATTAAAGCACCGAAACCCACCGACAGACTGATCAGATGCAGAATTGCAGATTGCAGAAGCAATTAAACGACTACGGGGTCGGGGTCGGGGAGTTGAGGAGACTACAAATGGAGGCTCCTTTCTTGAATAAATAAAGTGGGGGCTATGAGATGTCAGTAGGGAATCTAAGTTTCATCTTTCATGTGCCTTTCCCGAGGATCAAGGTGGCAGTGTTTCTTTTCTTTTTTTTTGAGGATCAAGGTGGCAGTGTTTCTTCAAATAAAAGAGAATAAAGGCTGTTCTCCATGGTACATAAATTATGCTAATATTTGAAGAAAAATAAGTCACCCTGAGTACCCAACATTAATTGAAGATTATGGAACACAGTAAAAATTTCATATTAATATATATCTGTAAAAAATAAATTAAAAAATAGGATGAGAGTCCCCAAGCGAAAGAACAAAAGAGACGCTGTAGATCTTCCCCCATCTCTTCTCCCCCTTTACTCCTCTCCTCCTCTCCTCTCCCTTGTCTCCTGCTCCTCTACAAGCAACATGTACATCACCTCCGACCGTATACAACGCCTCCACCCACCTCCAGCAACGACAGCACCTCCACCTATGCACAACATCTTCTCCTACTACTAGCAACAACGATCAGCCTGTGTACAGTGACGACGAGCAGCTCCACCTATGGATCTGTCCAGCCCGTGTACAGCGACCCTCACCCACCTCCGCCCACACGACAATCGCGTACAGTGACCCCTCGCCTTCGGATCCGGTGTACAGAGACTATCACGACAACAACCACCTCATTGATGGCATCCAGTGTACAGCGACTGCCACGACGGCAATCACCTCACTGATGACAGCCCCCGTTCCCAAATGGATCAATGTTTGTATTTCAAATTTATTTTATTTTCATTTTCTTATTTTCAGTTTCGTTCTCCTACTGTCATGTAAATAACTTTTTCTTATTTCAATGGAAAAATGGTAGACTTGGCTAACCTTCAAAAAAAAATATATTAAGGAACACAGAATATTTCTTATATTTTCAGTATCTCACTGTTTCTTAAGCCACGTGATGGCTTTATTTTTTTTTAAAAAAAGGAAAATGTGCAATGAGATTAATTGTATTATCTGGGATTTCTTTATTCCTTTTTTGGGTACCACAGAGTACATGCTTAGGTTTACTTGGATAAATTGTTTTAGCAAGATATGACATTTGGGTGGGTTCGATCGGATTCGGGTTTGATCGGATTTGGTATGTTCAATTTATCTTTTTAAAAGAATCAAGCCAGATTTAGGGCTATTAATTAATGGATAGGGCAGATAACAAAAATCTCTCATCCATATCTATATTCGATAAGTTAATGAAAATATAACTTTACTCATATCTATTTTGTCGGATACAATACAAACAGAGTAAATGGCCAAATAGCTTTCAAAATGAAAAAAAAATTGTAATATAATTAGCAATTAAAAAAATTATGATATAATTAGCAATGAAAAAGATTGTAGCAATAAAATAGATTGTAATATAATTAGCAATGGAATAGATAATGAATAAGGAATAGTTTTTATCTGTACCTTTACCCGATAAGTTTACAGAATTTTTTCTTACCCATACTCATACCCAATAACTCAATGAAAATATAACATTACCCATATCCGTCTTATCGGGTACAATATGAGTCGGGTAAACGACCAAAAGAGTGTCATTGACAACCTTAGTTGAATCAAAGAAATTAGTTCAATTTGAATATTGATTTTTTTTCAGATATTTAACCAATTTTATTTGGATTGGAGACTATTTGATCACAAATCGAATCTAACTAGATCAGATCATATTAGTTTATCTTCAGGGGCAGAATCAGAAACGATCGATGGAGGTGTCCGGTTGAAATAAATAGAATGTTCAGATCAAAAAAAAAATATTTTTTACCGTACGATCTTTATTTTTCAATAAACTGAGTGGGAACCCGGACGCCGGTGGGCGCCTACCTTGATTCCGCCCCGGTTTGTCTTTCGATCAAGTAAAATCAATTGATAAACAAGTTTATCAAGGAGTTAACTTATAAAAAACCATGGGAAGTAGTTATTCTCGACGGGAGGATGACAACTCACCAAGTGATTCTTCAGGTGATTTCTCAGACGAATCTCCATACGACTTAATTCTCAGGCGCCCCCAAAAGAAAACTAATAGGTGAATACCCCACAGGAGATTAACATTATACGCCCTTCACCACACGTACAGCCATTAATGCAATTAATGCATGCACAACAGGCATTAACACACACCAACTAGGCAACCCCCTATCCTCATTTTATTAGACGACCAGTTCGAACTATTTCATACTGGCAAGCGCTAAGGCAAAAAGATGGGGCCAGTCGGGCTATTGTAGGTTGTAGCCCTACTTCATCCCCGCTCTCCTGAGCGACAGCCCAGTGACTCTCTGTTATCGGTATTTGAAGCAGGGCCATATCAAGCTTCATTGCAGGAACCAGTTCCACTACTTTAGCCGTCATCAACCGGGCCACTGTGCTGCCCAACGCACAAATAACCCTATCATTATGTTGGGAAATTTGAAGTTAAAGAATTTCATTTACATCCGATCGTACGCGCCTTAGATGTAAGTTTTCATTGGACATACCTATAAACTCAGAAATAGCAAAGCTTGCATTTCATCATCTAATATCATTTTCATTATTGTCAATCGATTTATCACATTTTGAAAGTTACTCAATTGTTCCGTAACCAAATCACTTTCGATATATTTTATGTTCACGAGTTTTTAAATCATGAACGCTTTGTTTTATGTTATTTTTCTATCATAGAGGTTTTCAAATTTTTCCCATAAATCTTTTACATTAGTTTCAGTTGAAACACCGAATTATCAACCCACTATTTAATCAATGCAACGGTCTTTTGATTTCTAATAGTCCAAACCACATAGTGGCATCCATTCATTTTGTACCAATAATCGGTACATAGACATCTTTACAAAATAATATATATCATCCATTCTAGATTTTCAAATTAAGTAATTACTAGATGTCATTTTAATCATGGTATCAATGTTATTAGTCTCCCCCATTTTGAGATTTACCAATTAAATCGAAATAATGTTTAAAGAAGCAACACAGAGTTACAGTACCAAGGTTTTACGCATACTGCAGCTCACAGTACCAACTCCATTGTAAGCACAACTCTTCTCCACTCCGAATCAGATCGCTCGCTGATTAACTAACAAGCTCCTCTCAAACCTGAAGCGTTGATACCAATATTGGGAAACTTGAAGAGGGATTAACTTGATTTTATATCAACAGTGGAGAGAATAAGAGAAAGAATTAACTAAAACTCAAACTCAATACTTTCTTTCATCTCAAATTATTACATGGAGAGTCACAATCTATTTATAACATTGCAAAAAAAGATAAAACTAACTATGACAACTAAACTACAACTAAGCACACAACTCAATTATAACTATGATTTAAAAATAAAATTGAAATCTTCTATGTAAGTCGGCACAACAATTAAAGTGACAAAAATTACAGCTCATTCAAATGTGTTACTCCATCTTTTTCTTAAAAAAAAGTTGGATGGCTCTCAAATCAAACCCTTTTTTTATATAGAAAGATGAGAATTTGGCTCCCAAATTTAAGTTGATATTCATAAAATCTTCAACTCAAAAGTTCTTGAAAATCATTCAGTTAGCTACAACTTAAATTATTAGACCATTTACCTCCTCTTCAAAAATTAAAATTCTGAAGTGAACTCTATTTGCTTGTACATATTTGATCTGAATTCAATTTCTGCTTCTTGTATCGTTTTCTGATAGTAGTCAATATGTTAGGGTTTCAGACTTGTGCGATTTATATAGGAAAAGCATTGACTTTGCCACTAACCAAATTTCACTAAGTTATTTAGATGTGTTTTATGTTTGGAATAAATTAAGTCAAAGCGAACAATATTTAGTTATGATTGCAGGTCCCACATATCATCTGATCCTGTGTGACCATAGTTGAGATTGTCTTATATACACTTCGGCAATCTAATCTTCTCTAACTAAAATTTATCTAAGTCTGTCAGGACTTGTACTTCAAATGCAAAAAATTCTTCATCTATGAATCTTAAACCAAGCGTCAACTATGTATATGGTGAATCTTAATCGGTCTAAAATTGGGATATGCCTGTATATGATAACCCAACTTCTATTAAAGGTTAGCTGAGAGCTAGAGTGAATAAGAGGTAGCTTTTGTTGGCTTAATTACAATCATAACAGCTCAGTTCCCATCAGACAAACTTATGCACCAAGAGTTGGATGGTGATTAAGTTGCTGTCCTCCGACTCAGAACCGCATTTTATCATTAGGCATCCTGTCTTCTTTTTTTTCTTTATATGACACATCACACACATTGACATGCAATTGACAGTGTATGGCTGCTACGTGCTACCTCTGATTAAAAATATTTCCAACGTTGTAAATATGTTAGCGTAATATGTTTTCCTTTCGAAATGAACTATCCTCTAGTGATAAGAACTGTTATTAATTCAGGCACATTTTTTAGCGGCCCTGCATAAATTAAACATATGATTCTACATATTTAATTACAATAGGGCTCTTATAATGTAAGCCTCGTTATTATTTATGTTAGATTTATATATGATTATATCTATCAAGAATTATTTAAGTAAGGATTATCTTTCTACTACTACATCAAACAGATCAAATTCGCCGCTAATATAATGCACAATAAATAATAGATACTAACTGGCAGGTTTTGAATTCTACAAGAAATTAATTATTGCAACTGTCATTGGGTTGACATTTTATCGTCTGTTTAGAAAATATGTTTCGACATTTGTTGAGGTGGCACAGGATAGGTTCGATCGGGTCACAGTTTGGATTTTGGATCATTTACTGTTATTTTTTTTAGATCTCGGATCGGATCAGCTCACATATTGGGTTTCGTTTTTTTCAAGTCATCTAGTATTGTTTTTTTGAATCTCGAATCGAATCGGATGAATTCATCAGTCAGGTCAAGTTTTCTTTTGCTCAAGCCACATAAATCAAGCTGCGTATTTCCTTTGCTGAACATCTAATCGAACATACAGTCATACAGTATACAGATAAAATCAAGCTGGACATGCGTATTTCTTTTGCTCAACCGTCTAATCGAACATAGAGTATCATACAGTATACAGATAGTGAGGTACATTTAAAGAGTGGACCTGCATTTTGTTGGTGTCCAAAAAACTAGATTGATTTTGTCGTCTAATATGCGAGTAATTTACATAGCACCCCAATTTGAGGGCATGAAGTGCTGATTTATGGGCTTGATAGCAATTTCAGATATATGTTGGGCCTTGATTTAAAACAGCTCTGTTAGCTACCTCAGCAGGTTTCTAAGCAAAGCCCATTATCTAATACAACCTAAAGAGTAAAAAGTCTTCCCTTGATTAGTTGATTGCATATGCGTGCTAGCAACGTCTTCCTAACTCTCCTACCAATTACCATACATGGATTTGACTTTCCATTTGGGCACCAGGAGGCAAACAACTAGATCATTCTAAATTATTTACCCGCTTACATCACTTTATATAGTTTTCAATTCTGAGATAGCTCCTCCGCTAGAGAAAGAGAGCTCCAGAAATAGTCATTTCTTGACTGTATGAAATGTCCTAGTACTGCTATGCCTTTTGCAATGAATATATGGCCTTGCAACCAATTGTCAACATCCCTCAAATTTATGTTAGCCATCTGTTGAATAAGAATGGCATCTTGTCTTGCGCATTCTTTGAAATTTTACCCTGGTATCATCAGGCATAGGTTTGGATAGGTTCTTGCCATAACAAGCTGTGTCATTCTGTCAACGTGGTGCAGACATGCTATGTCAGTAGTTATTTCAGCTGCCATAAAAATAAATCACCAGCAGCACAGTTAACAAATTGAATAAGCAATTCATCATAATTAATCCTCAAAGGTTCTTTTTTGCTTTTTGTCACTTCACCAAGATCATAACATACATTGTTGCCCATTATGGCCGCAAAATGCCTGATTAGGGTACATGATCAGGTCAACCCTAAAGCCTTGGCAAGGCTCTGCAATGCACCCCCTTCTAAAACTCGAGGATAGCCACACCTTGATCAATGGTGAAATAGTATAGATATTACACTCTCACCAACACACTCAAAACTCTGCTAAAGAGCCTCCCCAACATTTCCTGTTACAAACCCTAACAACTAAGGGCAAAAAATAAATAACAAAAAACAATCACACAATTCCAACTCGCCATTCTGACAATACCTGCCATACAAAAATTAATTAAGAAATCAACTTCCAACTCCCTCTGTTGTAGTTTATCCAGGCAGTTTCTGCAAGTCGAACCCCAATGACCAGACAAATTGCAATAGAGAATCTCAGTTACCTAAGTCATCATACATCCACAGTGGGATGATCCGGCTGCACCTGCTCTTGAGCCGGGATAAGAGACTCAGCCTGATTCTGAGTTTGTGACTCGAGTTGAGCATGAGCATGTTGTTGTTGCCCCAAAAACCTACTGAACCTTTCAAGCAGCAAAGTCGCCTTCCTTTTGCCACGATCGGTACCATTGCTAGCTAATTCCTCCAGTAACAACAAAACCCCATGTTCCTGTGCTTCAATTAGATACCTGTGTTGTTGATCTCCATTGCAAAGGTGCACCAAAACCGCTGCGGCATTCTCCTTATTTCTTGACGACCCATTTCTAATCATGTCCACCAAAATCGGCACAGCAGAGGCTGCACCAATGGCTGCCTTACCTTCTGGATGGCTCGATAAGATGGCAAGAATAGCAAGTGCTTCATCCACCATACAGCTTCCTGGTTCCAACAAAAGCTCCATTAAAATGGGTACCACCCCAGCCCGGACTGCCTTCCCCTTGTTACCCTGGTATATGCACAGGTTGAACAGTGCTGTAGCTGCATCCTTTTTACCACGCTGGGTCCCATTGCTCAATAAAGTGACAAGTGGGGGAATCGCTCCTGCAGCGCCTATTGTAACCTTATTCTCATCTATAACAGAGAGACTAAACAGAGTGGCAGCTGCATTCTCTCGTGCCTCCATACTGCCCCTTTTTAAAACATGCACAACCCCAGGTACTGCTCCTGAGGCAATAATCCTCCCCTTGTTATCTTCATAAATTGATAGGTTCAATAATGCAGTCACAGCATGTTCCTGTGTATGCAAATCATTGACTGATAACAATGATACTAGAAGAGGAATAGCACCAGCTTCTGCAATGCATGCACGGTTTTCTGTATTTCGTTTCGCAAGTAATCTAAGCTCGCCAACCGCGAGCCTCTGGTCATCCAAGGATTGGGACGAAAGTTTCTGAAGCAAATCGAGAACCTTGGAGTGTTCAGCTGCTGAGCAGACTGATTGTAGCTTTTTGGGCGCGGTGGGTCTTTTAGGTGGGTCCAACCCATTAGACTCACACCACTGTGCAATCAGGCTACGTAACACGTAGTTTGGTGTTAGAGAATTGCTAGAGAGTTTCTGTTGAGTCTTTGGGCATGTGTTATGGCCAGCCCCCAGCCATTTCTCGATGCAATTCCTTTCATATGTCTGCAATTTTATGTCAATTACCTGACTTTAGAATATAATGACGGTTTGTAGCAAATAATATTAATTGAAGCACCTCATCCCCATGCCAAACTAGTATTAATGTGTTATCATGCTGATACACTTCTCAACTTAAAAGTGTTTGCCATTTTCCTAGACAAAATAAAAGAATACACCCACACACAACCTACATGCTGACAATAAACTACTCAGTGCTACAAAAAAAATAGGACTTGCATCAATGCCCCCAATGATTATATTGATAGCAATGTTGATCTATTCAAATATTTACAGATTATGTTATTTTTCCATCAGAAGCCTATATTTAGAAAAATATTTAGCCAAGATAATTTATCCTGAGGAGCTCACCTAGAGAAATCTTGTATTGCTAAGTTCTTACATTTTTTCATTTGATAATATTTTACTTTGGTATACATTTCTTCTCTTTTTCTTTTTGTAAACGAGATGGCGAGAAATTGCATATACTTAACTAAGAGATATGAAATCAGAAATGCACCTGACCAGTGGAAACAATGACAGGATCTCTCATCAATTCCAGTGAAATAGGGCACCGAAAATCATCAGGAATTACAGGACCTTTTGATTTACCATCAGCCAAAAAATCAGTACTGCCTTTAGTTAAGCCAGTATCTTCTGGATTTTCACTCTGCACAAAATCCTTAATCTTCTTAAGCAAATTTGACATCTTTTCTACAACTTCACTAGGGTCACCTGCACTTGACACGGCCATTTCATGCAATGCTAGGGACTCCCGTGTGAGGTCCGGAATTGAAATCAGTTGCAACTTCTCAGCTAGTCTTTTCAGAATTACAGGGTCCACAGAAGCAGCGGGGCCCATGTTGTAAATAGATAGGAGGTCAGTGTACAGCTCAATGTTTGTTGTATCAGCTCTCTCCTTTGCTCTTTTGAGCTGTGCACAGACTAGCTCCACCTGCCAACATTGTTATACTGTTATCATCAAACAAAGCTTGTTTCCATGAATATTTAAAACTCTGCATTAGGTCCCTCAAGTCACCTAAACTAGGATGAAACAATGGATATTTGAATAAACTAAATCATCCTCAGGTGTCCAAAACTTTGAACATTGTCAGACAATGCATCAAGGATCCTTAAGTTTAGACCACTAAATCAACAGTGCAACATGCACCGAATTTCTTCTTTTATGTGCACAGTATAGGTGACATATGATGATATGAGTCATGACTAAATTGTTGGATTACAATTACACATAACATCTATAAAGATTGTCAAGTAATTATTATGTGTGCCCAACCCATTTAACTTTACAAAATACTCTCTGTACTTGAGAAAAAAAGGATAGTTTTAGACTTTTAGTTAAGAATGAAATTGTACCTGTTCCCTAACTTCATCAGAAACATCAAGCTCATTGAAAGGAAGAACAGACAGGGCTTGCTCAAGCTGAGAGGTAACTTCATAAAATCTTTTATTTACTTGATCTGTTTCTAGAACCTGTAAAAGAAAGAAAAAAGAAGCAGCTTTTTCTTAGGTTCAAACACTTCTTTGGTTCAATTAGATGAAAGTCTAATGAAACAGCTAAAAGATTTAAGTCACATCAGAAAGTAGCTGAAGTAACTTGGTGTATACCAAGTCAATGAGTCGCTCAACAATGTATATGCTTGCAGAAAACCAATTTTATATAGCGTCAAACTTTGATTTGATTAACTAATTTAATGTATGAAGAACATTATAAAAAAGCATGCCACCATATAAGATAACTATCACTGCAGTATGTCAATTTTGGTGAAATCAAAATAAATCCGGTCAAAACCAAGTGACTTGAATAAACAAAAAAGAAAAAAGAAAAGAAAAGGGCTCTTTACTCCTCTATCAACTGCACTAGAGAGGTAGACCCTCACACATTAAACCAAAACTTGATATATTATTGATCAACTGTTGTTTTAAAAGAAAATACTCAGACTTATTTTAGATATGTTACCAATATCCAGATAACAAAACAAAATGTTTAATATAATAGTTTGAAAGCCACTGTTACTCGTAATGCAGGAAGGGAAAAAAAATCCTCTCCTCCCTAAATTTTGAGCTAAATCTGAAACTTGCTCAATTACCTGCACTCGCCATTTTCCAAGTTTGAAGAGAAAAGCCTGATAAATTTGAACTTACTGAAAATCAGTAAATTCAAAATTTTCACTTAGTTTTACAGATAACACACATTTTTTAAGTACGGAAAAAAAGAAGGCGCATTTACCAGGAAGATCTTGCTACCCTCGCTACCGAGCCGGAGCAATTCTTTAGCAGAGTCAATAGCGTTTTTTAACTGAGTAAGGGTCTCGAGCTCTTTATCGGGCATGGGATTCTTACTCTCTTTCAGATCCTCAATCAACGGCCCAAGCAGCTTAATCCGCCGTGATAAATTGCAAAATTGCCTCTTGTAAGCGTTTTTAAACTCTGAAATAGCTGAGATCTCGCCGACTACATCGACCAGGCTTTGCACCAATGCCTCCGACGCTGCAGGGGAGGCTACAGGAGCTGGTTCCGCATACTGATCTGACGGCGCCACGGATACTGTGGATTGGTTACAAGTGTCTTCCATAAAAGATGGATTACAACCTTGTGATTTTATCTTATTGTCTCTGTTTTTGGTTAAATCTGGTTAGAAATGGCTGGAGAATCGGGAAGAGAAGGGGCAAAAGCTGTGGGTGGGAACTGGAAAGTGGAAAGGAGGGATAGAAGGGGGACAGTTTTTTTTATAATAATTATTTAAATAATTTTAATTTTAATAATAAGAGTGAAAGAATTGAAATTTTAAGAATATAAATGGTAACGTGTCACTGTTAGTGGCGCTGTGTAAACGCATCAATTTTAGTGGCGTGTTTGTGCAAAGACGCCACTAGGAGTGACGCGTTTGTGCAAAGACGTTACTCTCAGTGGCGTTTTTTATTTTTTTTTAGAACTTAGAGTCGCATGTGTTGCTGACTGGTTCAGACGCCAGTGGGAAAAAAACGTCACTTCCACTGGTGTCTTTCAGTTT
Source organism: Schoenoplectus tabernaemontani (assembly GCA_037127355.1). Taxonomy (NCBI): domain Eukaryota; kingdom Viridiplantae; phylum Streptophyta; class Magnoliopsida; order Poales; family Cyperaceae; genus Schoenoplectus; species Schoenoplectus tabernaemontani. Next base: position 24,674,408 of record CM073752.1, on the reverse strand, counting down.
TTTTAAGAAAAAAATTTGAAAAAAAAAACATCACTGCCAATGACGTTTTTGCAACGCGCCACTGACAGTGACGCGCTGCTATTTTTTTGTATTTTTAATTTTTTGATTTTATTATTTTTATTATTAAAATTAAGATTATTTGAATAATTATAAAAAAAAAAGTGAAGGGAGGAAGAAGAAGAAAAAAGAGTAGAATAACATCAGTTGTTGAAGAGTGGTAGTTTTGATGTGGCGCTTCCAGTGCATCCTTTATTATTATGGATAGTTGGCTACTGGGGTCCACAGATGATGCAATGATTATTGTATGCACTCGCCGCGAAGTTGTGGAGATTGGAGAAAATTGTAACAGAAAGAGAGAACATAATGGTGGCCAGTGCGCTTTGCCAAATTGTTTTCTTTTCGAGTTCGTATGCTCTGGAGTTGGGACAAATCAAAATACATTAAAATTCACGCACTGGAAAAATAAATGAAAAAAGTGAACTTCCGATGCGAATCATAGATGTTTTGTTTTTCGATATCGTTAAAGTATTAAAAGTATTTTTTGTGCTTTTCGAGACGCTGAAAGTATTAAAAGTATTTTTTCAGTTTGTGATTAAGAATAGAGTGGGATTAGTGATATCTTAAAAAATATAAAAATAAAATTATTTTTTATTATTTAAATTAGTAAAATAATAAATAATAATGTGAGAATAAATAAAATAATGAATTATTGTTTTTTGTTTGATACTACTGATTATTCTTTTGATTATTATTATTTTTCTATCTTTTATTTAATATTATCAATTATTATTTATTTAATATTGCAAAATATTATTTTCATATAACTATTAGTTATTAATCAATCTTGTCTTAATACTAACAACTATTATTATTTAGTATTAATTTGATTATTATTATTATTATTATTATTATTAAACTATTACTTTTTATTATTTTATTAATATTAATTCGTGTTTTATTAATTGTTATTTTATTTAGTACTAATGATTATTATATTTATCATTATTTATTATTTTTATTACTAATGAATATTGTTTTGTTTATTATTATTTATTATTATCATTTATTTAATATTAAAATTTGTACTATTATTAATTATTATTTCATTTAATACCAATTATTATTAATTTGTATATTATTATATACAAAGATTTTATTATGAGTTATTATTATTTTGTTCAATATTAATGCTCGTTATTTTTTATGATTATTAATTATTATTTTATTTACTACTATTTTATTTAATATTATTGAATAAATGAATAAAAAATGAGAAGGAAAAATCTTTTATTATTTTCACAACTCTCACTGAGTGATAATTCTCTAAACCATTAAAAAGATTGGTTTAGCATATTAGCGCTAGTCGGAGCTAACTCTAAATTTCTATTTTTTATTTGGTTGATGCTATTATCGGGTTAGTGTTTCTAGTCAAAAAAAATAGTTCTAACCTTGCACATTCAAACACACCCTAAAAGAGCCTTTGTCCAGAGTTTGGTTCACATTTTGTAATTTTTTTTAGAAGGATCCAATAACGTTAATTTTCTCTTATTTTAATAGCCATTGTAATCGCATTTTTTATTAAAAGTATATTTATTTCTGAAACTATAAAAAGTTTCATCGCAAAATTTCATTAAAAGTATTTTATTTCTGAAACTATAAAAAGTTCACTTATCCTAATCGGCAATTTAACATTTCTTTACATTAATTTTAAAATAATTTTACCCCTTTTTTTTTTTTTGCTGATATAGCACGAATTAATTTTAAAAAATAATATCTTGCATTTACAAGTTGCAAGGAAAAGGATGCTTAAATCACTTGCATAAAAGGATGCTTATAAAAATTGCTAGCTTAACGAAATCATTTTAACTGACAATTGCTCACATTCTTATAATTGAGATTACGTCAAATTAGCAGTTGTAATTAAAAAAGAAGTTCATAAGCAGTTAATTTTATTCAAAAGATATGATTGTATCCATAAAAAATAAAAAGAAGAAGAAATTTTTGGATCCAAAACAAAATAACACAAAGCATCAAATGAACTCAATTTTAAAGATTTTTATTTCCAATATGCATAGACTATAGAGAGATAATTTTTGAAAAAAATATATATTTCTTAAAATTGTCGGAAGACAAGTGTAAGACTTTAATTATTGAATCACCATTTAAGTTTGTTAAAGTCAAAGAAAAACTTGTCTTATCTAGTAACTAACACACTACGCCTTAAATGAAAAAAAAAACACTAACAATCCCTTGTTAAAACAAACGATGATTAAGAAATGAACAAAAAAATGAAAAAATGAACGAAGAAACAAATTTTAAAAGACAACTAACAAGCGAGAAAAATATGGCGGGGACCTTTAAATAGTATGAATGCGTTGAATGGTTTTGTATGCATTTGAATGCATAGTAATTCGGGGGTGAAATTTATAGGCTATTAACGAATCGAACCGAACAGATTCGATTTTGAAAATTTCGAACATGATTTTTCGATAATTTGTCCCCACGTCCCCCCCTACAACTAACAAGCGAATTATCTGATTAATTTTATTGAGAAAAAAATATTTAATATCGTGCATAATGAAATAATTATGTAAAAATATCAAAATATAAAATTTCGTAGATGAAAATTTTCTTTATGAACTTGATTATCTATTACTTTGTGCTTTATTTTGTTGTTATTTTTAATATATAAAATATAATTATTTTAATTTTTTTTATTAGGTAAGAATATCTATTAAATTATTATTTTTTTATTTAGTACCCGATTAGTTAATGAGTTTGAACCCAATAAACTATTATAATCCGATAATTGGCCCCTGATTAAAATCCTGCATCTACCCCTAACAGATGGATTAGTGGTCTCACCCCGCCTAAGGTTTATATTTCTAATTTATTATATGATAAATATAGTAATGGCCATAGTGTTGTCCTCAAGCGCTGTCTCTTGTCAAAATTTTCTTTTTTAAGTATCGATTGACTCTTACATATTATTTTTGACTGCTCCACTGTTATTTAAACTGACCAATGCATTTTTAATTCCAAAAATTCTAAAAAAAAAAATGAAATCAAATAGTGTCTCTTTAAACAACCGCACTCTTCCATGTCTCCTCTTTGAGTCTCGACTGTTTTTTTTTTCTCTCTCATAATTGTCCAGAACTAATGCATGAATTCTTATTGCATTTGAGAAGACAGAAAGAATCAGGCTTGTATTATTGCTTCTTACGATTTAGGAGGCACTATGCTCATAATATCAATAGTTCTTGTGATCGAAGAGGCGAAGAGAACAATGTTTGTAGTACCTTTCGCTCTTCCCATCTATAAGGTGTAGAGACTAGAGAACCAGGCTATTAGCACCAATTCCTCATGCAAGCTATGATCGGAGAGAAACACTCTTATGACGAATTATTTAAAGAGCACATGACACATCTTTTAGATGCTCCATTTCAATTAAAATGAATTCGAGTTTGAATTGTCTCTTCCACTTCTTAAATACTTGCTCCGTTATTAAAAACAAAACAAAAAATATCTATTCTTCAGATTCATGCACACGGCACCTTATTTTACTGATGAAAATCTGCTACATGTCACAAATACTTTCTTTTTTGTGTTTGCCTCTGTTAATTCATTTTTTCATGTTTGATCTCAAATTAAGTTCTTTATCTTTTCAATATAGATAATTTTTTTCATGTGATATTAATAATTATTTTGTTCAGTATAAATAATAAATATAATTACTATAAATAGTTACATAGGTGATAAATACATTTAATGTGGTTGCAAATTATTGTAAATAGATTATTATAATCGATATTAATAATTCATTGAATAAATATTAATAGGACCCTTTATAATTACTATCACTCAACAAAAAATGTGTCCTGCGTCAAACAATTTGAGTCATTACAATAAAATGTGTATAAATAACTACTGTGATTATTATAGATAAAACGATATCCATAAATAACTTTGTATCAAGATGCTTAATAATATTTAATATATATTAATAAGTTGTTTGTCTGATATAAATAACATCAACAGATAATAATAATAATAATAATAATAATAACCATGGGATTTGACGCTAGTGCATCAAGTTAAGTTGAAGTTTGTGCAATCAACATTTCAGATAGAAAATGAGATAAATTAAATGTTTGGAAACAAATATTTTTAATAAAATCTACAGCATAATAAGTTCCAATAATCGGTTAGATGAAAACGTTTTTGTAAATAACTATCTATACGTGATAACAAAATCAACGCCATAAAGATAAAGGTGTCCGAGGAATAAATAATTCTTTAGCCTAATATAAATAGAACTATGTTACGTATAAATAAAGAGCAACATTAACCAATTAATTATCAGATAAAAAGGCATGATTGCTGAGTGGGCGTGCTGACAATAACTGCTAACCAATTATCAGATGAAAAGACATGATCCTTGGTTGACTAGCGGGCCAGACAAGTCCAAGCTATGTGGTTATCATTATGCGCTCAATCCGTAATATAAATAATCTGTTAAATGTAAATAATAACAAATAGTTGGGATAAAAAACATTAGAATTAGGTATCTAGTATTTCAGAAATAATTCATTAGTTTATATGTAATGCGTTTTTTAGTCAAAAAAATATTTTATTCACAATTATTCAGCAAAAAATATTATATATTATTTTAATTAAAATTTAATAGTTTTTAATATATTTTAAAAGTTTAATATCATAATATATATTTTTTATTTATATTATATGAAACAAACTATTTTCGAATTATACTCGTATTATACCTGAATCGTGAACTTTTGACCTCATCGTAATTCCAGAATTTCAATTTGTTACTATAATTGTAAGTAAAATCGGAAAAATTAATAAAAGCGCTTCAACGCGTGACAAATCGCGTTGCTGATATTTTTCAATTGATGGTTGCAGTCAAAGTTTGGGATTTTTTTTAGGATAAATCATTGGAACTATTATCGGCCTCTTTTATTATAAATGTAAAGCATTATATCGACTGGTCGACATTGAAAAGTAAAAATGAAAAAGGAGTTTGAATTTATATTGTAAAAGATTATAAAAAGGCGAAAATCATAGATGGTTTTATTGAGATCGATCCACAGATCCAGACCAATGACATTTTCCCCATTTGACCATGTACAGAATTTATTGAATTTATATTTGACTCTCATCTTTCTTATAAAAATAAAAAACTAATTTCTCCTTTACTCTGTATTTGTGATGCACCATTAAATTTAAAATAAGTTAAGATAAAACATTTGTAATGGAAGCATTTTTAGCCTTTTCCATTTACTAATAAACTTACCAAGTAGTATTCTCTCTCCTCTTATTTTCGTACCTGCTAAGTCCTCCGGATAAAATATTAATAAGGAGAGTTCATGGGAAAATATATTTGAATCATGCAAAGAATAGAAAAATAGAGAAATTGAGAATAGTAAATGATGATAGTGAAAAAATAGTGATTTTTCAGTTAGTGCGAGGATTATAAAAATGTGATGCTATTTCGAATGATAGAAATGTTATTTAGATTGTTTGTTTGAAATAGTAACAGATAGTTGAGAAGAATAACAATTATTTTATTGTCCGCTCGGAATAGAAGAACAATAACTATTATCATTGTTCCAGAACATCAAATTTGTGTTTAGTTATATCGTTGTTATTGCAATTTGATTATGTTGTATTATATTATATTATTATATCATCCTCCCCAGCATTTTAACTCGTATCATTTACATAATATGTGTGTGTGTATGAATAAATCTAGCGTGCTCTTAAACTCATAGAGATTTTCCGTGAGCTTAATTAAAAAAATATATATTAAATCATCTCTAAATTTTGATTTATCACGTTCATTAAATTCTTCATATGAAAATCTTGTGGGATGCAAAAATTTAGAGTGTTTTGAGTTTTCTATGTTTTCATTTTTAATTTTTAAAAATTAGCTCTAAAAATAATAATAAAATATTTAATATTTATACATTATTTTAAAAAAATTAAAACGATGACTAAGAAAGCTCAAAACATATTTAATATTTGTACATGAATATTTAATCACATTTTTATGTTGCTGGAAAAGTTAGAAGTGAAATTACCTCAGTTTTGTTCTACTTATTTTTTGTATTTGTACCAATTCCCAAAAGTATAACTTTTATATTTTAACAAAATATATGAAATACTGTAATGAGTGAATCGTATTTCAAGTCGAATAAAATGAGCTAAGAGCTTCGACCATTATATATTTATATGTATAGAATTATTTTCTTCCTTTTTTTTTTTTAAGAAATCAGAACTTGTCTAGCATTGCATTATTTTGACTTTGAGGGATAAAGGAAGACTAGATGAATTTTTGAAAGAAAGTCGAGACGGTCACAGGGAAGAGGTAGGACGGGAAGTACACCTAACCAGCTAACCCTAATCGGCTAATCCTCAACCCTCTATGGCTCTATCTATCCTCCCTCCAACAGCTCGGCTCTATACAGCTCCATAGTACGAGCCGATGGTGGCAGTGAGATTGAAGCCGGATTTAAGCCAGTTAGCCGGAGTGCTGAAGGCTACGCCTACACTGCATAGGAGGAGGCAGAGGCAGCAGCGGGGTGCGGGACCCGCCACGAGGCGGCACTGAAAAGGCCGCAATCGCAGTGAGTGCACATGGGGTGACATCCCGAGGCGCTGTCACACACTCCTGTAGTCCTGTAGTCCTGTCCTGCACAACCAACCAACGCTATTCTAATATTCTATTCAGTTTTCACTATTCCTCTCTCTCTCCCTCTCTGTTCTTTACTTCTTTTTTCTTTTGAGGGGAGTGGGATATTCACGTTCGTACCCTTCAGTTCTGGAAATATTTTAGCTTCTGCTCTGTGCCTGGGCCTGCTGGCAGAGTGGGGACAGCGGGGATGACTAAGCTGCGCCTGCGCGGATCACAAATGAATCAAACAGCCCAGATTGCGCCGGAGCTGCATTGTATATTTGTATGTGGATCATGTGATCAAGATCAGATTGTCCCGAATTGATACTTTCGGAATGTCCTTTTTTTGTTTGGAGTTGCTTGTTAACCGTTATCATCCAAACTTTATGAAATTACAACGCCTACATACGTGTATTAATTACAACAGCAAAGCTGATTAAAACTCTTATAAAGTACAACAAGCATCAACTTTATTGTTCTTTTATTTGTTTTTCCTTTTTAATAAAAAATAAAAATCTAAATTATTCAACTTCAAATGATAATAAAAAAAAATCTTATTTAGATTTCGAACTTGAGCACACTGATATATTTGCCTTTGCCCGTAGGCTAGAGGTTTGAAAAAAACCCGAACGAGTAGACCCACCATGTGCAAATCTGTGTCCCTCATCCGTCCTGGACCCGTTAACGGTCCGGTCCTAGCAAGGATCGGGTATAAAAAATTTGAAAATGGAACCGTCAAATCCATCTCACTCTCACCCGTGACCCGCGCTCACCCGCCCAAACCCGCTGCCCGAACCCCGACCGACTAAAATCGTGCTACCTGGACCCATACCCACGCTCACCCGGACCCGACCTGTGCTACCCGGACCCCATACCCGCGCTACCCGAACCCGACCCGACTACCCGACCCGCGCTCACCTGGACCCGATGGGTTCCCGCGCCGTGTTGAGTACTTTCTTTCCTACTCCTGGTCCATGCGTATCATTTGACAATGACTGTGGGAGCCCCGGAACAATACATGATAGACTTGAGATGGGTTTAACAATACATGATATACAAATGCTATATAGTTCATGTCAAATTGATATCAACTTATTATTTAAATTAAATGAGTTATTTTTTTCATAAAAATTAAATGAGTTATTATTTTGTTGATTATAAAAATTAAATGAGTTATTATATTACTTATTTTGTATAATATTTTGTTATTCAATTTAAGTACCACAATTCGGAATAATAACACATTTAAGTTGAGTAACAAAATATCATACAAAATAAATTGAATAATAAAGTTATTGTGCATAATAACTCAATTAACTTAAATAATAATTTGACATTGATTTAATATCAACAATGGTATCCTAAACATTTTCCTATAGAATATATCAATATACTATTTTCTTTTTTCAAAAATCTCTCATTAATATAATGTTTTTGTTTTTCAATATTATTTACAACACTTAAACTTATATCAATGTCTAGTTCAGTTATGATAAAATTGATAACAACTTTGAGAGAAGCACATCAACAAATAAATTATTGATCTTGGATCTTAATTATATTTAAACCTTCTAAATAAACCTTATAGAGAAAAATAAGGATCTTACATTGAACCGTCTAAATAACCCCTCACAATGAAAAATAAAATAATTCAAATGAAAATAATAAAGGAGAAGAAGAAGACGAGTCAGCTATACATATCATGTTGTCCTCATCTCACTTCCTCGTTCCTCATCAATCTAATGTCATCGTTACATATAAGGTGAAGACCCGTCCAATAACATATTGTGTTCATCGGGTAATGATCTTTTTTTAAAATTTACATGCATGATATTGAAGTGATTTAGAATGCATATGTATGGTATGATTTATCATAAATAATTAACATTGTCGATCATAATGAAGTAGGTTACTAACTCATTATACTTGATCAAGTAACATAAGAGAACATTGAGCAAGAAAGTACAATGATTATTGTGAATTATTAAAAATAACTGATCTATTCCGTTGAAACTATACAACATTGAGTGCATGGCGGAGTTGTAGGGCGACGCTTCAGAGCAACGCTTCAGGGTGCCGCTGTAGGGCGACACTTCAAGGCGGCGCTGCAGGGTGAGGCACTTCAGGGCGGCGCTACATTGAGGATTTTTTGATTTTTTTTTATTTGCAAAAAAAAAAAAACTGACCCACCCCACCCGGACCGCCCCTTGGCCCACCCGTTCCGACCCGTGAGGGTTGTATCCGCGGCGTCCAACACGGATCGGGTCGGGATTTTCTAATTTTGAACCGCTCAAATCTATCCCGCCCCACCCATATCCCGCGCTCACCCATAACCCGAAAGGATTTCATCCGGACCGTCCCGTCCCGTCCCGTCCCGTCCCATTTTCAATACTCTACCGTAGGCCAATCTCCATTCTTTCATTTTTGTTGAATTGAAGCTAAACTTCTAAAAGAGGCCAATCTCCATTCTTTCATTTTTGTTGAATTGAAGCTAAACTTCTAAAAGAGGTACATTGTGGTTTGTGTCAGGTACATTTGTTTATCATGAGATATGTCTCGTGTAGTCATGTGTCACGTATTGTGTATTTTCGTTGACGTATTTTTTTTCAATTAATATTATCACGTCACACTACGTCACATGATGCAATACGATATCATATGCTTATATGAAATCATACAATTATTTTTTATATCTGAACAAAAGTATAAAATATATTCTTCCAAATTAAACATTTTCTAACTTTTTTCTTCACTTGCCACTAAATTTATTTTTTTTAATAGATTTAAATATTTTTTTTAGTTAAAATGGTAAACTTTGAAAAGAAAAAATATCGCGATCAAATGTTATGTATCTTCCTCCATTTTTTAAACGTCACATACTGAGACACATCATATGTTCGCCATAGATTACATTTTTGTTTCACTTATTGAGGCCAGACATTAGGCTGGATCAATATCATTTTATTACTAACTAAATAATTAATTAACTTCCATGTGATGATAATCAGATAGAAGGAAGATATTTCCTAAAACAAAATAGTATACAAAATATCATAAAATCTTGTATTCCTCATATCCTTCATCCCCGAATAATCCTTGCACTATCATCGCTCATTTTTTTAATTAAACACGTGCTAATTCGACATAAAGGGAGAGACAGAGACAGTGAGGCATGTCGTCGTCCTTGTCGGCCTCACTGACGTCCACGAGGGGCTTCCCAGGCACAGCCGGAGGAGGGGTGGCGGAGGAAGAGGAGGAGGCGGAGCAGCTCGGCGGTGGTCGGTAGCGACGTCGGCATCGGTGTCGGGGAAGCGGATCCAGAAGGAGATGGCGGATCTGAATGTGAATCTGCCGGAGGAGTGCGGAACGGGGCCAAAGAACGACAACCTCTACCACTGGATCGTCACCATCCTCGGCCTCGCTGGTAAGCGATTATTGCTGAGTGAATAATTAATAAATTCAACCGGTTTGATCTGACTAATTCGATAGATCCGACCAATTTGACCTCAAAAAATAATACGGATTTATTATTCTACTAATTAAATTTTAAGTAACCCGACAATTATAATATAGTTACCAATTTTGTGAAAGATGAGTAAAACCCAACCCCGATCATTTTATGTTATATTATCTCAAATAATTTATTTTTCTCTAACTCCGATAATAATATAATTATAGAAAAATATAATATTTTATTCAAATTTTAAAAATTTAATTGAAACTCATTTACACCCTAGTTTCACCCATTTTCAGCCCCAAATATTACTATCTTAGACAATCCATTTTGTTTTGAATTTTTTTTAAGAAATAAAATTCCATAAATATCCTTAAATTTAAACGATGTGCGGTTCAGATTAATAATTATGTTTGATTAACGATCGAGATGTAAATTACGCTCAAACTACTACTATTCTTCAGTCCAATTTGTTTCGCAATTTTCGCTCTCCTGATTTCACACCAGCGCCCTCAGTCGCGTCTCTCTTCAAATTCACAACCAAACCGATCATAACCCCTCTTCCTCTCTCGCTCGCATCGCTCCCCTCCCTGGCAACCACGCACATCCCTCTCGCGCCGCTCCGTGACCCCGCTCACTTTGGCTCATCTTCCCTTCCATAACCCGGCAGGCCCGCACTCTCTCCGTCTCTTGCCACTCTCGCGCCCCTCCGCCACGTGTAACCCTCGCTTGACGACACACCAACCTTGGGTCTCTCTCCTCGTCTATGGAATCAAGCACATCGAGGGACGATCGTGGACTTCTCTCATTACTGGTCTCTCTCTCTCTCTCACAATTTGATTTCCAACCACCCGGTTCTTTTGGTAAAGATAACAATAATACTTGTTAGTTATTAGATTTTAAAAATTCAGGAAGCTATCTAATCTTTGGTGCTCGTACAGAAGTATGTGAGAGGAGTATTCCCCAGGTGCATAATTCTAAACTGGTAATTTTGATTTTTAACAGAGAGATACATCAATTGCGATGGAGGCTTGATGGATGAAAAGATGGGAGTTCGGCAGCATCGATCGGGCATCAAACTTTGTATTCTTTTGGTACAAATGTAATACTAGCTTCGACCGCAGTCTTTTGCAAGATTACCTGGACTGCCTATGTAATATAGGTTTTTTTAATAAAATCATTCTTTTTTTTTGGCAAAGTTCCTTAAACAGGGAATATTTATTTGAAAGGATTATGTTTGTAGCTCATGCAAAATGGATTTTGAAGGCAATAATTTTGTTTTTCATTTTAAAAGAGTGATATCAAGTACTGTTGGTTCCCATTAAATGAAACTGACTTTTATATCCTCACATATAGCCTTTCTTTTGTTTACTCCTGCCCAATATTTTTGTATTCCTTTCCTCTGGGCACTGTTCCACTATCTTATACATACAAATATTTATGTTCTACTGGCATCCCTCCCTGGTGATACAAACTTTATTTATCCTCTTTGTTTTTTTATTACCCAAATTACAACTAGCAAAATGCCAATTTCTATCAATTTCTTTAAATAATCTGATTATTTTTCAGTTCCATTAAAGCTGACAAAATAAAAATAGGAACTTTGCTAAGATACCTGTTTCTGACTGGAATCAATTAGAGGTACCGACCTTTGGTGCATACTAGAGATTGAAATTGTAACATTCATTGCCAACTAATTCTGGTAAATGATATTTTCTATTATACTTCGATTGTCAAGATTCACTTATGTAACTGACTATTATTTGATGATCATTTCAGGATTTCCAGAGAGATATTGCACAAGTGGTTGAAACCTGAAGGCTTTATTGCTCTTGGAAATAGACACAATGATATTGAATTATATTTATATAAATACGAAACTGATATGTTGGATAAGACGACGTCGTTCTCGAAGTAAGACAAAAGAGATGATAAATATAAAGTTTGTGCTTTTTACCCCAATATTTCTTAAAAATATCTTTCAATTGTGATTTTCTAATTTGTGCGGACTAGACATGTGCTGGTATTGGCACTTTGCCAGTGATTCTGCTTTGTTGTTGATCTGATAAATGTGCTGGCATGGAACATCTAGCACCATGGTTGTCAATACCTGCTACTTGCACTATGTTGGTGCGATGCAGTTTAGCTGATTTGTCTATGTGGTCACTTTATCTAATCCTAGAAGGCTGGTAGTGGCTGAGGACGGTCAGTGGTGCCTCCTTGTATTTTTGTTCTCTCGTGTTTTGTGTGCTCAAGACCCCTTGTACAAATTCTTAACTTATTCTCTTTGATTGCATTTCAGCTTGAATAAATTTTCTTATTTGTAACTAAATTTCATTTGGATTCACTTTTTTGAATTAGTTTGGTTGTTATTATCTCAGTGACATTGGTCAGACAAACATAATTCAATTATGAGTGTATCTACTATTTTTGGCTAAATTGTGTATTGTTGTTGCATCATCGTCTGTGCAAACTTGGCTGCCTTCGATGGAAATTCCGAAATTTGGATTATTTGTCTTCTTAATAAGGCAATTGGGTATTGAAGGTGCCATGTAAATAGACTTTTGTAACTAATGGTTGGCCCTCTTAAACTAATTTTTCTTAAACTATTTCTATTGGTTTGAATGAAAAGTTATCTCATGTTAGTGATGTTTTCTATGATTTCATCTCTCTTTCTTTTATGGATTATTTTTGCTCATTCCTCATCAAACTGTTACTATTATTTCATTTAATTTTGCCCAAATCTTATTTTGTGGATTTGTTCGCAGTTGATGGATTTGCTATTCTTCTTTTTGAAGCCTGACCGTACACATAATGCCCTATTGTCTGGTTATTTCAGTAAGTTAATCCATACAAAATTGGTGGTTAGCCTTGTGATGTTTAGGTCATGGTTCTTACTTATCTTCATTCTTGTGCCAGGTGGTGATATGCTTGATGCTTTGCAAGGCAACCCCTCTCATGAATTATGTATGATTTTGATTACATTCTTCTACTGTTTAGGGACATCAAGAGATAATAACACAACTTGCTGACCTCATTGACATTACAACCATGATGGAGGTGAAGCATCTAGAATCTTGTATTTAATATTTTACTGTGCTATACATGTAACATCAGCCACTTGTATGCTTACAATCAAAGCTTCATTAAGTTTTTAATTATGCACCCAAACTCAGCTTCTAGACCCGTTGTGATAGGAAAATTATGCTTAATATGCATATTCATATATGTGGTCTTGTTCAAAGCAATTCAGTTGGGCTGCTAAGGATCATAAACTGTCCAAGGACAACAGATTTGACTTGACGGGTGCTATTGATTTTACTATTGAGTGTATTTTGCTGATGACCCATAAGTATTGGATGGTATTTGTAAAAAATGTTCATGGGTGCAATTTAGAGATGGGTTAAAGGTATTGCACATGTGCATCAGAGTTCATGTCAAGGAATGATGAAGAAATTTGTGTGATCTTCTTTGAAAGAAATTCCAATATCGTTTGGACAAATTAATTTTTTTTTTCATGTGCAGCAAAGCAAGAACTAGGAGTTAGAGTCTAATAGTAGAGTTATAGATTTCATGTTCTTAGATTTTTAGGATTTTAGGATTTAGAATTTAGAAATAGATTTTAGAAATAGAGGTTTAGAAATATTATTTTAGGATTTAGAATTTAAATTAGGTTTTAAAATAGAATTTTAAGATTTAGAAATAGGTTTTATAATAGAGATTTATTGTATTATTATTATTATTGTTATTAATGCTATTACTATTAGCATATTATCATCATCATTATCATCTTTATTATTATTATTATTATTATTATTATTATTATTATTATTATTATTATTATTATTTTATTTATTTTTTTCTTTCATCATATTCATTATTATCACTGATATTTGAGATCTTTGATCTTATGATTTTCGATTGAGTTTCATTTCTAGTCTACCCCAATTTATTTGGGATTAAAGGCTTTTTTGTTGTTGTTGTTGTTGATGTGTAGCAAAGCAAGAATCATTTTGTTATAGGATCATAGTGATGGGGACCACGTACAACTTGAGACTTTAGAGGTGTAAAGTGGTCTAAATTATCGTTGTTTTTAGATTTTTAGAAGGATGTTGTACGCTCATGATTCAAGCAAGTGTTATTTCAAGGGCATGTGAAATATATAAGCATAGTATGTCATTTATAGTTAATTTGAATTGAAAAACAATGACATAATTTTTCATTAATGTTGGTTATTATAAAAAAAATATTACTGCGCGTAAGAGCGGTACCTTGGCTAGTAAAGATATAATGCATAGATGGTAGCACTGAGAAAGTTTGTTTAATGGCTGGAAATAGTGTTTACAGTTTGGATCCTTATTTCCTTACCAAAAAGAATGTTCAGAATAACATACTAATTATATTCAATCAGTTCTTGCTGGATTTCAATGAACTAAATAATGTTAACAAATCAATCAATCAATCAATACATTTATATTCAACAGGGTTGCCTACATATTAAAAGATGATAAAAACAACATCCTACAATTTGATCCAAAAAAAAACAACAGAGTCAAAATCAAGGAGTATCAGCAGATTTGGAGAAACCTGGAGTCTGGAGTCAAATCCAAGGCCCCCCAGTACAAGAAATAATAATGAAAAAGTGCATCTGACAAAGGCACCATACTCACAAGTCACAACCATAGTATGGTCCTGGGCCTACTAGCCCAATTGATTATTTTGACTTAATCTTTTTGTAAAAGCATTTCCAACATCTTTGTGGGCCGATTAGATCAACTTTTTCCCCTTCTTTTCAAATGTTGAACGATTGCCAGTTGCACAGTTGCCCTGGTAGCATGATTAAACACTGGCATCACTTTACCAGTTGTCATTGCCATGGCCCTGTTCACTGCACTTGCTGTCTGTCATAGATTCTACTCTGCAAATGAAATGCATCAGACTATAAGCGATACAACTCTTATGACTTACCTGCCAATGGAGGTCCCGTTTATTAAATTTGTTGTTTGAAATATAAGAAGGCCTAATTGGCCCAATACACCAACTGTTTCAGAATTTTGAAACATTATATCTTGCAAGAAAGGCATCATCCTCAATTCCACTTTTCCCAAATATTTAAGTTTGTCGGAGCTTTTTCCTTGATGCTCGCTGAGAATCTACCTATGCCTATGAGCTCTGAGTAAATAATATATCGCTTAGCTGTTAAGAGATTCTTGATTCAATGATTCTTTCTCTAACCAAAAAGGAAAGGCCGTATTACTTCCAACAGTAAAATAGAAAAATAATTATTGCACCAGATGCTTTGTGTGTCTTTTGTCGGCCAGGCAGGAACCAGCCCATAAGGTTTTCTTATCTAGCTTTCAATTATGGTTCTAATTTCTCTGTTATATTAACTGTCAATGGTATTGCTGTTTAGACAGGGAACAAAACAACTCAGCTGGGTACGAAAACAATGAACACTAATTAATTTAAGCTCAATAATAGTCCTGATATGATGACATTTTTTTTCATTATTTGTTAAAGGAGGTGAATTGAGTTCACGCATTTATTTTTCTATTGGAGTTTCTCGCTACGCGCCTTTTATCGAGCAAAATGAAGCAAATCGAGCTTTAATGATTTCTAATATACAAACTAGAATATGGTTTTTGAAAAGAAATTAAAAGAACAGAATCTGTTGGTACAGAAAAATCGTGTCCACATTTTTTAAAAGAGAAAAAAATATATTTTTGAATCGGGTAGGATTTAAAACGGCAAATATAGTATGAATTCTTTTAATAGTTTCACTAATATTTTGGGCAAAATATTTAGGTCAAAGGGGAGAGAAATTCAAAGCAGGGGGGAGAGAAGAATGATATGGCTAGCGTGTGACATCAGTTAAATTCAAAATGGCATGCATTACTGATCCTCTCAGATCTGAGCTGTCCCTTCTCTGTAACCACTAACTCTTATTAGATGGATCTCATCAAACAATTGACTATTAGTATTATTTTATTTTATTTGAGAAATGATAACCGCATACTATTTTGCACCTAAACTTATTTAATATTTTCTTTAAAATATTCAACCTGAAACTCAAGTAATTGTGTCTTAGAAATTAAATATTGACACTTTAGTACGTGGTATAATTCGAACTTTATACAATTTCAATTTGCAGATTATGCTACAGAAGTATACACACCTACTATAGAAAATATGAATACACAGAAAATTTCTTATCAGGCACAAAAAATGTTTTTCTGAATCAATTAAAGTATAAATGATTTTGATGTATAAATAAATGATGCAGATAAGAGGGGCATGGCTAATTTAATTTATGCAGTTAAGGCAGCCAATTGATTCAATATTCTAATTTGTTTTTGCAAATACAGCTTCTTGAGTTTAATGCAACAAATAATTGGCAACTAAATTTGTGAGCTAATGTAATTCTTTCAATGCATGTCTTGAAAAAGAACTTTTAGATTTTGTGAACTCATTGAAATTTGAAAATTTTCGTCTGAAAATAAGAATATATACTTATGTATCTGTCTATACATTGATTTTTTTTTTCCAAAACGTGAAGGCAAATATGCGCCTTTTATGTATCTAAATTGATAAAAAAAAATCAAAAAATTGAACTTAGTGTTGTCTGTTGAATATGTGGAGCATGCAACTATATATATGCAGGATTTGTTATAGGCATATGGATACTGCAACCAAAAAAATGGGCACACATTATGACTTTTGTATTATCTCTTTAATTTGTCAACAAAATATTCTAAAAATAAAAAATCGTAACTATTTGAATAAAAGAACTAACAACTACTCTACTTCCTAACAGTGATATGAATTTCAAGTTCCACATTTTAAACATTACAAGTATCTGTATATCGTAAATACTAAAATACATGTATCAGCATACGATAAAACTGTAAGATAATGTGACATGCGGATCAATAACTTTTTTTTTTCTATTTTTTAATTAAAGTGAAAAGTATATTCAGATTATCAATTTACTTTTTTATCAACCGAGCATTAATTAACTGCGAAATTTTAAGGTGAAACTTGCATAAACCACTAAGCAGGTAAATAATTTCATTCATGAAGATTTTTTAATTTGGAAATGCTGATAGAAAGAATGAATAAGAACAGATACTTATGAAGATCGGAAGTAATATGATGAAGTGTATTTTTTTCTTATTATTTTTCGGTATTGTTGGTACATGAGTTATATAGTGGCTGATATCGTAATGGTACAATAACGGTAACAATTAAAAATAAAGTAGAAACGGTTAATTACAAATTGCTCTATTTTTCTTAAAATGGGTCAATGATGAAAATGTTACAAGATTTGAGGCCCATAATTAATCTTAATTAGTTTGTTTTTGCTAATTATTCTCAACACTCCCCTTCAAGTTAGGGGTGAGAAAAAAAAATATTTATCATCCCTAACTTGAAAAGTTAGCTTGAAATTTTCTTGTATCCAATCACTTTTTCAGCTTTTATCTTGACAAATTTGACTGTTTATCATCTTTGCACACTTCTTTGTCCTCTTTGTAGCACTATTTGTCCTCTTTGTAGCTCTCATCTTGGGGAGAAAATATAGATCATTCCTAACTTGTATTTATTTTCTTGAAATAATTTTGGATCCAATCATTTTGTGAAGATGTCTGTCAATTGATCTCCACTATTCATATATGGAGTTTTAATTTCTTTCAATTATTTTTTTCTCGAATGAAGTGACAATCCACCTCATTGTGCTTTATTTGCTCATGGAAGACGGAATTTGATGCGATATGTCTTGCGGCTTGATTGTCGTAATTTTTATCATATTTTGTGTTTCAATGCCCATGTCTGCTAGGAATTGCTTGATCCAAATCAACTCGCTTGTGATCGATGCTATGGCTTGATATTCCGTTTCGGCACTCGATCGAGCCATGATATTTTATTTCTTACTTCTCCATGTGACTATGTTTCCATATATAAATGTGTAAAAATCGGTAGTTAATTTTTGATCAAAACTTTCGACCCAATCTGCATTGGAATAACCATATATTTCATTAGAGTCATTATTTTTAAACTAAATTCCTTTTCCGGAGTGTTTTTCAAATACCTCAAAATTCTATTAATGGCGTTGTGTCCTAAGTGTATGTATAAATTTACTAATTTGGCTAATGGAATAAGAAATATCTGGTCTAGTTACAATGAGATAAATTAATTTTTCAACTAGTCATTGAAATAGATTTATATTCACCATCTTCGGTATTCAATTTATATTTACTATCTATTGGGTTAAGGCCAATTTACAATCTAATTTATCGGTTTCTTTTAATAAATCTAAAATATATTTTCTTTGTGAAATAAAAATGTTCTTTGGAGAATATGTGATTTCAATACCTAAAAAATATTTTAATATTCCTAAATCTTTAATGTCAAGTCTTTCTTTTAATTTTTCTTTGACATTTCTCATTTCCTCCAAATTATTTTCCGTGATAATTATATCATCTATATAAACTAGGATTGTAGTAAAAGTATAATTATCAAGCTTACAAAATAAGGAATTATCAGTTTTACTAATTATAAAACCACAAGAAAGCAAATAAGAGCTTAATTTTTCATATCATACCCTTGGAGATTATTTTAATCCATAAATTGATTTGATTAACCTACAAACCAAGTTAGGATTTTTTCTTTCTTGTGACCGGGTGGTAAATTCATATATACCTTCTCCTCGAGTGTTCCTTGAAGGAACACATTCTTAACATCTAGTTGGTACAAGGCTAAATTTTAGTTTACTACTAGGGATAAAAGAATTCTAACAGTATTCATTTTGGCAAATGATATAAATATTTCTTGGTACTCAACACCATATATTTGAGTATATCTTTTGGCTACAAGTCTCGCCTTATACATTTCTATGGTTTCATCTCTATTGTATTTAATTTTATAAACCCATCTACACCCAACCAATTTTTTATTTTTTGGTTTTTGGATTATTTCCCAAGTTTTATTATTTTCAAGGGCTTCTAATTCTTCTTCCATTGCCATGTACCATTTTGGATTTTTAATGGCCTCATTATATTATGTCGGTTCTTATTAATTCGATGTTGAAGACAAATATGCATTATGACCAAATTTTATCACATAAAATAAATTTTTGGATAGAATAATTTACCGTATAGGTTACAAAATCTTGTAACCTAATCGAGGGTTGAACTTCTCGGGATGATCTTCTTATGGGTGTTATTTCCTCAATGCTTTGTTTCAATGGTTTAATATCTTGAGATTGCTCTAGTTTCTCTTGATTACTTTCTAACACCACCTCTTGATCATCTAATATTTTTATTTTCTATTTGTGGTGTTTCTTGATTTATCTCGAGTGTTTAAGAATATAAAATCTCGAGAGAGGGTTCTAGGAGATTTTGCTCATTTATTTTTTATTTATAATAGGGCTTATTTTCTTGAAATGTTATATTTCTAAAAAAAAATTTTATGGAACGGATCATAATACTTGTAACCTTTTTTAGAAGAATAACCCAAGAAAATAATTTTAATTGCCCTAACATCCAATTTATCTTGCTTGTTATCATTAGAAACATAGCTTGTACATCCAAAGATTTTTAAATGATCAATGATGTTTTTTTCTTTGAAAAAGGATTTCTAATGGACTTTTATAATTTAATTTAGCACTTGACAATTGACTACTTAGATATGTGAAAGTGATAACGACATCCGACCAATAAATCCTTGGAACGTTGTTTTGATATAATAAAACTCTTGTCATTTCTAATAAATATCTATTTTTTCTTTCGAAAACTATATTTTGTTCCAGAGTATAAATACATGATGTTTGATGCAAGATTCTTTTTTTAAAATAGAAAAATTTTAATTTATAAATTCAATTCCGTTATCATATCTAAAAACTTTATTTTTTACATTATATTGATTTTCTACAAAATTATAGAAATCTTGGAATTGATTGAAGACTTCACTCTTATTTTTTAACAAATATAATTAAGTGGTCTTAGAAAAATCATATATGAATAAAATAAAGTATTTATATCCATTAAATAATACAATTGGAGCCGGGCTCCATACATCCGAGTGAATCAAATCAAAAGGTTTTTCACTCTTACAAGATGATATTTTAAAAGGTAATTTAGTAGATTTTTCTAGTTTATAAATTTCACAATTACTATTATCTATATTTGAGAAACCAAATAATTTTTTTAAAACTTTGTCGGAATGATGTCCAACTCTTCTATGCCGTAAAGTGCTCAATTGATCTTCTTGTCTAATATTGAGATTGAGTTTTTCATAATCCAAATAATAAAGTCCATTCTTCATTAACCCTTTACCAATCACTTTCTTGGATATCAATTCCTGAAAAATCACATTCGTTGATGAAAATATGAGTTTGCAATTCAATTCATTTGTGAGTTTTCGAATTGATAATAAATTTGATGCACAATTTTTAACAAGTAAGACTTTTGAAATTATATTGAATAAAGTTTGATTGAGCCATCTCCTATATTTTCCATTCTCTCTCCATTTGCAACCATCACATATTGCTTAATATCATATTTTCAAAAAAAAATTGCAACAAACTTTCATTTCCCGTCATATGTTCAGTTGCACCCGAGTCAAAAATTCATTGATTGTTATTTGAGAAATTAAGCAAGTTTAAAAGTATACCATTGATCTTTCTTTTGCTTTTATCTTGAGTTAGCAGCATGGAAAGCTGCTCCACCAGGTGTTGCATCTGATCTGGGGAGATTGAGCGATCGATTTTAATAATCGAGTTGGACTCAACTGTTGGATTTCATCCCTTCGCCTTCCTTTTCAACTGAGAGCCCTTTGTTTGTTTGTGGGCGGTATCCCCCTTGTCGTTCCCCCTGTCAGCCACACTTTCGCTTTGATCCCACTGGCCAGAGGTGAGAGTGAAGAAGCCAACACTCATTTTTACATGGTCTCTGAACTTACAATGATCGCACATCAGAGTTTGGTCTCCTTTTGTTCAACTATGGCCACTACTTCATCAACAGAGGGGAGATCGACCATGAGGAGTATTTGAGATCTAATAACTTTATATCTTGAATCGAGTATTGCTAAGAACTGAAAAAAAATGTCATCTTGTTGTTCTTTGAGTTAGATTTCTTTTGGATCTGAGGTTGGAGGTCGGTACATCTTAATCTACTCTTTTTTCTTCTGAATTTTGCTATAAATCTCGGTGATTGATTCACTAGATTGTTTGAGTTGTTGAATTTCTTGCTGCAATTGGTAAATATGTGCAAAATTTATCTTCTTGCTAAAGAGACTCTGAGTCTTCTCCCATATTGTTTGTGCTGAGTTCTAATATGACATGACCTCTGATATGTATGATTTCATAGTGGCAATCAACTAGCTGCACATCTTGTTGTCATCTCTTCGCCATTCTCTGAGAGCTTTATTCTCCTCTTCTGTTGGCTCTCCTATTTTTTTAAGAATTGGGACTCGTCTCTCGCCATTGACTAATTCAAGCATATCACGGCCAATTAGCCCAAAGATAACTTGCCTTGCCCACAGGTGGTAGTTCTTGCCAGTTAGCATCATAGATGTGAGTTTATCAATTGGTTGTGACATTTTCAGATTTTGTAAAATTTTGGAGAATTGATTTGTTGTTCTTTGATGATGGCTCTCCCTTTTTTGTATGTCAGGTGTAACCTTGGTTGTGACCTTTGATTTTTGTCTGATTTTAATTTATTGATTTGCTTGGTTTTGTTGGTTGTAAGTACCAGAGATGGATCAGTTATGTTGTTTTTGAGATTTTATTGCCTAATATCTGTTACTGGTAAATTTACCAGTGAACTGTTGATATTGGTAGAGACTTGTTTTTGATGATTCGTTATAATTTTTCGATCTGATACAGTTTCTTAGTTGTTTGTATCGATTTGTAGATTTTTTATTTGAATCTGGTCAATCTTGCTCTTGGTCTCTTCTCTTGCCTCTTGAGTTGAAGAAACAGTTTCTATAACTAGTCTCCTCACTGATGGTAAGGTGGACTCTTGGCTTGTTAACTCTGATTCTTGTTGCGGAATTGAGCCAGAGTTATTTACCCTGCTATAATATTATTAAACTAAGAAAAATAATTAAGCAATAATGATAAATAAGAGGATGATTAGGATGATTAACGTAGGATAATTGATAATATTAAACCCCCAATTATCCATATACAAGTATGCATTTGTACATATATTATTATCATTTCACTTAATGAGATATCCAAGGATAACAAGCCGTAAATAATTAATGCGAATTGAGCTGCTAAACCACAAAATTAATTTGATGATGATAATAATAATAATAATAATAATAATAATAATAATAATAATAATAAATAAATAAATAAATAAATAAATAAAATAATACAACATAAATAACCCAACCTATTTTGACCCACTACACTCAATGCCACACAAAAAAATCTCAGTTGTTTCTCTCTCTCTCTCACCCCTTGACTTTCCCTTACCCGAATTTAATACCTTTCAAATCCTTTCACTCTCTCCCTACTGGGCATTTAATGCCCTCACATCTCTCTCACGATTTCCCCTTCTCTGCCAATATTCCCCTCCTCCACTCCTTTATTTCCGATACCCATATTTTCCATCTCCCCCACTTTTTCCCCACTTGTCTCGCTCTGTCACTTCAGCGAGGGGGCACACCCACCACCCCTAGCTGCTGCCACGAGGGCTCCCTCTCCCTCCCTCGGTTCGCTCACCTGAAAACCCTCTCTCCCACCGTTTACCCTCTGGCCGTCACCTCAGCACCCCTCTGGTCGTCGCCTTCTACGTGACAGACCTATCCCTCTCCCCTAACACCTCTCATCATTTCCCCTCACCCACTCCTTTGACTTGGCCCACCGATACCTACCTCAGAAATCACTGGGTTCCCTCCTTTAAAAGACCTCCTGGCCCTCATTTCTCCTATTTGCCTGTTGCTTACTCATGTGATGAGTTTTTCGATTGAAATCCTGATAAGAACAGATTCAATTTGAAATTTATAACTTCTCCTTAAGGAGAAAGGGTGGTGGTCGAACTTTGGAGGTGGTGAAGATCAGCCGGCTAACTGTCGACCGCTATCTCGACCATCCCTTTTGCATTGTGCATTTCTCCTCTCTGTAACATGTGGGTTTTGTTACTGGTAAGTTCTGAAACTCTTGGCTTGATTGTTGCCTACCGTCGATTGCTATATTTGCGGCCATCGAGCCTTGTTGTGTTCCGTTCTCTGTTGTTGCCTGTGTTGTTCCTGTTGATTGAACCTCTTGCTTGTGTCTTGCCCTAATTATCCCCTTCTGGTATTGGTAACACCTGACTCTTGTTCTCGTTGCTGGAGAATGCATTGGTTTCTATTATGATATTCTATGGGTTGTGATTTTTGTGCTGGTTCTTTTATGGTATACATCGGTGGTACTAACCCTGTTACTATTCCTGGTCCCTAGTACTTGGCACTGGAAGTGCTAATGATGCGGGGTTTGGATTGCTTGCTGATACGGTGCTTGGTTTACTGTCTAAATTGCTGATATGTTGTTATTGTATAAGCCTGTACTGGTACTTCCTATAGTGCCGGACCTATGTTGCCTTTTTGTCTCTAGTAAATTATCTGATACTACATTGGTCTATTTCTTGATTTGCCCCCGTGAGTGTGACTGTGCTGACTTGGTTTTGATTTTCCTATTGACCTTGAGATGGTTGTCTTTGTGCCCCTGACACAGGTTGCTCTAGTTGCCTACTGTCTGTTGCTTGTATCTGTTGCATTAGTCGATTTATTCTCTGGACTTGTATAGTGGGCTATTTCGCTAGTGTCTGTGGCTTTACTGTTCTTGAGGTTATATGGGCTTTTGAAAAGTGGCTGATTAGGTTGCGATTAATTGGGCCTAAGCTTAATACTAAGGAGAAATTGGTTTAGAAACAACAAATAGAGGATTAGGCCCAAACTAAATACGATGACTTAATAAGATAATTAAAATCGCTATTGGGACGACAAATGAGAAATTTATTAACTTAAAACTTAAATAGGATTAAGAAAAATTAATTAAGGCCCAATAGATTAAAAGTCTTAAGATAATAAATTGACTAAGTTAAAATATGACTAATTAAATTGGAGGTTGCCCCGAAAGGTTTGGCGATATCCATGAATTAATACGTAAACTTTAATATCAGAAAATGATTAAATTCCGTGACTGCCCCCATTACGGGATACCAGCGCACAAGCACAATTGGTTCGGTAGTCAGTGTATGATTCCAAACATTAAAAATACCAACACGACAATAATGACAATTTTAAATTAATTGAGTTTATTTTATTCTCTTTCTTTTGTTTTCCTTGTTTTATTTTATTTTGATTTATTTTGAGTTATTTTGAACCCGAATTTATTTTATAAAAATACATTATTAATATAAATATATAATATGTGAATATATAAATAAAATAAGTTAAATAATTTAGGAATAAAATAAGATAATAGTTAAATATTTATAAAATATATATTAATCAATTTTTTTTATTTTAATAAATAATAAGAATATTAAAATAATATGTTATGTATAATATATATATATATATATATATATATATATATATATATTAATCAATTTCTCTATTTCGTTTGATGTTAATTTCTGCACTTTCTTTTGACTCGATGTAATTGTAATGTAATCAAAATCGTATGAATGAAATGAATTAAGAAATTTTGCTGAAAATTTTGTGTGCTTGTACAATTTTTTTTTTGAGTTATCCGATATTCACCGAAGTGGCCTGAGTGAACGCTAAGACTTGAAACTCAATAAAAGTTATAAAAGGTTAAAAGAGAAGGTTTCATAACCAAAACTCAAGCAAAATATTAAGAATTAAACGATAAATATATTAAACTGATACTTATTCAAAAACAATGAGCCTCGCACAGACATTCGGAAAAAATATATAAAAGTGACTAACATGATAAACACAATGAAACGAGTAGTAATGCGATTAAGGGAATTTTCGACACCCCTAAGTGCAGCCGAAATTTTCAAGAATAAGGCGATAAAATCCAAACGGGTGTTAACTTAAAGTGTCGTTATAATTGATTATCAGTTACAAATTAAACCATATTAAACTAATCGACAATTAATATTAAATTAATAATAGGTGATACATTCGACTCGTATCCACTCACGGAGCTCGAGGCCGATCTCGACCCCGCGTACGCCGATGCCGATCTCGAGGCAGGCGTACCGCCTCCGGAGTAGAGCGACTCTACGATCCTCTCCAGCACTTTCAAGTACGAGTTCCTCGGATTTGATTTTCTTTCTTCAGAAATAGGAACCCAAACCGAAATTAAAAATTATTTAAAAAAAAACTGAATTGCGATTTTTCTCTAACCAAACCTTGATTAGAGACCAATTTTGACCAGCCATTTGCATCCGGTAATTGACCAGCATATTTGAGATATACCCGCATTCGCATGACATAGCATATCATTATGCATGTAGATGAGATAGGAGTAGGACTCGAGACTAGTCCCGAGATAGGATCAGATTAGCATTAGAATAAGATTAAAATAATAAAAAGTTATAGACAATATTTATTAGGGAAATACTATTATTATCATTAATTTAATATTAGATTAGGCAGTTAGAACACACATTAATTGAATGAGAGAGTGTTGAGAGACGGGCCGGGTGATCTCAGTCTGAGGTTGTCTTGTATAACTAGACCAACGGGTTACGTTCGGAAACTGGTTGGCTCGTGGGGTCCCTTGGTCTGAGTATACACTGCTCACCTTTGTCTGTTGATCATTCACCGACCTCGTCACTTGACGGGTTCGGCACTGCCAGAGTGTTTTATTTTTTTATTAATATTATTTATTATTAATCTGCATATAATTTGATTCCAAATTTAATTGAGCGATTAAGATGGAAATGGCTTTCGGTATTTAGTGTGGGCGGTCATATTCGAGTATGGAGCCTATCCCGCTTTATTATATTACTTTATTTAGTCGGCTTATTTGAGATCTTAGTATGTCCGAAGGACTTTCTCTTTTGGCCCTGGTTGGTACAGAGAAAGTCGGGATGCGGTCCTCTGGCCCTTAGTGGTACAATGTAGGCTCTCATTTGTTATTATATTTTGTTTTGTGTTTTACGGGTAGTCAACTCCTTTTGGCGATATGGCAACTGAAGTCATACTCTATTCCGTTTTGATTTATATTGTGAGGTAGATTATCAGATTCAGCAGACCAGAGTACGTACTTTATAGCCGTTCACTCTCCTAGGGCGATATCGCCCCGGAAGCCCGAATTGCCATTTGTGCGGTGTTGTCGCTGCACAAACATAAAGTCCTAAGTTAGTAAGTTGGGCCATAGTAGTGTCCGCTTAGGTAAGTCCCGAGTTTGTAAGGTGGGCCTTGATAGTGCTCGCTCGGGATAGATCTGGTATATTTACACCGGGGATTTCATTTGCTCGCTCAGATTTTCTATTTTGGTCTTCCTTGTCATTTCATGTCATGGCATATAGACGGATTCCTCAAACATGCACAAAAATATTATTTTATTTTATTTAAATAAATGAATATTTTATTATATTAAAACATCAGTATCGGTATTTGGGTCCAATCTAGAAAAAAAAATCAAATCTTAAGACTGGATCTAAATCCGTAATGAGTAATTTTTAAATTACTCACGTTTCCACGGTGATTGTGGGATTCAAGTTTACAGGTGCGGGATTCATTTTGGATGAGAGTGCTAGGTGCAGTCATGCATGATGACAGAGGTGTTTTGTCGCATCAGCATGTGAGTATGGTAGTTTTGATTAGGATCCATCGGGTTTCAGATTTTGTTTTCTTTTTTTTGGGATTTTATTTGAGAGATTTTGTTGCCCAATTTGATGGAGTCAGCCTCACCGATGTCAGCGTTGTATTTCATACTGTTATTCTGGACTCTATTGTCATATATTTATATATATTATTATTTTATTTATCATGTGTGATTTATTTATCTTTTTCATATAGCATTTCGTACGCACGTCTCGTCATGCGTACGTGACGGAGTTGTCACCCCTAATCCCGATTAATTTATTTGGGGTGTGACAAACACGATGAAGATTTTTTGACTTGGAAATACTGATAGAAAGAATGAATAAGAATATATGCTTATGAAGATCAGAAGTAATATGATGAAATGTATTTTTTCTTATTATTCTTCGGTACCGTTAGTACATGAGTTATATAGTGGCTGATATCATACGGTACAATAACGATAACAATGAAAAATAAAGTAGAAGTGGTTAATTACAAATTGCTCATTTATTTTTTAAAAATGGGCCATTGATGAAAATGCTACAAGCTTTGAGGCTCATAATTAATTTTAATTAGTTTGCTTTTGATAATTATTATCAACAATTCACAAACCAAACTATCTCGAGTCAAATAAGAAAAACTTTTTTATAGGATGCGGGGATACAATTTTCAAATATTAAATTATCCGAGATCCTGATTCTTCTAGGGGGAAATTATTTTTTTATTTTTCAAACTGAATTAAGGGTATATATTTTTCAAATATGTACCCTTCTTGCCATAAATTGTCACCCCTATCTCTTGAATTGAATAACGAAAACCTCTAGCACAGAAGAAAAAAATACAATTTTTTTCTTTGTTTTGTGAAATCATATCAATTATCAACGGTCTAATTTAACAAGCCAAGAGGAAGCAGTTGACGCTTTCACGTTGGTACTCTTTAAAATTTACGCGTCCATTTTGACGCAGTTGCTTTCCGTGAAATAATTACAAATACTACTTTAAACAGAGTATTTCCATTTTCTTTTGACGTCAAAGGCTGCAGTCTCATATTTACTTTCATTGAACGCCACAGATAAATAACTACAACTACAAGCCGACTATTTGGTCCCAATCAATTGAAAATATATTCACTTACGCACAATGTGGCACCTCCGTCCGTCTCCGTTCCGTCCGAGTCGATTATGTAACGAGTGATTTGAAGTGACAAACAAACTTGCTACATATTTGTGAGTAGATATAAGGAATCAGATGATCGGAAGTGGATCGAACTAATGGATCGGTGGCGGTGTGAGACAGTGAGAGTATGCGTATAAGAAAATTATGTCCAGTGTACAGACAGCTACAGCTCACCACAAAACAAAAAAAAACAAAAAAATCACAAATGCCACCCAATCACCCATCCAAAACCATATTAAATTTATTGATTTGAATTGAATTTGTGTAGTAGGTCCAATCCTCCTCTTGTTTTCTTTGAGAAAACAAAAAAAAAAGGCTTCCCATTTTTTAAGGTGCGCAAAGAATAACAACAACTCACCAATCGGGGGCAACCTTCTAGTCCTTTCCTCTCCTCTCTCCCCCTCCCTCTCTCTGTCCAGTGTTGCGCTTCCTTTTCAAAAAGTCACTTTGGCCAACCCTGCGATTCTACTCTTGCATTTGAGTTGAGGTGAGGTGCTTAATCAGTCCTGCAATCAATCCAGCTGAGTTTCTTCATTCCAAGGAACCCAAAAAGAAGAGGTCTTGAGCTTAGATCTACAATGAATTCGCGCTGATCGAGAGCAAGAGACATATTTAGGCGGAGGTACAAGTGATGCATCCTTCTCCTTCTCATATGAACTATTTTTGTTTGTTTGTTTGCGTGCGTGTGTTTTGTATTTGTCTGTAACTGTGGTAGCGTGTGTTTCTTGCCATTTCAGTTGTTTAATAGACAGACAATGGTGAGGATCCTTTTTTTTTACCTCTTCAAAGCTGAGTTAAAAGCTCTAATAAATCTGAAACGTTTATACAAGTGATAATCTCTTAAAACAAAAAGATATCAATCTAATCCATAGTTGGAGCCAACAGAAGAGCTGGCGTCTTCTCTTCTCTCAACTAAATAACTCGGTAGCAAATAAAATCGATTTTATAGAATTTAATTTATCATTCAAATCTATATATTGCAGGATTGATTCGATCTGCAGAAAGCGCAATCGTTCAGCCTAAAGAGTCAGCAATCAGTCGACAGATCAGAGAAGAGAAGAGAAGAGAAGAGAGTTAATAAAAATATATCAAGAAAACAAGAGAGGCGATAGATATTTCATAAAAGCACAGAGCAGAAAAATTTTTAATGGCTCCAAGCACTATGAGGAAGGCATTGGGGGTGGTCAAGGACCAGACGAGCATTGGTCTGGCCAAGGTGTCGAGCAACATGGCACCAGAACTGGACGTGCTGGTGGTGAAGGTGACGAGCCATGATGATGCACCTGCTGAAGAGCGGCACCTGCGTGAGATACTGCACCTCACTTCCTACTCCCGTGCCTACGTCTCCTATTGCGTCACCACGGTCTCCCGCCGCCTCTCCAAGACCCGCGACTGGATCGTTGCCCTCAAGTCCCTCATGCTTATCCACCGCCTCCTAGCTGATGGTGAACCTGGCTTCCATCAGGTTCGCCATTCCTGCTCTTTTGATCTTACTATTACCATCATTGATTTCACATTCTTTATTTGTTTAATTCTCCCCATTTGGATTCCTTTGGTTGTTTCAATGTGAAGGAAATTAATTTACTAATTTGAATTTGGTGGGAGACTAAATCTGGACTGTAATTGCTTGCCAATTTTGGTCAAACTAGTTTTCACTTTTCCGGTTTCAATTGGCAAATAAAATATGAAACCTAATTAAAGTACACTTATATAATATTTTCATTTTTTAAGATGCTTAAGTAACAAATATGGTAAATCCATGCTGACGTTTGATTATAGTTCAGAATTAATGATAATCCATCTTATATTTTGCCTAACAGGAGGTACTATATGCTACACGCCGTGGTACCCGACTCCTGAATCTTTCTGATTTTCGTGATGAGGCTCATTCACGCTCATGGGACCACTCTGCCTTTGTTCGTACATATGCCCTTTATCTTGACCAGCGTCTTGAGTTTTTCCT
Source organism: Schoenoplectus tabernaemontani (assembly GCA_037127355.1). Classification (NCBI taxonomy): domain Eukaryota; kingdom Viridiplantae; phylum Streptophyta; class Magnoliopsida; order Poales; family Cyperaceae; genus Schoenoplectus; species Schoenoplectus tabernaemontani. Next base: position 24,644,339 of record CM073752.1, on the reverse strand, counting down.
TCATGAGCGAAAGAACTCTTCTGTTCCAGCCACCCGTGACCAAAACCAAGACCGGTTCCGCTCTCCTGACCCCTACCAGGAACGACATCGCCATTCTGATGCCAACCAAGACCGGTACCGCTCCCCTGATCCCTACAGCTATGGTGACGGTAGTCATGGGAACGGCCGATACGATAACACAACATATCGTAAATCACCATCCTATGGTGCTTCCCCTTCGTATGGCAGGTCGCCACCGCCGCACACACAATCACCACGTGATGAAGAGAACAAAAAGTTACCTACACCAGTTCGCGACATGAAACCAGAGCAGGTACTTTTACGGATGCAGCACTTGCAGCAACTTCTTGACCGGTTTTTGTCATGCCGGCCAACTGGCATTGCCAAGCATGACCGAATGATACTCGTTGCCTTGTACCCGATCATAAGAGAGAGCTTCCAGCTGTATGCTGATGTGTGTGAAGTTCTGGCAGTGCTGCTTGATCGGTTCTTTGACATGGAGTATAATGAGTGTACAAAGGCATTTGAAGCATATGCCAGTGCTGCCAAGCAGATTGATGAGTTGTGTGCTTTCTATGCATGGTGCAAGGACACTGGGGTGGCTCGGTCATCAGAGTACCCTGAGGTGCAAAGGATCACTGAGAAGTTGCTCGAAACATTAGAAGAATTTATGCGGGACCGTGCAAAGCGGCCAAAGTCACCTGAGCCTGCAGCAGTGCCTGAACCGGTTAAGGAGGAAGAACCCCCTGTGGAGGATATGAATAGCATTAAAGCTTTGCCCCCACCTGAAGATTGGAAAGAAGAGCAGCCGGTTGAGCCAGTGAAAGAGGAAGTGCAGGAGCCACTGCCAACTCCACCACCAGAGCCACAACCAGACCTAGTTGATCTAAGAGAAGATACTATCACTGCGGATGAGCAAGGTAACAGGCTTGCTTTAGCGCTATTCTCGGGACCACCTGCAAATGGCTCCAACGGTTCATGGAATGCATTCGGTTCAAGTGATGACTCATATGTGACATCAGCATGGCAGAACCCGGCAGCAGAGCCGGGTAAGGCAGATTGGGAACTGGCTCTGGTAGAGACAGCTAGCAATCTCTCAAAACAAAAGGCTAACCTGCCGGGTGGGATGGACCCACTCCTGTTAAATGGGATGTATGACCAAGGCGCAGTGAAACAGCATGTGAATGCAAATATGACAACAGGAAGTGCTAGCAGTGTGGCACTACCTTTGCCTGGAAAATTGGCAAAGCAGATTCTTGCATTGCCAGCTCCAGATGGCAGCATGCAGACGATCGGTGGGGACCCATTTGCTGCTTCTATGAGCATCCCGCCTCCGTCATACGTACAGATAGCTGAGATGGAGAAGAAGCAGCAGTTCTTGGTGCAGGAGCAGCAGTTGTGGAGCCAGTACCAGAAGGATGGAATGCAAGGTCAGGCCAGTTTGTTGAAAATTGATCGGGGTTACAATAACGGGTTCGGTACCGCTGGGTTTGCACCAAATCAGCCAATGCCATACGGCATGCCTATGGCTTACGCCGGCAACCCTGGATACTATTACCCAACCTATTGATGATCATCAATTCATCATGTTGTTACTGTTTAGTTTTTTTTCTTTCTTCCTTTTATATTTACACGGCTTCATTTCTTGTGAATTTTGGTGCTGCTTGCATGACGGGTGTTGAGCTATAGCCTATAAGGGGATAGCTATAGATATATATGTCTAAACATTTGTATTTGTTATTGGACCTAATTTCACAGCTATGAGCGAGTAGATTTTATTATCTGGGTCAGATATTCGATTAATTCAATTTATATCTTTTTATTCCGATCAAACATAGCTATCTCCATGATTGTGCTATTAACATGATGAGCAAACTTTCTGATTTTTATATATTTGGTTGTATTTTGCTCCATATGTGCTTTATTTTGACAACTTTTGCAGTAGACTTGTTCAAAAGTGCCAGTCGGTTAGTCATGATTGGCCATTCAGTAAATTGTAGATGACACCTACGCAAAATAATACTATATATATACTGTTGATAGTTATATATTTTTCTTTTTATGAAGCAATGGAAGTTAATTGTAATTGGTTGAAATGTCGTTACGTCGGGGCTAAGTGATAGGATCAGTATAACCTCAATGGGTCGTTATTTGATGTTGACCTGATAATTACATGCATGTTAACCTGTACCTGTCGGTACACCAGGAGAAAGCTACCCCTACCAAACCTAACCCTACTAATTTGTAACAAATGAAAAGTTTAGTGATTGTGAAGGAACAAATCAAACTTGAGTGACCAAATTGTAACAAAAATCAAAGTTTAGTGATCTCTAATCAAATTTAACCTAAAAACTGAATCTAATGCATGCGTATTTGTTTTTTAAATACTGTTGATGATTACTTCAGCGGGGTGTGACAATGTTCTAAATTAAAATTTGAATAATGCAGACTGATAGAACAAAACTGTATTAGTTGAACAATGTTGAAGATAAGTCCGATAATGGTCCGGATTATTAATGTAAAAAAATTCATATTATAACTTAAATACGACAACTTAGTTTAACAAAATTTAGTACTAGCAGAGAAAAAATTTTAGAGGTGGTTTTATCTCTTAAAATTTGGACTTTGTAGTGTGATCTCCTCAGCTCATCAAGTCGCTGCTCATCAATTTAGTACTACGAAAAAGGACTGAGCGGAATCGAGATCTTATCTCAACAATTTTTTTTAAATAAGGGGTCAATATTTAATATTTTTTTCACCATTTGAATCTGTAGACCTGTAAGCTGCGCAATAAAAAAAGCGAAAAACAATGATAAAAAAATTAATTGGCACAAAAATCTGTTATACATTTATCAGATCAAAATCAGCTGATATTTTTGGAGAATAAGACCGTCCTATTATTCTATCTAAAAAAAATAGAAAAAATTTTAAAAATAATTTTTTTTATAAATATGTTCTTTTACTAATAGATTGATAGCTCATCAAATTTCATATAATTTCATTAACATTTGATAGTTCATCAAAAATCGTTAATTTAAAATCGTTACAAATATTAGTGAAAGGCCGTTAAATTTGATAACCTTCGATTGTCTATCAAACATTAATGAAATTTCATAAGCTATCAATTCACAAAAATATCTATATTTTTTTATTTTTATAATTATTTTTTATTTTTTAGAATAAAATAATATTACCCTCTTATCCTCAAAGAGCAGATTTTAATCCACATTTGTCATGCAAGCAGAACATAAATTGACGGCAAGCACATAATCTACCAATAACAGACTGCCACAAACTCTTTTCAAATACTTTTTCTATTTTTTAAAATTTATCTGTGAGTTTTTTTAGGGTAAAAGCCCTTAGGCCATATCTGTGAGTTGTGACTTCTGATTTTGTGACAAAAGCAGAAAACCAAAAGATGCATTTAGCACTTTTGTCTTGTTCTGAAATGTCCACCACATTATGTCGAGTTATATGAAATGAAACCGATTCGGGTTATAAGTATTACTAGTACGATTAGTATTTATGTGACACAATGATTTAATATAATATATAAAATGGGAAAGAGCATCTTTCACAAAAGAGTTTTTGACTCAATGGTTTAATTCATGATTGATAAATAATGTTTTCCGTGTTTTGAAAAGAAAAAGAGTAGTGAGGAAGATAACTTAATTTTTCCGTCATCGTGCTTAGACAACAGTTGGGTTAATTTTAAGGAAGTTATAATGAAGATGCAAGATAATATGAACTTCTTAATTGGAGTAAATCTGTAACGAAAGAAAAATAAAAATTGGGGCATGTAAGACCGAAAAATTAAAGGAAATTTTAAGGAAATGTTCTTCTTCACAAAATTTTTATAGTATTTTTATAGAAGATGCAAGATAATATGAACTTCTTCTTCACAAAATTTTATAACAAAATATTTTTCTTTTCAAAATCTTTAACACAATATCGTTGTGCGCCCATCCAAACATAATTATTTATTCAAATCTATTCTTCTCATTTAATAACACGTCTTTTAAGCTCATGCTTGTGTTTGATTATTTTTTTAATCCAAAAAAAAACAAATTTATCATATGCAACTTTCTAATGATAAATCAACTTGTCATATGTTCATATCACATAAACAATCAAGTATCACACATGCACAAGAACACAACCAAAAGAAATATTGTATAATTCTTAATACATAAAGAGAGTTAAGTTTTCAAGATTTTTAAATATATCACATCATCAATTTTCTCCACCATCGATTTTGTTCAAATCTTTTTATTTTTTTTGATCCAAGGGTTTATATAAAATAATTTTTCTCTCATTTAAAATAATGTATGTAATGTACTTAAGACAACCGTTTTAAAATGATCTATTTTTTATATGGTCATTTATAGACTATTATGTATTTAATTATATTATTTATTATTATAATTATTATTATTCTAACTATCACTATTACTTATCATTTAAAAATATTGTGTCTAAATTTTCTTTAATGTAAAATTTTATATTATTAATTATTTATTTGAGAACTATATTGTCGAGGCAAAGCTGAGTTACTCTAGTTTACATAAAAAGTGTTATCCAGCACATAATCAAAAGATATAAAATAAAATATTGATAGTTATATCAATTATTAAGAGAAAAAATCGAAATATCATTACAAATGCTCATACATATTTAATATAGTGACTCATTGTATTTTTTTTTTGTTAATGATAAATTTTTAAAAAAAAACCCGATGACCATTGGATCAATATAAATTATTAATTATTGAAAATTAAATGGTTAATAATACAGATGATGCGACACTCAGAGAGATTTACATGACTCTGCATTCTTATTTTTAATAGAAGGGATTATTTGCTTCAATATGTAAATTACCTTCACCTAAATGTTTTTAGTTATTAAGAGATGATAGACCAAGTATTCTAAACTGATAAATTAATATGTTAGGTTCAGAACTTCAGATGAGGCATTTTCTTAAAGATTTTAGAAGGAAGGGCATTTTATTACAAAAATTTATGGAGAAGTATTTTTCGTTAAATTGCCCAAAAATTAAAGGCCTGCAGTTGCCTAGATCCACTACTTTTTTATAATTCGTTTTAGATAGGTGGTGCGCATGATTGCCTCAGAAACTTTTTTTATGAACCTCGAGCAGAGGATTATTTATTATAAGATTTACGAATTATAAATTTAAATGACACCAGTGCGTGTTGTGCTTGACGCCCGGCTATTAGTGGTTAGGTAGTTGCTTCTTCTTTTTATATATGGCTATTCATTTTAGAAAATAATTTTGATCATTGGAGAAGACGTTCATTGGTTTGCACTTGATATAAAATATGATTAGCATTTGTGAGCACAATACGTAGCACATGTATATTGATGAACAGACTGGAAATAAAATAGTCTCCAACACAAATATGATGTCTCAGTTAATTTCACTTTATTTTTGTTGTTGCTATATCTAGTTAATTTGCTTTTGAATTCTGATGTTTTGGGGCAGATGAAGTATTAGGAATTTGAATGGAGATGGCAATCCGACGAGTCGGGTCGATCAATTTGATCTTTTAAAAGAAATAGAGACAGGTTGGTGTTAGAGTTGGGTTAATTTATATATTGATCTTTTTTTCAGATTTTACATTGATTTCGATTGAATTACAAATTATTTAATATCAAATCAGATCAGATTAGTTTGATTTTTTTTAAATCAGATCAAATAAAATTTGAGCGTGAACGGATCATATGAGTATTTCGAGTTGAATCATGTTTTGTGACCTCTAAACTTGAACTTTCGGTAAGCGGCAGGTTATATACACATATACAATTACACATGATATATATTATTTACCCAAAGCACAGATTTTTAGTATCACTGTTTTTAGTTTGTTTTATTTTTATGGAGACCTGTCAGCAATGCTGAATGAGAAGGATTCTGTGGAGTTGGGCGAATTAGCATTGAATAAAGAAGAGAAGAAGCAAAGGGAAAAGGAAGAGGAATATGGGCGCCAGCTGAGGAATGTCGCAAAGATAAAATCAAAAAGGAGTGGGAGAAACCGTTATAACGGTCGAGAGTGAACCCTCCAGTTAACGGGTGTATTGAAGCGTTGTTATCGGACAAAACTGGAGAGGATTATTAATGTGTTTTGTTTTGTTTGTTGCAATCATAGCTAACAGAATTGATGAGTTAGTTACGTTAATTGTTGTTCTTTAAAAGGCAATGCATAAAACAATGCAGGAATAATAAAAGATTTGAATTGTTACTTCATTTTATTTGTTCTTTCACTTTTTCTGTTCTTTATTCAGTTTTCTTGAGAAATTGAGTACATTGATGAATTTCTCCAAATTGAGTGAATTTTAGCGAATTGAGAGAGAGAAGATCTGTTGTGAGCCTTAGTTCATAACAATTGGTATCAGAGCCAGGTTGACCACATTCTGCGCGTTAAGATGGCGAAGAAGGGAGGATCTGTGACATTAGAGATGTTATGGGAGTGAATGGAATCTTTCGAGACATCTCAAAGAAAAACTGATACAAGACTAGAAAAGATCGAGATCTCCATGTCAAAAAACTATCAAGAGCTGATTGATCGGTATTCGGAACATGAAGCAGATTTAGAGACTCGATTACTTAAATCGGTAAATGATCAGGTTGGAGTAGCGATGCAGGCTGTACAAGTTACAACACTGAAGGACATTACAGACAAGATGGAGCATCTGGAGTATAAAATTGGTCAGATTCGAGAAGGAAGTTCTACTTCCTCACCATACCGTTCTACAGAAGGATATGGTGCACCACCGTGTCGTAAGGAAGGGGATCTGACTAATCTACATAAGATCAAGGTGCAAGCTCCCCGACAAGATCTACCATTCTTTAATGGTGAGAATCCTGAGGAATGGTTAGCTCAATGTGAGTACATTTTTGAGTTGTACCAATTACCAGAAGAGCAAAAAACGATACAAGCAGTGACAACTTTCAGAGGGGAAGCCAATGCGTGGTATAGAGGGTACAAGTCAACTAAAGATCACCCGCCATGGCAAGAATTAACAGAATTAATAAAGGTACGCTTTTCTATGAATGAGAAAGGAACTTCATATGAGGAAATGAAGAAGTTGGTGCAGAATGGGACTGTCAGGGATTATATGAAACAATTTGAGCTTATAAAATCAAGGTCACAAGTTGAATTTCCCTATTTACCAGAGACTCATTATGTAACAGCTTTTGTTAGTGAATTGAGAGAAGATATAAAACATTTGGTACTTTCTCAGCAGCATGAAACTTTATTGGGGGTATTCCAATATGCAAGGCATATGGAAGCAGCTCTTGACTTCCAAATTAAAAGAAGTAGAGCTATGGTTAAACCATTTGGACAAACTAGTAATACACATTTTAAAACCTTACCATACAAAGACAAGGCTGAAGAGGTGAGAGTAAACCCTGAAAAGGAAAATTCCAAAAATGCCCTTATGGAGCATAGAAGATCATTGGGGTTATGTTTCAAATGTGGGGAGAAATATTATCCAGGGCATCAATGTAAGGTGAAGGTGCATATGCTAATTGGTCGGGAGGATACTCAAGAAAATGTAATTGAAAGTAGTGAAGAGGAAAAAGAGGCTGAGGAAGCAGTCTTGTCCATGTTTGCAATTTCTAGTAACCCACACCTAACAACCTTGAGGTTCAAAGGGAAGGTAGGTGGGAGAGAAGTTTGTGCATTGATTGATAGTGGAAGCACTAGCAGCTTTGTTAACCCTTCAGTCCTACAAGGTGTTAATTGCAAACTAATTGATACTACCCCACTAATAGTGATGCTTGCTACTGGTGAAAAGAAGGTCACAGACAGTAAGTGTACTGTGCTAAGGTTCTCACTACAAGAGCATGAATTCTGTGATGATTTTAGGGTGTTGGACATTAAAGGCTATGATATAATCTTGGGAATTGATTGGTTGACCCAGTATAGGCCTATGGAGATTGACTGGCTAGAGAAATGGGTAGCATTTAAGAAGGAAGGGGTGCCCATCAGGTTGCAGGTCAGGGAGGAAACTTCAAGCATTCACATGTGTGATACAATTAATGTCCAAAAAAGAGATTAAAAGAGGCAGCGAGGTATTGGTGGCACATGTGATGCTAATACAAAATGAAGTTAGCAAGATTACTGAGTCTGAATTTCAAGATACAGTAGATCAATTTAGAGATGTTTTTGAAGAACCAAAGGGCTTGCCACCCCAGAGACCATGTGATCATCAGATTACACTTCTCCCAAACACAGCACCAGTTAACTTGAGGCCTTACAGGTATAATTATTTTCAGAAACTGGAATTAGACAAAATCATTGAGGAATTACTAAAAAATAGTGTGATACAGCCTTCAATCAGTCCATATGCATCACCAGCTTTATTAGTTAAAAAGAAGGATGAAACTTGGCGTTTGTGTGTAGATTATAGGAGGTTAAATGAGAAGACAGTGAAGAACAAGTACCCAGTTCCTGTAATAGATGATTTGCTCGACCAGTTGCATGGAGCTAAGTACTTTTCAAAGATAGATTTGCGCTCCGGTTATCACCAAATCAGAATGAAAACTGAAGATATCTCAAAAACTACTTTTAGAACCCATGAAGGGCATTATGAATATTTGGTGATGCCTTTTGGATTAACCAATGCACCAGCGACTTTCCAAGCTCTAATGAATAGTATTTTCAAACCATATTTGAGAAAATTTATTTTGGTGTTTTTTGATGACATACTGGTATACAGTGCCAGTAAGGAGTTACACCACACTCATTTAGGCATTGTATTACAAACTCTAAAGGAAAACCATTTGTATGCCAAGATGAGTAAGTGTTCATTTGGATTAAGGGAGTTGGAATATCTTGGACATATTATAAGTGATAGAGGTGTAGCTACTGATCCTGCCAAGGTAGAAGCCATGTTGAACTGGCCAACTCCCAAGAGTGTGAAAGAACTCGGGGGTTTTTTGGGACTCACAGGTTATTATAGGAAGTTTGTGCAAGGGTATGGTAACATCAGCAAACCATTAACTCAATTATTGAAGAAGAATTGCTTTAAGTGGGGAGAAGAAGCTGAGAATTCCTTTCAGAGATTAAAGGAAGCAATGAGTAAGACCCCAGTTTTGATAATGCCTAATTTCCAACAGCCTTTTACCTTAGAAATTGATGCCAGTGAAAATGGTATAGGGGCAGTGCTTATGCAGCAAGGAAAGCCAATTGCCTACTTTAGCAAGGCTTTGGGAATGAAGTCACTTTCTTTATCAACTTATGAGAAGGAGCTGTTAGCATTGGTAGCTGCTGTACAAAAGTGGCGCCATTATTTACAAGGAGCTCCTTTTGTAATTAAAACTGATCATTTCAGCCTTAAATACTTGCTGGAACAAAGGCTCACCCATCCAATACAACACAAGGGACTTTATAAGCTACTTGGTCTTGATTACACTATCCAATACAAGAAGGGAATTGAGAATGTAGTAGCTGATGCACTCTCTAGGAAAATGAATGTAGCAGTGGGGAAGGAGGAAAGTATGGCTGTAACTGAATTAATTCCAGTATGGATGGAAGAGTTAAGAGAGAGTTATGAAGAAGATGAGTGGGTACAAGCTGCATTGCTGGGTCAATTAAGCTCCAGAGAAAAGGAAAACATTACTGTTCATCAAGGAATAATAAGAGTCAAGGGAAGATTGTATGTAGGAAGTGCAAAAGGATGGAGATGCAAGGTGATGATGTGGATGCATAACTCAAGTATAGGAGGGCACTCAGGAATTTTGGGGACTTATCAAAGAACTAAAAAAATGTTTTATTGGCCAAAAATGAAAGCAGAAATCATTGCTCATATTAAGAGCTGTGACATTTGTCAGCTAAATAAGCATGAGTTGAACCCTCCAGCTGGATTATTAGATTCAATTCCTATTCCTGAAGGTGCATGGCAAACCATTACCATGGATTTCATAACTGGGCTGCCCAAGAGTGAAGGAAAAGAAGTAATCATGGTAATTGTGGACAAATTTACTAAATATGGCCACTTTATACCTCTAGCTCATCCTTTCTCAGCAATAGATATAGCAAGGATATTCATGGAAACTGTTTATAAACTTCATGGATTGCCAACCAAGTTGATAACGGATAGGGACCCAATTTTCACAAGTGTGTTCTGGAGAGAGTTAATGAAAAAATTAGAAATCAAAGTTAACCTAAGTACCTCATACCACCCACAAACTGATGGTCAATCTGAGAGATTGAATCAGTGCTTGGAGCAATATTTGAGATGTATGGTTGGTCATAATCCTAAACAGTGGACTCAATGGATTTATTTGGCTGAATGGTGGTACAATTCTACATTCCATACTGCTATACAAATGACACCTTTTAAGGCTTTGTATGGGTATGACCCCCCGCACATAGCCTTAGGTTCTGTACCAGTAAGTAGGGTAGAAGCTGTGGATGAAGTATTGAGAGAGAGACATAGTACCATGCAGCAACTGAAAGAGCAATTGAAAAAGGCTCAAGAGAAAATGAAATTGTTTGCTGATAGGAAAAGAGTGGAGAGGCAATTCTCAGTTGGAGCATGGGTATACTTAAAACTTCAGCCGTATCGGCAAACCACAGTGCATAAAAGAGGCAATTACAAGTTAAGCTCCAAGTATTATGGGCCTTTTGAAGTAATTGAGAAAATTGGGAAGATGGCATACAAACTCAACCTGCCAGCTGGGTCACAAGTGCATCCGGTGTTTCATGTATCACAATTAAAAGAAAGGGTGGGTACTGGTACAATTGTAAGTGCCCAATTGCCAATTGTAGGTTCTCAAGGAAAATTGAAGGTAGAACCAGTAGCAGTGTTGGATAGAAGGATTATTAAAAAAGGGAATCAACCAGCAGCACAAATATTGGTAAGGTGGTCCAATTTACCAGACACGGATGCAACATGGGAGGACTACTTACAAATTAGGCAACAATTTCCTAATTTTGCTGTTGAGGACAACACCAATTTGGAGAGGGAAGGAATGTCAGCAATGCTGAATGAGAAGGATTCTGTAGAGTTGGGCGAATTAGCATTGAATAAAGAAGAGAAGAAGCAAAGGGAAAAGGAAGAGGAATATGGGCGCCAGCTGAGGAATGTCGCAGTATAAATCAAAAAGGAGTGGGAGAAACCGTTATAACGGTCGAGAGTGAACCCTCCAGTTAACGGGTGTATTGAAGCGTTGTTATCGGTTGTTAGACCCTTTTATATTAGAGGTCCGGCAATAATTATCTTAGAGTTAAGATACCAATATCTTCTAGCGTTCTTAGTTTGTTTCGAAAAAGATAAAACAGAACGAATAAAAAATATACTCAGAGAATGGTTCTCCGGAAGCAATTACATCATCATTTTCAGATGTCTGCTAACCGATCAGGTGTTAAACTATATACAAATCATGTATAAAAATATTTTTGAAAATTAGGCCAAAATTCACACTTTCTATGCTTTTAGTTTCTATAGAGAGAAATCGCACATATGACAAACTAAAACCTCATTGGCGGGTAAATCTACAGATAATTTTGGTAACTGCTTGTGTTGGTAACTTAGTGCATCAGGAACGAAATCAGAATTTTAATATAGAGATCGAAATATAGATTTACATCATTAGAACATTAAAATTAATAAATTAAAAAACTAGTACACCTCACAAAATAAAATACATAATAAATTTTAATTTATATATATAACTTTCATAAGATTGGAGAAATAACTTTTAAGCGCATGCTGATACTATCAGTTAAGTAGTTATTAAAACACAGGTGTGAAATTATTTGCTTTGACTTTTTCCCCGCGTTCAGTTAATCCGGTCTTTTAAAGTAAGTCCAAATTCAGTAACTCGTTTTCCTTCGAATTATGAAAACACTCTACCCGACTACCCCTCATTTTCCTTCGAACTGTGAAAGCACTCTTTTCTCCATAATCACTGACAATCAGGCTGGACAGAAACTTATTTTTATCGAATCTCGGAGGACCTGCCTAGTACTAGCATGATAACCATTTCAAGGCCTCTTTCTTTCAAATACTACATATATTTCTCTAAAATACTCTCTCGATTTCCCTCTCTGGATTACAATCATGTCCTCAATTAACAATTAATTTGACTGCCATGAGTGGCTTCTCTAATCTATCTTTTTTTTTTCTAAATTGAAAGAAATGGAAATTCTTTTTTTTTAGAAAGATAACGCTAAAGACATCCAGATCCTATTATTTCAAAAAAACTCAATTAATATTATAACTACTGTTTATTTTCTCGTAATACAGTACTCCTGTTCCCCAAAGAAAAAACACTAAATGTGAAGGGGGGAGAATTATAGTCTTTGATGCTACATGTCCCGAGCCACACTACATCGATTCAAATGGTACACCTATACAGTGCTCGCAATGTTCTAAGACGGTGGTCTCAAAAATTCTTTTATGTTACCAATGAACCCCTTATCATATGGGTTTGTAAATGAAATGCTATTTCCTGAAATTATATAGTTCAAAAAAAAATTAATATATACCTTATGGTGCCAGAAAAAGGTAAGTGTTCTACCAGTGACAGAGTCACTAACCTAAATGCGACTGTTCCTTGAGCTGGAATTCAGGATACTTGTTCCAATTTATCTAAAAAAAATAAAAATAAAAGAATCACACTGCCTATTGCCTAACAATGAGTGGCATACTAGAATTGAATTGTGAAAAGGGATAAAAAATATGATGATGATTTTGGTTGTTCAGTTTATGTATTGAAAGGAATCAACGAAGACAAAAGGCAAAGCATGGGAAGCAAGGGGTTACCCACTCCTCCGTTTTGACATTGAAGCAGATGCAATACACGTGCCATGTTAGAAAAATGACCTGAAAATTAAACAATACAGAAAAATTAATCAAAAGATCTATCCTTTTAAAATGAGTAAATTTCTATTTTGTTGAGGTTGGGCGCCGCATTGCCAACAAACAACCAGATCTTTCAAGATCTTATAATGCTGTTGTATGTTCATTGAAGTCTAGTTTAGAGTTAGCTCAGCCAGAAGCCTAACTAATGGACACAAATCCACAGAACAAGTCAATAACTGCTTATAATACAGTTTGACCTCTATTTAACTGTGGAACTAATGAAATAGAAAATTTACAGAAAGATGCATAAGAGATAAAAGTTGCTAATTCTTTAACTAATATTTTTGAGATATTTGCATCGGATACATATGTCCTGTAATTAAGTTTGCTTCAAAATTCTCTATGTAAGGAATAAATGTAACAGTAGCATCCAAGATAGGATATATGACCAGATACCATTCGAAGATGTAATGCTGATGCATAGTTAGCCAGTTATAACTTTTTACTAAATATAATTATTTTCAAGGTCTGTAAATTCATAATGGTGAATTTACTGCCTGATTTTGAAAAGGTGCATTCTACTTGAACAATAAACCAAAAAGTTATGTTCTAGAGGAAATCTGAAGCTGGTGCCCTAGCTGTGGTTGTATTCGGTTCAATCAGGTTGGCTATTAATTTTGGGTTCAATCAAGCCCTTGAATGTTGTGGCCAGCTAAGTGGTTAGGACCATAAGGGTGTGCTCAAAGAGAATTAATAGGAACGGAGGTAGAGGAAGGGAGGGAAGAAAGTTAAGTTAAAGGAAGTGAATGGAGGGAAATGAAGAGAATCCCTCTATTCATTTTTCCAACAATTCATCCCTCCTATATTTGGTGTACAAAAGTTAATCTCCCTCTCGTTTTCTTCCTTGCCTTTTTTCCTTTCCACTCAAAACTCAGGAGCACAGCCTAAATGCTAGCCATATACTAAACTGCACTAGTGCACTGGTTTCACCTCAGCTCCTCCATTACAACCAGAAGGGTAGAAAGAGAGTAGCTGGAGCATGAAGAAGAACACTGGCAAAGGGAGACTGTCTCTCTGGCCATGAAAAGGATCAGAGAATTGTGAAAGTCTCAAAATTTTCTTATATTTTATCTAAAAATTAGTTGTATGTGTATACCAATGCAGAAAGTGTCACTTAATAATACTAAAACCAAGTTAATTATATACTCAGTCCATTCAATGCCATGCAACTAGAGCTTTGATACCTAAACTGCAAAATATAATTTTTTTCTTAGAAGATCCACCTTTTACAGATCAATAAATGCCACCATTCATTAGTCTGAACTGGTACTGATGACTAATGACCCATCTATTATTGGCAGATATTCTAGAAATGTCTTCTAGAACAACCATTTCACATCAGCTTTACAAACAATAACCGACCATGTATGAAAAGACTCGACTCACAGAGACCGAAAAGGATTGTTTATGCACCAAACGTGAGTAAAAATAAATTGTGGATTGAAGAAAGACATGATTCACCGATTTGTGACCATTTGAGTAATCTGCTCTATAACATTATTTGCAGAAATTACAGTCTACTTTTTACACAGAATTTGCTAGATGTCAGAATGGTTTAGTCCAGTACCTGCCACAGCACTTGAAGCACAGAGAAGAGCATTGTGCTAATTACCATGTTAAGAGACAGTGTATTCTGATTCTGCTAAGAAAAAAGAAGAAGACAAATAAAAGCATTCTAATTATAAGAGACAAATATCATTCTTTGCAAAAATTAAATATGTTTGCTACCAGCCGTTTGGTACCATTCATTGTATGAATTCTTTAGTTTCAATGAAATTGGTGGGTTTCCCTCCCCCACTTTAGCATCAATTCACAATTATAGGATGTTTATAAAGTTATTCAACTAATAAAAAAGAATAAAAATTCACAGGGCAACAAAAGTAGCATTGTTGAGATTTTTTAACAACAATGGTTTGAGAATAATAGCACTTTGCTGTGGCTTTCAGAAAGCAATTAAAAGAAGTGCTGAAATCCATGACTTACCTCTGCCTCAATGTTTATTGTATTTAGTGATCTTGTTACAACTGCAGCCAAAAGGTAAAGTTTTCTGTTATAGTAATCTTGATTAGAAAAGTTCTTAAAAAAATATGAAGAGAAGAAAACTAGAAATCACCAAAAATAATGAAAAAGAAAATCAAGGCTTCACTGCCAATTATCAGAAGTTATCAGTATACCAAAAAACAATTTGGAATGACTTGACCCAAGCCATTTACGTAACCTCGTATGGTATTTGTAAAGATACAAAAATTAGAATTAAGAGAGAGAATTAATACATACACTTAGTGGAGCACACTGTATAGGTGGACTCGGCAATCACAAATCCAGTTAAAAGTATTATAAAGAGACGATGATTCTTGTGACCTGCATTCCAAAGAGAAAAAGGATAAATTACACGAGTATAACAGAACTCAAAGAGCTACAGTCAAGATTTAGTGAGATGAATCAGCACCAATACAGTTTCCAAAAGCAGGGCAGTGGTGGTCGAATCCCCTAATGTTTGCTTTGCATTTGCTACAGTATCGTACTCTTGAATATACTGAAATGTTCTAATTCAAAAACCATGAATTGATCAGCATGTGAGCCTTCAAAAAGAAAGAGCAGTCAAATTTGAAATTAGAGCATGTGCATGCAAATGCTCAGGCACATGAGCGTACCATTAACTAATGAATGACTATGATTAGGAAAATTTTGGAAATCAAAAGCCCAGATGGTACAAACAAACCAAAACAAGAGGAAAGATGCATAAAGATTCAGCTCATGTAGTGACATGCAACCCTGTACGGAATTAGGTGTCTGTACCATTACCATGCCCCCGTGGCTGCTGCCAATGCAAAACTATGAACATATCAACACATGGAGCCATTCATGACAAACAAGGACTTATAAGACAGATACAAAAACATAAAACTTTATAATGTATTATCAAATAAGGAAACAAAAAATTACACCTCACTGGAAGAAATGAATTTGGGAAGATCATTGCATTGAGCTTTTACAGAAGAGGAAGACTCACAGGGAACAATTCCTGGGTCACTTGAAAATATCCTGAAATCCAGTGATATACAAATCTTAAAGGCCAAGGTACAAAAATTGGATTTGAAGGAATTCAATGCAGTTTCCTGATCCTACTAGAGAGCTGCACAAAATTTTGGTAAAGAAATGTAAAAGTTGAACCTGTAGAGACCAAACAAAAGCAAAGCACATTGAGCATTAAGAAAAGCATCTAACAAAGAAGAAATAGCTGCAAATTGAAGAGCAAAAAGGTTTACCAATTAGCATGCACTACAGAGAAAATTGCATCAAATTTGATTTATTAGTGATATATCTATGGGCAATAAAAGTTTACCTTGTCTAATTACAAAAATATAAACACCCCAGAGAAATAATATGTTGAACAAAACAAAAGCAGGTGGTGATGCATACACACCAGCTAGCCGTCTCAACCATCTAGCACAAGCAATTGTTGCAAAAAATACAAAACCTAGAGGTAACAAATAAAAATTCAAAATCAGATGTTGAAGTTGGACATTTTTTTTTTAACTGAATTTGTTTGCTAAATCATCCATGAGGGAAATCTCCTAGGTTAAAATGCATTGAGGAACACAATTTCCAAAATTGAGTTCATCTCCAAATTGCATAATTTCAACAGAATTCAATTTGATTTGAACCATCTTATTGCACAAAAAGCTGATGGAACTGTTCTCGATATAACAAATCACGGGAATTGCAATTCACTAAATTGTCAGGTTGATGCATTATGCATAAGCCACAGTTACATGTTCACTGATAAAGCAAATAACCGAGGGAAATTACAGTGCAATTAATCGGCGTCTTTTCCTAATGTAAGCAGTTAAATGAATGGCGAGAGAGAGAGAGGGGGGGGGGGGGGAGAGTTTAGACCAGCAAGAGGAAGCATGGCGACAAGTGAAAGAGAAGAGAAGAAGCGAGGGACGAAAGCTATAGCGAATTGAGAAAAGAGCACCAGCAGAGCAGAGAGCAGCGTGGAAAAGGAGAGCATCTGGATTGGAGATCTTTCAGAGTTGAAGTTAAATCTGCGGGTGTCATTCTTAATCCATATCCATTTCCATTTCCATTTCCATTTCAATCTCCCCGCCATTAAACTCAAGTGCCCCCCTTTCCGGATCAAGTCCAGAGAAAGAGACACCTGAGAGAGAGATGCAGAGAGGGGTGGTGAGAGGATTCAGATCAAAATGAGAAGCGCATTTAATTTGACATTAGAAAATGGAGGTAGGGTATTAGGTAAGGCAAGGAATCGGTGATGAAGAAAATAAACAAAAGATCAAAGCGACGACATCGGCATCCTGAAGTGAGTCGGAAAAGAACTTTTCGTTGACAGTATGACCCCACTTGGCCACTCCCTCGCTCTCTCTCTGTTCGGTGAGTTCCACAGTTCTTCTTCTACCTTTCTAGGCTTCTACAACAGAAGTAAAGACAAAAACGAAATAACAACATGAGCTTCGTTGGAGACATTTGTGTTTGGCACTCTCTTTTCTTCGGATTCTTACCTTACCAGTTATTACCTCTCAAAATCCAGAGTTTCGGATCTGCCATTGGATCTGTATAGGCCTCAAACGATATTCAAAGCCCAGCCCATCACAGCCCAGCCCAGCCCAACCTCGAAGCTAAAATATCAAAACGAAATTGAATGAGCCGATAAAAAGTTTGGAAATTTTGCATCTGGATCAACTTTTAAGAATAACTATGTACCAACTTCTAGAGACGCAAATTTCACAAGTTATACGTTATATCCCTTCCGTTTTCAATTCCTACAAATTATAAATGCACCACCCATCCAGCCCATACTAGCAATTCACAGAAAAATATGGCCATAAACTTTCTCAATCTTTTTTTTCAAGTGTTCCTAGCCTAGTGTGAATAGTTTGTTTAAAGCCTCCTAATTTTTACTTTTTTTGGTTCAATTTTCTTCTTTTTGTTTCAGTGAGCGTTCCGTTAATGATTTGCATTGGTTGAATTGAAGCATTGTCCTCATTAATTAATAATGGAGATTAACATTGAACTATAGATTTAGTATATGTGGTGATTGATCCCGCATCTCGGCGGAAAGACGTGTGTTCAAATTTAGAAATGACATTTAAAAAGAAATAAATGCCAGAATTAATTAATGGGGCTCTATTTAATATATATATATATATATATATATATTATCCGGTTATGATGCAAGGTCAAGGATGTGAGGTTTCTTATTGGGTCATAATTAAATTAAGAGACCAACTAACTGTACCTCGGATCTGTACCCCAATTTGTATCTCAACTGTAAAACTTATTGATCACGTTGACTACGTTCTCGAACATCAACAGACCATCCGTTTGCGGACGACCATCGAAGTCCTAATATCGAAAGTCCTAAGTCTTAATATTTAATATATCATGTCATATTTTAAACTTAAAATTTATATTTGAATGACAATCAAGATATAGATAAATATTTATTATATATGAATCTCAATGTTTTAAAACTGAATGTCTCAAATCTAAATAATAGAAATATGATGTCTAATTTCTAATGTTATAAATTATATTTTGTACTAAAATTTATATTTGAACGATAATCAGGATATTGATAAGTATTTATACTTGAACCTCATTATCTTAAAACTGAATATCTCAAGTCTTAACACGAAAAATACGATGTCTTAATATTTAATATTATAAATCATATTTTGAACTTAAAATTTATATTTGAGCATCCATCAGGATATGGATAAGTCTATATACCTAAACTTTAATGTGCTAAAATCGAATGTTTCAAGTCCTAACACACAAAAATGACGTCTTAATATCCCATATTATAAGTCATAATTTTAAACTTTAAATTTATATTTGAATGGTCATCAGAATATGAATAAGTTTGTATCCCTAAACTATAATGTTTTACAACCTAAGTCAACAATAATTGTTTACTCTCTTGTTTGAATATTAAAAAGAGTTATACAATTGAATTTCTATTTTGGATAAACCGATAACAATAAGGATATAATGTCCGCTGTTACACAATGGTAGCAACAATAACCCGATGAAATCAAATTACTCACTAAAAAATAACATCTCTTCTAAAACTCTCTAGACCATTATATGGACGATATTCAAAATCTTAATATCTAATATTTAAAGTCTTAAGAGTTGGCATATGATGTCTTAATAGATAATGCTATAAGTCTTTTTCAACATTAAAGGATATAAAAATCTCGAATTTTTGTTGAACATTATTTAAACCAAATCTTTATATTTAATGTGACAACTAAGAAATGAAGTATTAATAAATTATATCTAAAATAATATTTTTATGTAATTTATATTCAATATAAAATCTCATGAATAATTCTTAAATTTTAGTATTAGAAGTCTTAAGATTATTTATCTGATATCTTAATATATATTAACACAAATCTTACTTCTAACTTTGAATAATATATAATTCAAAAATTATTTATCAAACACTCCTAGAGCCAAATCTCTATACCTAATTATTCTCATTTTAAGATTTAACAATTAAATTATTAATACTGATTAATAAGTCATATTTAACTTTAAAGGATTTAAAATTTCATAATATTTTCTGAACATAGATATTCTTATTATCTTAACTAAGATCTTACAATTGATAAATTTATATTTAGTATTTTTTTAATATCTTCATACCTTATAATTTATATTTATAAAAAAATAATCTCAATAAATAATAAAAATTATCTTTATATCTCATATCATTAAGTCAGAATATTATCAACAATATATAATAGATATGTAACCAAAATAATATTTTTAAAATAATTATGACAAAAATAGATTTAATATTTAATATAAATAAGTCTTAATATCTATCATAACACATCTTAATGTGTCATTCAAAATATAATTTATAGTTTAGTCTTAATTTTTACTATTACAAATAAATCTAAATATATATTACATACATGCTTCAATATGTAGTGTATATTTACTGACTAAAATTTATATTAATATAACATTCAAAATATAATTTATAGTTTAGTCTTAATTTTTATTAATACAAACAATATAGTCTCTGTTAGTTTTGTGTTGAAGTTTCTTCAATCTTATTTCTCAATATTACGATCAAGTCTTTATAGTTTGTATAATAATACTTTATACCTAGTACAATTAAGTCTTCACATATATTTAGTATAACAAAATATCATTCTTGTGTTCTCTCCTATCTCTCAACCAATTTATTTGAATGAATACTCAAATTTTATTTTCTTACTCTCAGAAATTAATCTAGCTTCACTTCTTGATCAACCGAGCTTCAAAATATAAGTTTCAACACATTCTCTTTGTGCATGATAAGTTAAATGGTGATCCAAACATTTAGAACATTAGAGCACTTACTTAAAATTTTACATATCATCTTCTTGGCCTAGAGAAAATATTTGATCAATCAATTGAGATTCACCCGCACTAAATCGCTCTAATCAAATTTCTAACCGAGATATTTTCTCCCTTTATTTCTCTCAAATCGTTGATCCATTTAATGTGTAATTTAGCTCATCGTGTTCTTCTCGTCGCTAGCTTTCAACGATATATAGCATGAATGGTAACTCTTAAAAATGAGGGAGATACCATTGAAGCTTTGATTCAAACGGATCAAGTACGTGACCTGCGTTTTTTTTTTCATTTTTCTTTCAAATCTAAATTGAATAACAGTTAGAAAGTAGTTAGATTAGTTAAGATAGTTGGGGTATAAAATAGGATATAGAAGTTGGGGTATCAAAAAAAATTCTCTTAAATTAAACCCAGTCAAAGACGAAGCATATAAGTTAGCAAATATTTGCTGAAGTAAAATCGGCCTTCAATCCACAAAGATAACTTCATAATATAACATTAAGAGCATATTCAATGGAAGTTTCTAATGAGTTACTAAATCCTATGTGGAAGTTATTATTTAAATTTTTGAATATGAGAAGAATTTTTAATTTAGAAATTATAGAGGAGAGTTGCTAAATTAGAAATTCAGTTTTAAATATCATGTAATTTTGAAATTCACTTAATTTAGTGTTGAAGAACAAAAAATTTCATTAATTTCTTCTCATTGAGTGGAGCGAATAGTAATGCTAATTAAAAAAATTAAAATAAATTCAGCGATAAAGTATTTTTTTCAATTAAATATTTCTAATTAAAGTCGCCACAATAACAAATCAAAAATGAATGCAGCGTTGCTCTAACAGCGCACGTTGAATAGCCAGCTCGGACCAAGTCCAATCAATGGAAGAAACCCAATACTTGCACGTGGAGTTGAAGACCAACTAATTCATCGTTGTTTTCTGAAATTAGACAATATTATATGATAAATTATTTGGTTCAAGAAAATTTTGAAATTTCCGCATTTTGACTCACAAGCTAATAGAATGCAATAATGTATCATTCAGTTCCAGTTTACGATAGGTAGAAAACGAAAATCATGTGTTAATTTGAATGTAGCATCGTCGTCTGCACTTATTAGGATAATCGTTACAAATTCCACACTCAAGTTTATATATATAGAAATACATTATACAATGCATCGTTAGCATGCACGAGGCAAAATTTTCTATGACGAAGCAGGTCTTGAATATGGATCCTTTTTTTTTTTTTGAGAAAATTGAATATCAATCCATGATGCTATGATGCCATGATGGTAAAGATCAGAAGGCGACTGGGCCCCTGCCGTATATCCATTTTTTTTAAATATTCTATGAGCATTATATAACTCAATTCAAATAAATGTTTCATAAAGAGCTCTATTTATTTGCGTAATTGGACTTGAATTTTCCTTTTAGTTTTGTTAAGAGTTGAATCTGTAACCTATATTTATTTATGAACCATTTGTGATGACACCGTCAAACAAACAAAGACTCGGATTTCTTCAAATTCAACTCCTAGAGTGCTAGATCTCTCTCAAAATTTAAAACACATTTTAGCAATGAAAATGATGGCTACGATATCCAGAATATCCTAAAAAGACATCTGGAGTGATCTTATATAGGAGGAAAATCAATCAGCCAGCTGCTACCAATTCTATTCGAATTTTTCGATCTTGAGCATACATGTTGTAGGATTTCCATACAGCCGTATGGAGACGAGTCTGCTGCGCAACAATTTATATTTTGACCATAATTTTTTCATCAAAATTTTGATTTGGGATAATTTAAGATGCATTGAAAAGTTAAGAACAATCTCTACAAAATTAACACATCATCTTAGTCATTTCATGATAGTTTATGATTAGAATTTATCATGATTTTCTACTCATGATCCGTCTTGATGCTATTCGCATTTGAGTGCTTCCCAATCATGTTTAATTGCTCCATTTTACTCTAATTATCGTCCCAATTGTATGATCATGTACTTATAAATAAAATATAGCAGTATCTCAATCTTGAAGTCTAAATGGTCAATCCAAACCGCTCAAAATATTTTCCGTATGAATATCTAGTTGGGAACCAAGTTTTACATTTTTAGAATTTTTATACTATTTTTTAGATAGTTATAAAATTACTCATTTTGAATGGCTCATAATAATTAAATCAAGTGATAATTATCTAAAAAAAATAAAAAAATATATAAAATTTGGTCTAAAACTAGATATAAATATGAAAAATATTTTGAGTAGTTTAGATTGACCATTTAGACATTGAGAACGAAGAACCGATCCATAGCACAGAGTTGATCCGTTCTAAGTATAGCACCATAGCCCAACTCTCTCTCTCTCTATATATATATATAGTACTCGTTAGGTTTGTAGTAAAATATCGCTGTTATATAAGCATTTGGCCTAAGATTTGGTTATTATATGCGCTAATTAATTATACTAGGGTCAAACCCCGATAATATAGTCTCAAATAAAAAATATTTAATAAAATTTTATGTTAAAAAAAATTAGACACAGTGATTTTAAATGCTAAATAATAATTATTATTATCATAAAAATAAATAATAAATTAAAGATATAAAATTTATAAATGGTCATATAAAAAATTAGATCATTGAGTTAAATTTCACCTTAAGTACATTATACACATTATTTTAAATGAGGAGAGAGAAATTATTTTATATAAACACTTGAATTTAAGAAGATGAATTTAAAAAAAATCAATAATGGAGAAAAATAATGATGTGATATGCTTGAAAAGTTTAACCTTCTTTATGTATAAAGAATTATTAAACTGAACAAAAGAGAATCTGAGTGTTATAATTGGAATCGAAAATTAATGAGATTCAAATTATAGAGTTATCAGCTCAAGTTTTAGTCCAAATGACCCTCGATCAGATCATTTTAATTAGGTTTTGGAACTTGACAACTAATTTAACATATGACCTAAGTCTTTAGCACTTGATTAGAAGTAATGGATAAAAAGAAATATAATTCTGATAGGTCAAAATAAATTGTGAACTAAGTATGAATATTAATGATATGAGAAAATCAAAGAGAGAGAAATAATAGACAAAGAGACAAGGGAAATTAAAAAAAATCAAAGATAATTGATATTGAAATTGAAATAGGTATTGTGATTAGATTCAGAGATAGAGTATCGAGTCGAGAATCAGAAACGTTTCATATAATGTAATCAGATTTTCTAAACTTATATTTGACTATTATTTATTATTATGGTTTGATTGACCTTTGTCTAGTGATACGGGTCGATGACCTAAATTGCTTGAATTATTTGAATTGACTTGACTTGTGATATGGGTTGATGATCTGAACTGTCTGAATTGATTGGTTTGATAAATAGAGCTGATCAAATTATACATAGTTATACATGTCGTAAGCGATCCTTTCCTTAACACGAAAGGGGTGGTTCGCGCAACCTATGAATGTTTGTCAGCGATACTAAGCTCCGCGGAGCCCTGCTTATCAGCAGATGAATGAGATATATCTTTCTCGTACAACCGAGTCTTGACATGTGGTCTTCATGTTTATTGACAATCACCGTGTATGTGCTTAATGGTTTTAAATACACTGGATCAGATATTATTATTTTATTTATAAATCTATTATAGAGAACTCACATCATTAAATAATTGGTTACTGAGATTTATAGCTGACTTCGTTTTGTTTCATCTGTTTTTTATTTGTTGGTGACGTAAGTTACTGGCCGTCAGATGGATGTAGAAGATACTGTCTCCGTAGCGCCCTAACCCAGAGCGTTATAGATTATGGTATCAGAGCATACATTTCTCGGACTATGTCTGGTTCTCTACCCATTTTCATTATGAATAGTGATTGATACTGATAGTTGATATCAGTATCATATTTAAAATTTCTTTTGAACATTTGAGTTATACTATTTGAACATTCTTAAATATGAATTGTATCTCAAATCAAATTAATAGTAAATATGATAAAATAATTATCAACAAAAAAATAGAACTTATCAATAGGTGGTTATGTTATACATAATTCAAAATTGATACTTAATGATAATTACGAATTGAATATCCAACTTTTCAGAATCTTTGCTTGACAGTTTTGTTGATCATAGAATTATGAATATTGTGTTTCTGTTTTGATTCAATTTGAGCTAAAATATATTTATTTCTATCAGACTACACAGCGGACGTGTGATGTATCCTTTCATCGCAAATTTAATTTTTTTTAATATAATTAATTCTAAATTACTATAATATTTGAAATTCTGAGGACAGAATTTTTAAAGAAGGGAAGAATATATTATTTTAAAAAAGTAAATTTATTTATTTTTAAACTATTTCACAAATTATAACGATGTAGGGTCATTTTGCAAACTTAAAATAAATAAATAAATAGAAGAAGCCACGTTAGCTTCTGGACTTGTTACGCGTGCCATTTAATCACAGTAGCTTATATAAAGGTATTCATATCTTCCCCTTAGCGGTAATGATAAAAAAAATGAAATGAAATGAAAAGAGGGAATCAGAAGTGATAAGAAAGAAAGAACGAGAAAATAGAAAGAAAATGGAAAACAAAGAAAGAAACAAGGAAACCAGACAAATAAAGAGAAGAGAGAGGACCACGGAAGGGAAATTCGAGCATATCTTTGTCTCCATTGTCAACTGATATATACTGTTTTGTATTAGTAAAGATACTATGAGCTTTAAGCTTGTGAAGGTCTTTTGTGAGATTAACTCAAAAAATACATTAAATCATCTCTAAATTTTAATTTATCAGACTCATTAATTTTTTTATATGAAAATCTTATGGGATACACAAATTTGGAGTATTTTAATTTTTTAAGTCACCATTTTTAATTTTTAAAAATGATGTTCAAATATTAAATATTTTATTATTATTTTTAGAACTGATTTTTAAAAATTAAAAATGGTGACTTAAAAACCTCAAAACACTCCAATTTTTTTTGCATCCTATAAGATTTTCATATAAAGAATTTAATGAGGATGATAAATTAAAATTTGAAGACGATTTAATGTACTTTTTGAGTTAAGCTCATGGAATACTTTCGTGAGTTTAAGCTCACGGTATCTTTACTCATTTTATATATTATAGAGAGATAGATTATTGTGAAAACGTTTATATTTCAGCTGATATGTAAACATATCAAAAAATATATTTTAAAATTTTAAAAATTTAATTTATGATTTTCATTAAATTATTCATATGAAAACCTTGTGAAATATACAAATTTAGAGCATATTGAGTTTTTTAAGCTACTCTTTTGAATTTTAAAAAAATACAACCCTAAAAATAGTAATAAATATTCAATGTTTGTATTGTTTTTTCAAAAATTCAAAAGAATGGCTTAAAAACTCAAAATGCTCCATTTTTTTGTATCTACAAGATTTTCATATGAAGAATTTAATGAAAATCATAAATTAAAATTTTTGAGATTTTAAAATATATTTTTTGACGAGTTTGCATATCGGTTGAAATACAAACGTTTTCACAATAGTCTATCTTTCTCTCTATATATATTGCTCGTTAGGTTTGAGTAATATATCGTTGTTAGTTAAGCCTCTGGCCTAAGCTTTGGTTATTATATGCACTAATTAATTATACTAGGCTTGTAACTCAGGGCGTTCTCAAATAAATAATTAATAATATAAAATTTTCAAATATTATTAATAAAATTTCACATCGAAGAGAATTTAGAAATAATATTTTTAAATGCTAAGTAATAATGATAATTATAATAATAAATAATATAAATAAATACTTAATAATAATTTATAAAAAATATATAAAAAATTTGGTCATTTTAAGAGTTAAGTATTTTAAATGAGGAGAGATAAAGTATTTTATATGAATTTTTGGATTTAAGAAGATAAAAAAATTTAAACAAAATCAATGGTGAAGAAAAATGATGGTGTGACATTCTTAAAAGGGTTGAAAGTCTAACTTTATTTATGTATAAAGAATTATTAAACTGGAAAAAAAGAGAATATGAGTGTCAAGATTGGAATAAAAAATTAATGAGATTCAAATTATAGAGTTATCAGCTGAAGTTTTAGTCCAAATAACCCTTAATCAGGTCATTATGATTAGGTTTCAAAACTTGACAACTAATTTAACATGTGGCCTAGGGGTGTTAATTCTTGACCCGACCTGACGGGTTAACCCGACTCGACCCGATACGACCAGAAGATATATGGGTCGGGTATGGGTTTAATTTTTTTGACCTGAATCGGATCGGGTCGGGTTCAGGTCAACCCGACCCGACCCGATTAATTATATTTTTTGAAGTAATTTTATGATTTAGTACTAATTAAATCTCAAATATAGACTAATTATATACTAATTAAGATTAATTATAAATTAATTAATATTTATTGCTTAAAATTAAATAAAAATAATTAATAAATATTTAATTATTTTACACGGGTTGGGTTGGGTCGACCCGTGACCCGTCGGGTCGAGTATGGGTCAAGATTTTTTTATCCAAATTTAATCGGGTCGGGTCAAAAATAATAATAAAATAATGTGACCCGACCCGACTCGACCCATTGACACCCCTAATATGACCTAAAGTCTTTAGCAATCTAATAATAATTATGATATGTCAAAATAAATTATGAACTAAGTATGAATATTAATAATATAAGAAAATCAAATAGAGAAATAATAGATAAAGAGAGAAAGAAAATTAAAAGTAATCCAAAGATAATTGCCATTGCAATTCAAATAGGTATTGTGCTCAGATTCAGGGATCGAGTATCGAGTCGAGAATAAGAATCGTTCCATATAATATAATCAAACTTCTCTATAACTTGTATTTGACTATTATTTATTATTATGGATTGATTGACATTTGACTAGTGATACAGATTGATGATCTAAATTGTCTGAATTATTTGGATTGACTTGACTTATGAAATGGGTCGATGATTTGAATTATCTGAATTAATTAGTTTGATAAATAGAACTGGTCAAATTATGCATAGTTATACATATCGTAAGTGACTCTTTCGTTAACATGAAAGGGATGTCCGCATAACCTATGAATAGCAACATCAATGACGCTGCAATTCAGTGGTGTTTTCATTATCATAATTTTATAAATTATTTTTATTTATATTCCATTTTATTTATTAAAATTATATTTATTTATACTCTATTCTCATTCATTAAAATAAATGGATAAAAAAATAATAATATATGCTAATAAATAATACTAATATATTAATTAATTTTATCATCATTCATGAAAAATATTTAAACTCATTCCTTTTATATAAATGCATCTCTATTTTACTAATATAAAATGAAAATGAAAATTATAATTAAATAGTTTCAAATTTTTATATTGAAAAAGAATGGGTAATTATTTCACGAGAATTAAAGTAATTAATCTTGTATTGAAAAAAAAAGATAATTATTAGATAAGATAACTATATTTATAATAATATAATATTTTTTTATTAATTTATCCTATAGGGTAACAGATACGAATGACATTTATTCATGTCCATTTACTTAATATTTTTTTATCTATACCGTTATCAATTAAGTTAATGAAAAAAATCATTACTCATATTCATCTCACCGAATACAATACAGATCAAATAAATGAGTATTATTTATAGCCCTACTGCAATGAATTTTTGTGTGTTGAAAATCAAGCAACCTTCGAGAATAATATGCACTGACTTCATGTGTTATAAGGGAGCGAATTGAATTAAAATTGTGATTGAAAAATAATTTAAATAATATAAAATGTGCTGATTTGTGCTCTAAAAAAACTTTCTAAATGTTGAGATCAAATATATTGTATAGTGATGAAAAGTCAATATTGTCTGTATAGGAGTCTCTGTGTGTCAATGGGTCGGGTCGGGTCGGGTTCGGATCGGGTCACATTATTTTATTATTTTTTTGACTCGATCTGAACCTGACTCGTTTAAATTCGGTTCAAAAAATCTTGACCCATACCCAACCCGACAGGTCACGGATCGATCCGACCCATGTAAAATAATTAAATATTTATTAATTATTTTTATATAATTTTAAGCAATAAATATTAATTAATTTATAATTAATCTTAATTAGTATATAATTAGTGTATATTTAAACTTTAATTAGTAATAAATCATAAAATTATTTCGAAAAATATAATTAATTGGATTGGGTCTGGTTGACCCGAACCCGACCCGATCCGATTCGGATAAAAAAAATTAAACCCATACCTGATCCATTTATTTTCAGGTCTTGTCGGGTCGGGTTAGGTTAAAAATTGACACCCATAATAGCTGGTCATATGTTAGTGATATTGATGGAGATTTTTTTCTAAATATTTATATATTTACTATGTAAAGATGAGAATCTAAATTGCCAAACTTTTTAAATATCTATCAAGGATTTAAGGATCTCTATTTCAATTTCAAGACCTCCTACATTAGATTATTGTTTTCTTTAAATATTTATAAAACTTAAGACCTCAACTTTTATCTTTTTTTGTCTATGAAAAAGAAACAACATGATTGTTGTTTGGATTATTTCCAAAATATAGTAAATCTGAGTGGTGTCTATTATGCATTTGTGTCTATTAAGAAGTAACGGAAAGACGGTCTCGGAGGAGACTTGGATATACCACCAGTACAAATACATCAGGAAAAAGAACTATAAGTTTTGTCAGCATCAACATTCGGTTTACCCATGCTTACATTAAAAAAAACACATATATCGTCAACAAAATTATTTTATATTCATAAGAAAACAATGCCCCTGTGAAAATAAAAATATAAAAATTATCTCTATTTTATACGATGAGTAAAGAGGATATCAAATTATATCAAATTTAATTTGATTTATAGGTCAATCTGTGATATGTTAGACTGATTTGCAGGGGCGGTGCCACACTATACCGGGGGATCGTCGCCCCTTAATCGGAAAATTTTCAAAAATACTTTTACAATTATATATATTTTTAAAAAATAATTAAAAATATATTTATATTGATTTTTTTAAATTTTACCTCATCTGAAATAAATTTTAATTTTTACCTCTCAGATCGAAAGTCTGATATTTTGGCTTTATGGACATTTAATCAATAATTAAATAATTCTTAAATTTTATCAAATTTAACATGCATCGATAGTCAACAACGTCATGACGTTAATAAGTTAATAACAGACGTAAATTTTGAAATTGGGAAGATAAAATTATAAAGTAACTAACTCGAATATATATACTGTCGCCGTGAATTTGGCGCGCTCTTTGTACTTATACAAAGAATCACAGTCTGGATGACAAAAAATCAGAACAACTTGTCAAAACACGCTCCGCTCCTACAGAGTACTGAATTAAAATGGGGATCTGTGACAATAGCTTATCTTAATAATCTTCTTGACAACGTATCAAATAAATAAGAAAAAAAAATTAAAAATAGAAAAAAAATCTCATAGTTACGTTCTTATAAATTATAAATTAATAGTGATTTAATTTTTTTTATAATTTTATTTTCATTTAGTATTTTATGAAAGACTAACAAAATTTTATATAATTTATAACGATTTCAATTTAACGGTATTTGATAAGTATCATACGATAATGAAATTAACGACACTTGAGAAAAATGACACCTCAATTCAATTGAAATAGAGTGGGGGTACGGGGTAACCTCACCGCAAAACTCTCGATCACCCCACTCGATCGGACAAAAAGCTCTTTTAAAGACAGAAAGCCACGCTTCAACCGTGTGGGTCGCTACCCCTCCACTCTCCACTCACTTTAGTCTCCTCCGCCTCCCACCTGCGCGAACGCCGGCGCAGGAAATGGGACAAGGCGTTAGCTGCAGTCGTTCCAGCGACGAGCACGAGTTCTACAGTGCGGTCCAGAGTGGAGATCTCCAGTCCGTCGAGGGAGCTCTTCAATCTGAGCCCTGTTTAATCCATCGCACTACGATTTACGATCGCCTCTCCGCGCTGCATATCGCCGCGGCCAATGGGCGCGTCGAGGTGCGTTATTTGATCTTATTAAGTAGTTCTTCGTCTTCTTTGGCGAAATCGATTACTCGGCATCTGTTTGGAGTGTGTTGACATGGTTCGATTTGTTCGGCTGTAGGTTCTTTCTATGCTTTTGAATCGGTCCGTGCAACCAGACGCCGTGAATCGGCATAAACAGGTGAGAAAAGAGCGCCAGTAGTTCGAAGTTTCTGATTTTGTATTGTTTCCAGTTTATTTCATGGATTTGTTTTTTTTTGTCTGATTTTTCGTTTCAAGACTCCACTGATGTTGGCAGCAATGCACGGAAATTCCATTTGCTTGATCAAGCTACTTGAAGCTGGTGCTAATGTAAATAATGTTTCTATACTAATTCCATTTTCAAATACTCCAAATTTTGAGTTAAAGTAGGCACTGATCTCACTTAATTTTGCCAGATCTTGATGTTTGATTCATTGAATGGAAGAACTTGCCTGCATCACGCTTCATATTATGGCTATGCTGATTGCCTCCATATGATCCTGTCAGAAGCCCAAACCACATCTCTAGCTGAATCTTGGTACGTATTTATTTGTTATTTTCTGTGGACTGGTTGGACAGTAATTATATTCTTATTTTTTTTAAAAAACATCTTGACCTTTCTCTGAACTTCAAAGGGGATTCGCAAGATTTGTTAATGTAAGAGATGACAATGGTGCAACGCCATTACACCTTGCTGCTCGGCAAAGTCGCCGTGATTGTGTTCACATATTGCTAGAAAATGGGGGCATTGTCTCTGCTACAACCAGTACATATGGGTAATTGGACTTTTTTTTTGTTAAAAAAAGTTCTACACAGATATTGATTTACTTATTAAAAATTGCTTGATCAATTTTTGCTGATTTAGTTTTCCCGGAAGCACACCTCTTCATCTGGCAGCACGAGGCGGCGATTTGGATTGCATTCGTGAATTGCTTGCTTGGGGTGCTGACCGGCTTCAGAGAGATTCTGCTGGGTACGAATTGGGTTTAGTTATATTTATGGTCTGAAATTGAATTTTCCATTCAATTTTTTACTAGTTGTTTGGTGTTTGATGGTTTGCTTTTTGTATTAGAATCTTGTGCTCTAAGATATCGTTATTCTGAATCTAGGTGAAGACTAATTGGCAAATTATTACCATTTTGGTTGCCAAGATGCAAGTTTAATCATGCAAAGCTGATTTTTGTGTATGCAAATGAAGTGTAATAATTGGGCATAAACGTTAATATAGAAATATGATTGGTGACTTTTAGTGAGTGTTTTGAAATTCACTGTTGACTTGTAATATTTTTGTTAACTTTTGAATTATGTGCTATTATTATAGGAGAATTCCGTTTGAGGTTGCTTTGAAGAGAGGGCACGGGGCATGTGCAGCTCTTCTAAATCCATCAGCTGCGGAGCCTTTGGTGTGGCCTTCTCCATTGAAATTTATTAGCGAGCTTGACCCTGAAGCAAAGGCATTGTTAGAGGCTGCTCTAATGGAGGCCAATAGGGAAAGAGAGAAAAGCATCTTGAAAGGGACCAAATACTCATTACCATCCCCTACTCACTCTGATTATGGAGCTGATGATGCTGCTTCTGAGGTAACTTTCTTTATTCATTCATATTCAATTTTTGGGTTAATTCTGCATGCTCCTCTATAAAGATAAATTCCACGTGTTTCCTGTAAATCAGAAGTAATATTCTATCTAACACTTGGAAGAAAGGAAAAATTATACACAATATCCCCCTCCCTCCCTCTCCCTCCCTCTCCCTCCCTCTCCAATTATTGGCATCCAAGGAGAACTTAATTAGAATAGTGTAGCATGAAGTTAAAAATGTGCTATAATTTTGAAGGACGATCTGCATTTGTTGCATATAATATATATTATATTTTGCTAGGCAAAATGTGAATAATCTCCATCTATTTTTATAACTGATTGTGCTGATTACTTGGATTATTTGCACAATTGGTAATATTTCTGAAACATTAATTGTCTAATTCATTTCAGCATTGAACTGCAGGGAGTCCTTATAGATAATTGGAGATCAACACAATGTTATTTTCTCATTTTAACCTGATAAATGGAGAATGCCAAAGCTTTTGTGTAATTCTAGATGTAAAAGCACAACATTAGCAGCATGAGAGCATAAAATACTGATGGCTCCAAACATAACGAATAAAGTACACTTGTATCTCATCTAATCAGATCCAATGAGTATTAACTAATACTTTGGGTCAACTAATTTAGAGTTGGCTACCTAATCTACATATTAACAATTTTCTGCATGCCCTTTATTAATATCTTAGATAACAATTTTTTTGATTACAGACAAGTGATATGGAGCTGTGCTGCATCTGTTTCGACCAAGTTTGTACAATAGAGGTTAAAGATTGTGGTCACCAAATGTGTGCAGCTTGCACTTTAGCCTTGTGCAGTCACAGCAAACCTAACCCCACCACTCTTTGTTTGCCATCTCCGTCTTGCCCTTTCTGCCGGAGTACCATCTCAAGACTTGTAGTTGCCATGCCAAAGATCAATATGGATGAAGATTCTGGAGACAAATTTGGTTCACCAAAACTGAGGAAGTCAAGACGTTCTCATACTTATAGTGGTTGTGAGGAGAGCAGCAGTTTCATGGGCATTTTGGGGAAGTTGGGTCGTGGCTCCGGAAAAAAGAATGAACCTGATGATCTAATGGACAAGCCTTAAAATTTGAGATCTGGGAATTCATTATTTTTGTGCAAGATCAATCAAAGTATTTGGAAGGGATCCCGTTTCCTTTCTGATTAATCAATATGATTAAATCGAGGAGAGGTTTGGTGCAGAGAGATGGATTAGGCAAGATTTGAGTCTTTTGCATGCGGATTAGGGAAATGTGTTTGATATAGATGGAGATGGAGATGGAGATGAAGATGGAGATGGAGATGGAGCTGCTGCTTTTCTAGTTATAGCACGTGTAGGTTTAATAATAGACTAATAGTCGTCTATTCTCTAAAGATGGTTGACTGCAAGTGCGAAGTGCAAGCCAAGTGATCATGTTCTTTTCATTTAGTAATATTTAATTCGTCACAAATCAAATCTTTGTAAGGGCTACATGCCCGAATCATACTGGTATTGTGTAATAAAATCTGCAGACAGCAACATATATATTTTGGGAATCTGTAAAAAGGAAAAGAGACTCGAGTCCAATGAATGGGGGCGTTGTTGCTGACGAGACTTGTGGTGCGCAAACAGCGCAATCAAGGAACTTCTCTCTTCTTTGAATCTATGGATAACATATCTCGGCGTTCTTCACGTAAAAGCTTCAATAATGGAACTTACAGTCTTACACGGAGGGGTTGGATCGGTGATTCAATCGCTGAAGCCCATGTTACGTGGCAGAGCAAAGCCAAATGAGAATGATCTCAGCCAATTTGACTGTAGCGGAATGCAGAGGACTTGTACAATTGGTTGGTTGGGTGGGGGTGGGGACGTGGGGTCAATCACATGTTGAGGCATGCACGATACTGGCACCTAACCAAACAAAAACACTGCACTGGCCACTGGCCTATGGGTTGTGTTATGTTGTACATTCGAAAGGATGAAAACCGACGCAAAATTTTCTAGTAATTTGCATGTCACATTTTGCTGTTATGAGCGTCAATGGATCAAATGGGATTCAGATTGGATCAATATTTGTATTATAAAAGAAAAAAAATGAGATTAATGATCGTAAGTCATCTAATTATCTATATACAATAACCATCAAATGACTTTGTATTTATTGTGATCCAATTATTCAGAATCAGACCCCACCCCCACGAGAATTTAATGGGCTCATAAAAACGAGCGCTCCTTGAAAACAAGATCTGTGACATTTCGTTTATGGAACGGGGATATTCAAAGGTTTTGAACTCAAAATTTGGTTCAATGTCTAAAGTCTCTTTCACTTATTAATTTTACATTGAGATTTGTATTTTTTATTTGATTCAAAATTCAATCTCACATCTTTATAAATCTCGATACAAAATCAATAAATGGAAGAGACTTTGAATTAAATTTTGAACTCAAAACCCTTTGAACCTTCACCGGTCTCTTCGTTTCTACCTCGTGACATTTAGACATCATAATGTTATCATATCCGCTGTCATAAATCTGACGATATGGTTCTATCATTATCTATGATAACTGAGGCCCACTAAATAAAAAATAAAAATGAATCCCCTATTAATTAAATCGGAACCGTTGTGATTATCCCGAGTTGTTGTAATCGTTTCATGGTAGGGACCCGCCATCATATGCAGATCCCTAGTCCCTACCAACTTCGGAGTCGAATCCACATCATCTGTACTTTACAAGATAAATTAACCGCACCATGGTTACGATCTTGGTTACGCATAGCCATCACGTAATTCAATGATTTATATTTACAAATAATTACTGTACTTTTATAGAGTACAACCTAGGTTGTACGGCTGCGGTATCGTGATCTGATATGGTACGGGTGCGGTGATATGGAAATTTAAAAAAAATAAGGATACGATTGTATATAATAATTTTTATACAAAATTATATTAATATTCTGTTTTTATATAAAATTATAATAATATTCTGTTTTTATATAAAATTATAATAATATTCTGTTTTTATGTAAAATTATAATAATATTCTGTTTTTATATAAAATTATAATAATATTCTGTTTTTATAAAAAAATATAATAATATTCTATTTTTATAAAAAAAATATAATAATATTCTATTTTTATAAAAAATATAATAATATTCTGTTTTTATAAAAAAAAAAACAAAGTATGATAAAAAAAACACTGAAAACAAAAGTGATATTATCAGGTTATCTACATAGTAGAGATCTATAAAGTCTCTTAAAGTCTCAGGTTCGAATCCACCATATGCATTTGAGTTTTCAGTTCATTTTCCAGCGAATTGAGAGGATTAGGTGTGATAAAAACTCTGTGACAACGCGTGCGCTACAACGACGCACACCCCTTTGGGCTCGGGTTTTGTCTCTGTAATTTGTTTTCTGGAATTCCCTGTAAAATTTGAGACTTGTTGTCACTACTGCTTCAGTAATCATTGGTCATTGTCACGATCAAATATGATTTTGTTTTGATATAACCGATAAAAATTAACACGCAAGAAATATTTTTGTGGCTGGAATCCATTATCCATCTGAATCGTCTGACACGCAGTAAACAATTTCTCTAATGAGTAAAGAGCTCCGTACTATTGGAGAGGAGACAAACCCTGCACCTACGGAACCAGATCAGCTGTCGCGCGGCACCGTGCAGCGCAGCACGGTGTCCGTTCGATCACTTTGAGATTCGTGCTAACTCGAATCTCAAAATACTAACTCGAATTTCAAAGTGATCGAACGGACACCGTGCTTCGCTGCACGGTGCCGCGCGACAGCGGATCCGCTTCCCTGCACCTACTGCCAGAAAAGATATAAGATTTTTTTTTTTTTTGAAAAGAAAAAGATATAAGATTATTTTGATGGTTCAATTGTATCTAATCACGGGAAACCGTCCCGTGAGGTTAACGGCACAAATTGAAGCTGCAGTGGCGGAGCTATAATATTAATCATTTTAATATTTCTATAGTTATACACATAAATTGAATTAAATTAACATAAATTAAATTAAATTGAATTAAACAAAATTAATCATTTTAATATTTCTATAGTTATACACATATATTAATGCATTACATTTTAAATATTGATTTAAGTAATTATATAAAAAAATAATATCAAAATCTTATAAAAATATAATTTATTGCTTTTTTATAATTTTTAATAATCATATATATAATAGAAAAATATTAATATTTGCATCTTAAAATGATCATGTTCCAAAAATTATTAAAGTAATAATATTTGGTAAAAATATCAAATACTATCATTTAGAAAAATTAATATTAAGATGTTTGAGCTATTTGATTCAACAATCATAGATGATTTAAAATATTTTATTGGCTAGGTCATGAAGCGAATACAAATATAAGTATACTAGTCTATCTCCAAATTTATAAAAGAGCGATATGTATAGTAACAACAAACAAATTTCAAATATTCTATTTCTTTCTATATAAAACTTTTTTTTTGCAGAATTGAACATATGAAATAAAAAAATTCTGTTTCAATATACATCTTCAAAAAATACGCTGCTCTCTTATTTAAAAATTTGTTCATTTTATAAATAAAAAAATGATAATATATAATTAGAGCAACTATTATCATTTTTAATATTATAAATTAATTTTTCAAAAAGAATTACTTATTATCTTCACTAAATTGATAATATTTATGTATCATTGAGAAATTGAGAAACCACGTAAATTATGACATTATATTTTCTCAAATTCACTTAAACTATTTTTTTCTAAAAAAAAGATCACTTATTATCTTTAGTTGGTTTCTTTGATATTTCATTACTTTTGCTAACCATATAAAATTGTTGATTAACCATATATATTTGTGTTTCTTTGACTTTTGCTTTATACGAGAAATACTGAAATAGCTATAGCAACTAGCAAGTAGGTATATATAGATGTGACACTGCACCATCATCTCCAGCAAGGAGGCTGGAGTAGGTCCAAAGCCCATCAGACCTATTTTTAGTTTGATGGCTTCATTCACAGTTAAATATTTTTAAGATTCGTACTTTAATTTCTTTTATTGCTTTGAGATTCGAACATTGTTTGATCGTACGGATTAGAGTTATGATTGAACTGAGATAGGTCCGATGGGCTTTGGATCTACTTCCGCCCCCTCCAGCAAATGTCATCTTTCTTTTAACACAAAACAATTTATAGTATAAAACATGAAAATTATCTCCCACTACAAAATTAAAAAATATTTTCTATCTCTCTTTGATCCAGAATATGAGTGAGGTCAATAGTGGTAGAGCAAAATAAATTTCTGTGGGTTCAAACTTCAAACTAAACTAGTAGAGATAACAAATATTAATATAAATGTCTCATCATCTATACACATGTCAAAGATAATTTAGAAATTTAGTGGTGTCAATTGAACCCATATTCACACAAATACCTCCGCCACAGGAAGCTAGTCAATAATTGTAACAGAAAAGTAATGCATTTATTAACGGACTTAATCAACTCATGATTGTAGTTGAAGATACTACTATCATGCTAGAGTAGGATGCTTTCAAGTTTCACGGGAAGAGAACGTCCAGGCCTTCAAAAATCAAACAACGATACCATATGTAGTAATTCCGTGCGTTAGTGTAATGGGCTTTCATATGTTAGTTTCAAATTGATATCAATGCCATTATTTAAAAAAAGAAATCAGTGCCACTGATTCAGATGAATTGAAACTTTTAAATACTATGTATATTTTTTAAATCATAACCAGAAATGAATTCTAAACTCTTTTAGACTTCTTGAATATACATAAATTATTTTGTATTAGGATATCTGAGATATATGTTTCTTTAAATATATGGATTTTTAAAGTTTTGATGAATTAACATACTATTTTTTTTAAATAAGAAATTTCGTGCCCCGTATGTGTTTACAAAACATTTTGTTAAATGTGTTATTATTGTGTGTGCCTCTTATCGAACCATCTATTGCAGGAAACCAATTCAGCAGACTATCATGGTATAACAGATAAAAATTTGTAGGTTATGTTTATTAGTGTTAGAGTGATCTACAGTCAATTATGTGATGATTATACTTAGCTTATGTATTATGATGACTATATATGATGTATCATTTGTTCGTTGAGTTATTTATTATTTGTATATTGAGTTGGACTCAATTGTAAAACATATACATTAATTAATAATAATTTTAAAATGTCTCTAATCTATTAATTACCTATAAAAAATAATTAACTAAGATTAACGTGTAAATTGAGTGATGATTATGTTTCACAAATCATACAATAAGTGTTATCGGCTCAATTACATAAATAACGTGTTGAATATGTTATTGGACTTGACCTGTAATAAAATAATATAAGGATTGTGTTTGTGTCATTAATATTTTATTTGTTTGTTAATTCTTAGGTATGAGATGCGTGTTCTTCTTATATAAATGATTTACAGTTGTGGATATTATTCAACGTTGTCTGTAACTGGCAGCCATACAGATTCTATCTCGATGTACGTCTTTTATATGGAGAAGAAGTACAAATCAAGAATACTGATGTCCCTCTTGTTTGTTGACGTGAGCGATGATATCCAAATTGGGTGCCCCTAAATAAAAAAATATAGTGCAAGAATGAAATGTTTCTATTTTGCACTGTTCTGGATATCATGTGACATGAAATGAGCTCGGGACGATTGTTATCGTCTAGGACCAAGATATTTGTAGCGTACATTATATTTGTATTATTTAGGGGTCATAATGCATATTTCTAGGTGCCGCTTATGATCTATGATGATTGAAAGTATTTTAATATCATTGCTAAGTGTATATAGGTCTCAAAGGGTCACATCGTATAAGAACAAAGTCTATAAATATTTTTGATCATTTGGTATGAGTTCTCTAAAATTAACATGAGTTAATTAATCATTAGACATAAGTTTAATAAATAGGTCAAAATGGGTCAAAAACAGATCCCGAGGAGTGTTTTTGGAACACATGCGGACCTCGTACGGCCCTGGGCAGAGTGAATTCTGGGTAGTTTTCTGCATAGCGTGGTTCTGCGTACAGTTTGATTTTTGAGTCAGTTCGGGGGTTATCTTACTCCAAAAATAGCCAAATTTGGACAGGACATGGCCAACTATTAGTGGAAGGTTTTCATCTAAAAAACGACCATACCTATAGTAAAAAAACTTGATATTTTTCGTCCCCAATTGCACCAAAATTCTGCTGCACTAATTTTGACTCTCTCATGTGTTGAGAACCCTTTCCACCACCTTTAAGAGTTAGAATTAGTGGAGAAAGACCAGATGATCAAGGAGAGCACTCTCAATTGCCCTAGTAAGAGGTTGAGAAGGCGTTTGTGGGCTGTTCTTGGTGGATACCGTTGGAGGAGATCTCGGTTGGTCTCTCGGTGTCATGCGCGTCTCCCGATCGTTTCCTGCCCTTTCGGTGACTCAAGCACGCTTCAAAAGTATACCAACTTTGTTTATAACTTGTATTTGGTTCAGTTAAGTCATATACAAGATCCTTTTGGTATTTTAGATGATTTTTTTTGAATTTATACACTAGTTACACCAATAAAATCCCAACAATATTAAGGATGAAGGTATTTCGTATTTGTTATGCGAGATATTTTAGGAAGGATTCATTATTATCAGAATATTTTAAAGATTTTATTTTTATTATAAATAGACCATTTGTACTCCATATAATATCATAATATTTCTCTCATTTCTCTTTTTTAATTAAGCCCCTCTCTCATAATCCCTAACAAACGGATTATGCTATCATAATAGTTAAAATATATTTGATTTGAATTAAAAAAACACAGTAGAGAATCAATTTTTAATTTAGTGGTAAAAATACTTCAATCCGGATAAAAATAAACAAAGCTGAGTATAAAATAAAATTAATTATTTTTCTAAAATAAGAAAAAGAAAGATACGAAAGAATGAAGATGAGATCTTTACCGAACGATTAATCAACTGAAAAGATAATATTTTGAGGTCGTGTAACAAATAAAAGCATCTTAATTTTGAAATTTCCCTAATTCCTGTGCATTCTTGAGAAAGTAGATGATACTTGATTGTGAGATAAATAAAAAAGATAAAAAATATATAATTATTTTTTTAATTATTATTATTATTTGATCCCATTAATTATAGTAGTGATATTCTTTTTAATAAATGGTTAATAAAATTTATTTGATCCTCATAAGTGAAAATTTATTTAAATTCAATAAGAAAAATAATAATAACGCGCAACATAAGAAATATGCAAATATTATAAATTCAAAGTCAATATATATAAATGAAGCTTCAATACATGAGTAAATTTACGGTGAGCTTAAACTCACGGAAGACCTCTGTGAGCTTATGTTCACGGAAAACCTTCGTGAGCTTAGCTCAAAAAATATATCAAATGATCTCTAAATTTTGATTTTTCAATCTCATTAAATTTTTCATATTGAAATCTTATGGAGTACAAAAATTTGAGATGTTTTGTGTTTTTTAAGTCATTCTTTTTAATTTTTGGAAATAATGTACAAATATTGAATATTTTATTATTATTTTTGGAGCTGATTTTCAAAAATTGAAAAAAGTGAATTAGAAAACTCAAAACATCCCAAATTTTGTACCCCACTTCAATATGAGGAATTTAATGAGAGTGAAAAATTAAAATTTGAAGATCATTTGATATATTTTTTGAACTAAGCTCACGGATGTCTTCTATGAGCTTAAGCTCACCGTAGATTTATTCTCAATACATAAACTAAATATTGATGGTTTTGATACTTAGATAGTAATGAATAAAACAAAAAATATTATTCAACTCAAAATAAATAATCTAGTTATTATAAGTGCAAGAAATAATCTTATTTAGCCTAATGAACAAAGGAATAACACAATACCTTGAATTGATCTCCAAATCAAATCACAAAGGGTTGTCTCGCTTAACAACTTCTTATTCCCTTCTCTTTCAATGGTGGTTGTGCCTATATCGAGCCTCCTAGGTATCCACCAAAATATTAAAAAAATTACATATATCTGTTGTACTAAATAATTTCTTTGATTTGTCGATTTATAAAATAATAAACTTGATTTTTTTAATTTCTATGTTTGAGTTATTTTGTAGGAATTCTTACAAGAAAAATCAAGAATCTGGACAAGAATCAAGCACTTGGACAAGAAAATAAGTCAAGACATAGAATAGGATATTTAAAAGGTTTTTGCTTTTATAATTATTTAATTTAAATCAAATTAATTGAGACAAATAAGTCAGAAAAAGCCAAAATCAAGAAACCGTTATCTAGTCATATTCATCAGACTTTAGTATACGATGTGTTTAGAATTTGGAACAGCTAAAAGTATAAAAGTCATAAATATCTTTCTTAGCTTTCAAAAATATCTTTAATTATTCAATTTTGACATCGTATGAAAATTTATGAGCAAAATGGTCAGCAATGTGCAACAAATCATTGGAAATCGTCCAAACCGTTGTTTAACGGTTTGTGAAGAAAAAGACAAAAATAACGGCTATATTCCTGCAAATCGTTGTAACGGTTCCTTAAACCATTGTAATGATTTGCAAGTAGAAAAAAATTATGTTTTCAATCAGATTTTAGACTATGATGATCTCTGAATTCGGAAATTATCAAAATATAAAAGTTATAGATATTTTTCTTATTTTTCCAAAATATCTTTGATCATCCAAATATGACATTGTATGAATAAGATATGATTAAAACAGTCAGCAGTGCGTAACAAACCATTGTGGAACAGTTGAAAACCTTTCTATAACGGTTTGTGCGCAGAATCATTTTTCAGAGTTGTTTTTTCTATATAAATTTTGGCACTTTCTTCCCTCAAGTGTAGGAGTTCATTCTAGCAAAATATATTATCATATTTAAAAGAGCAAAATCATTATAGAGAGAGCAACCAACCTTAAGCTAATTGGTAAAATATAAAGACTCAATTAAATTAGTTTAATATCTTTTCCCCTATTATCAAATCTAGAGCTTTAGTCTCTCTTCCTTTCTATAGTATTTGATCTAGCCGTGAGCTAACACCTTTGAGGCATTGTGCACTCGCATCTTTGGAACCTTTGAGCTCGCTCCTTCGAGATGTGATCTCGCTCCGGCCTTTCACCTTTCATTTGCTTTGTGTGAGAAAAAAAGGTTCAACTTTGTAAATTATTGCTTCATTTAGTACATCGACTCGACCTTGTTACCGTGTCGGGGGTCGGGAGTCCCAGAGAGTAGGATCGTCAATATTCAAACTTCGTTAAAACCCTTGTGTTTGTGTTTCTCTCACTCTTCTCTATTTATTCTATTATAATATTTTTATTCTAGAATTGTGATTGAATTGCTTGAATTGCCTTATTTAGTTTAAACGCTTCCATCATTATTGTGTAATTAAGCCATTATACCTCAATTATTATTTGTCAACAATATCTCTACGGCTAGTAAGAGATCAATAAGTAAAACCTTAATCCTAGTTTAACTCTTTTGTTATTTATAAAATACTTTGAGAATTTCTAGATCTCAACATATGAGAGAGATAGGAGAGGGATGACCAAAATTTTAGCCAAGAGATATATTCTGATTATTTTTAAAAATTTTGACCTTTCGGAACTAAAATTATTATATCTCTTTCTAAATAACTCCAAATAAACTGAAACTTTCATCGTTGGATTCTAGACTCCAAGGGATTCGATTTTCATCGATCATACGTCCAAAATAGTTAACATTTGCCCTTTCAAATCTATGTTCAATGTTACCTAAAAAATTGACTCAAAATTTCTCTCCTCCTTTATGAAAATTGATTAGATTTAATGACATATTTAATTATCCTTAAATCATGCCATCACTAATTAATTCTCCCCAGCTAAAAATATATTTGATCTTTGAGCTTAAACATTAATCATATGAATATTTAATTAAGTCCACAATCCGAAATAATAAAAAAACTAACATATAAATTAATATTCTATGTTAAT
The DNA here is from genome assembly GCA_037127355.1 of Schoenoplectus tabernaemontani. Taxonomy (NCBI): domain Eukaryota; kingdom Viridiplantae; phylum Streptophyta; class Magnoliopsida; order Poales; family Cyperaceae; genus Schoenoplectus; species Schoenoplectus tabernaemontani. The sequence continues at coordinate 24,601,421 of CM073752.1, read as the reverse complement.
ATTTATATATTTTTTTCATATGTCAAAAGTCATTTAAAATATGTCACACATACTTTAACTGTTACTAGGATTATTTTATATCATCTCAATCTCATAAAATTATTCATGTATTTATAATATATTATTTATGCAAATTAATTATAACTCCTTATAATTAATATACCACATATTATATACATATTACATATGCTTTATTAATACATTTTATTTTAATCTTTCATATGGTGTGACCCTATGGGATCCCATCATTATGGTAATGGAATTAAATATTTTAATTTCATAAATCAATGATACAACTAGCCATTATATATTGATTACCCAAATGATATGGATGAAAAAATACATTACAAAGTCACGATCCCTATAACATTAAAATATTATTGTGTCAATTCATTGCCGCATGATATCCAAATAATTATTAGGTCAGAATGTGTCATCCTTATCAATTATTCTTTCTTGATTTTCTAAAGTTTAATTATGATATGATTATCATATAATCATATTACATACATATAATACAAACTTTATCAAGGGGTCCAGAGATATCATCGCTTATATTGACATATAAGGGATAATGATTTCTTGATAAATATCATTCTTCCACATAAGTTATATGCACTACAACAACTATCTTTATAACTCCTAATTAAAGAGAGTGTTGAACAACACCAACAATACACATCCCTTATGTAAGAAAAATAAATATCTCAACCATAAAATTATAGACACAACATAATTCATATGATATTTTATTTTTAGGTATGTCCAGTACCATACATCTCCTTATATGTACCTGTGTGACTAGATCGATAACTCCTTATCGTATAACTTGTAGAACATGATCATCTAATCTAAACACTTATCTTATATGCTCAATCAATGTACCTTGTTAATTACTAAGATAAGAGACATTTAAGAGTAAATACATTTGTTCATTGTGAAATTCTACAATTCAAGTCATCAATTCAAATGATCTACTAATATGAATACTCAAAGTACAAAATGATGAAATCATTCACTAGTAAACCAAACATATCGTATATATGATCCGGGCCTAGGACACCAACACTAACAAATATTGTACATTATAATAACATCACAACTCATTTATCAAACGATGCCGGCAATATACTCTTTGTAAAGAGTAGGTGATAATGTCTTTGTTAGTGAATCAGCTAACATAGCCCATGTATTAATATGTTGTATGACAATAGTATCATCTTTGACTTTATCTTTAACAATAAGATATTTGATGTCAATTCATTTAGAAGTAACCACTTGGTTCATTATTTTTAAAGAATAAAATAGTAGTCTCATTATCACAAAGTAAGGTAAGTGACCTTGTAATACTGACTATTAGTTGAAGTCCAGATATAAAATTCTTCAACTAAACTATTTAACCAGTAGCATCATGTCATAAATTTTACTTGCATAGTGGAATATAATGTTATAGACTGCTTATCACTCTTCCATAAAATTGACTCCCTTATAAGCATGAATATGTAATATGATATGAATTTTTTGCTATCAATATAATTAGAAAAGTCAGAATCGGAATAACCAATAATCTCAAGATTATTCGACTTCTTAAAAGTAAGCATATAGTCTTTAATCCATTATAAATAACGCATAACTTTTTTATTTCCAATGGTCCATTCCAGGATCTCCTTGATACCGGCCAAGCATGTCAATGACAAAAATAATATCAGAACATATACAAACTTGAGCATACATTAAACTCCCTACTATCAAAGTATAAGAAATTTGCTTCATTTATGCACATTCTAAATTATTTTTAGGACATTGAAACTTGTTGAATTTGTCACCCTTGACAGAGCAACACATGAAGAATAATTTTATATGTTGTAACATTTAAGTATTTTTCAATATATGCTTTCTGAGATAAATCTAAGATGTCACGAGATCGATCTCGTTGAATTTTAATGCCTATAATATAAAAGGTTCATCAAGATCCTTCATGTCAAATTTCTTTGATAGAAAATATTTTATCTCGAACAATATTTTTAAATCACTACTTGCTAATAAAATATCATCCTCATATAAAATGAGAATGATAAATTTTCTTCCACTAACTTTGAGATATATGCACTGATCAATAGTATTTTGTTAAATCCAAACTCAGTTATAATCTGACTAAACTTAAGATACCACTATCTTGAAGTTTATTTTGACCTATAAATTGATTGTTTCAACTGACTTCCCATATATTCCTTGTCTTTAACAATAAAATCTTTAGGTTATTTTATATAAATTTTTTCATGTAAGTCACCATTAAAAAAAATAATTTCTACATTCATCTGATGTAATTTTAAATCATAATGCGCTACAAGAGCTAAAACAATTCTTGATGAATCTTCCTTTGAGATTAGTAAAAAAATATTATCATAACGTATCCCTTCTTGTTGTGTAAATCGTTTAGTAACTAGTTAGATTTTGTATCTTTTGATGTTACCTTGAAAACTAATTTTAGTTTTATAAATTCATTTACATCCTACAGGTTTAACTCCAATACGTAACTCAACAAGATCCCAAACTTCATTAATTTTCATATATTTTATCTCATCATTCATGATTTTCAACCATTGAGATGAATTTATACTCATAATAGCTTGCTTAAAGGATATTGGATCATCTTCATGAGCTAAATCACAATCCTCTTCAATAAGATATACAATATAATCATCTGTTATCACAACTTTTCTTACTCTTTGTGATTTATGCAAAGATTTTTGTGACAACACATATGTACTTCAACAATGTTAGAAATATTATTAACATCATTTACCTCTAAAAGAGAAAAACTTATAATCTTTGTAAAGACCAAAGTTAAAAAATAAATTCAATGTTCTTCTTATGGGTTTACAGTTCATTTTTTATTACTCCTACTAATATTATCATTTTCAAAAAATACTGCATGTCTAATTTCAATTATTTTAGTGGTATGTGAGAGATAATAAAACTTAAAATCTTTGGATCTTTTTGGATAACCTATAAAATAACAACTAACAATTTTGAAATTTAGTTTTTTAATATGTAAATTGTACACTTTTGCTTCAACAGGACAACCCCACACACATAAGTATCCCAATTATGATTTTTTGCCAATTCAAAATTCATAAGGTGTTTTTAGAACGGATTTATTAGAAACTCGATTTAGCATATGTGTGGCTATTATTTAAAGTTTTGGATCATAAAAAATCTTACAAAGTAGTATTGCATATTATATTGCGTACCATATCCATTAATATAAGATTATACCTTTCAACTATTCCATTTTGCTGAGGATTTTTTGACATAGAAAATTGATATACAATATTATTTTCTTGAAGAAACAAAGCAAAACATGCTTGGACTTTGACCTAAGTTGATGTATCTATCATAATATTCACCTCCTCTATCTGATCTAACAACCTTAATTTTAAAATTATGCTGATTTTCAACTTAGCCTTAAAATTTTTTAATTTATCAATTGCTTCAGATTTTTTAGAAATTAGGTACACTTAAGTATAACGAGAATAATCATCAATAAAAGTGATAAATGATTTATGTTCGTTAAGACTCATACTAGGAAAATGATCACAAATATCTACGTGAATTATTTTCAATAGTCCCCCACTTCGAATGACTCATTTCTTATTTTTCTTAACAAAATGTCCTTTAACACATTCAATGTGATTGTCAAAATCAGAAAAATCTAATGTTGGGAGAATTTTATTTTTATTGAGACATTACATTCTATCTCTTGAAATATAGCCCATCTTGTAATGTCATAATTGTTTACCCTTGGAAAATCTCAAAGATAAACAGTTGAAAATGAATATCAAATTGCTGATAATAAAACATAAGAAAGAGAAAGAGAAAGGGCAAGAGAAAGGGCCCACTAATCAGAAAAGGTCGCTAATGGACTCCGGAGCAACTTTATATGTCCCACAAGGAAATCCTAAGTGCGAAGCAAGGGTATAAATATCCCGTCATCCACTGTTCATTTGACGTGGATGACGCTCAGGAGATTCAGGAGAGAGAAAGAGATCTCCTCATGGGTCATCCATGTAATCATTTTCTCTGACAAGTGGGACCCACCTGGCAGTCCCTTGTAAACGGCTCCAACAACATAGACCTAGCCTATTTTACTAAGAAACCTAATCAACCCGGAACAAGGGTTAAGCACTAATCCCACAAGGAAATGTTAGGGTGAGAGACAGAGATATAAATACTCCACCACCTCCTGCTCATTCGAGGTGGCTGACGCTCAGGAGATTCAGGAGAGAGAACGAAAAATCTCCTGATGGGTCAGCCATCTGATCACATTTTTCTGACAAGTGGGACCCACGTAGCAGTCACTTGCAAGCGCTTCACTCGATGACCTAACACTAGCTTATCTACTAAACCTAATCAAGCCGGAACAAAAGCTAAGCAATAGTCCCACAAGGAAATTTTAGGCAAAAGCCAGAGGTATAAAAGCCCTGCCATCTCCTCGTTCATTCGAGATGGATGACCCTCAGAGATTCAGGGAGAGAGAGAGATCTCTAGAGGGTCATCCATCTAATCATTTTTCACCGACAAAGCGGGCCCCACACCTCGGTGACCAAACATCAAAGGAGTCGAATTAAACCCTAAGAATCTACCCTCAAAGCAAACCCTAAGAATCAAGCAAGAATATCCCCGTGCAACAAGGAATTGTGTCAATGCCAAGCTAGTATTCTGATACAACTAATCATGAGAAATTTCAAATGTGATTTTGCTTTCAAGGCTGACCTGGTGCCAAAGCCGCGATGAGCAACCACCTAACCATGCTTTGATTTGTGTCAATTATCGATAAGCGAGTCACTCTTTGACCAAATCACCCTCATGTTAAGGGATTGAAAGCCAATTTCACAAAGACTGATCAGGTGCCAAAGCTGGGAGCAACCATCTGATCAAGTCTAGATTTGTATTAATTGTTGACAAGTAATCAACTGTTGATCAAATCAAACCCTAATAAATATCAATACAAGTCTAATTGGTATTTAGTTAGGGTGGTTTCTGCAAGAGAGAGATAATTGGCAGAGACACTGAGCTACAATTGAAATCTGGGATTAATTCAGAAGAAGAAACAGGGTTTTCTTGACAAAAGAATTTTTAATTCAAAGAGACAGGGGTAAAAATGGAATTAAAAATTACAGGGATGATTATCATGAATTTAGGGATTTTTGGTGAAATTTTCATGATTTTTGGATAAGTGGAGCTATTAAAATAAATTCAGGGAAGATAAAAGTAGATTAAATAGATTAATCAAAGGCTGAGATTTAATCAAGGCAACTCTGGGTACAACTTGGAGATGATAGCAGCTCTGGGTACAAACTGGGTGCAAGAAACACAGAGGATATAAAATAGGTGAAGAGAGAGGGTGTGCCACGTGGCAGCACCAGACTGGACCAACTCAGCAGCCGAGTGCCACGTGGCAATCTCTCATTGGTCCACGTCAGCAAGTGGCCCCACCCCGATACAAGTCACCGACAGCGGGCCCCACCTCGGTGCCACGTGGCGGCCGCCCATGGTCCACCTCACCCTCTCTCGTGCCACATAGCACAACCACGAGAAGCCACCACTCACCTCTCTCGTACCCACATGGCACAACCACAGAAATCCACCTCCCCTCTCTGTGCCACATGGCATAATATTACAAGACCACCTCACTCTGTCAATGCCACATGGCATTATACTACAAAGCCACCTCAGCAGCTGTTAATTAGGTCATTAATGCTAAAGGGGGGTGTTTAACCTAGCAACCAATCATAATATGCCAACTCAGCATGATTAGTACTAATCTGTGAATTAATCAATCAATAATCATTTATGTAAGCCTAAGACACAAGAGACTTACAAGTGGGACCCTATTGTCAGGTTTATGAGTCAGAGGCGCATGTCTATTATGTGAACCAAGCTCACACAAATAAAAGACAGAATTTAAATCGAAGAGATGATGTGAAGTGTGTACCTGGCCCTTGCGCATTGTCCCTCTGACTGTGGGCCCCACTTTGTTGCGGTTCACATGCGCCGAGACCGGCCCCTCCAGAGGCGCCTTCTTCTTCCTTTCTTCCTCTTCTTCTCTTTCTTCCGCGCGACTGGCCGAGAGGCGCCATGGATGAACAAGTTAGAGATAGCAAAATTCTTCGAATTACTTCAACAGAGAGATGCATATCATTGATTAGAGCATGTGTCAAGTATGAATTTCAAGAAATATGAAGAGAATAATAGGAATTAAGCTGAGACAGTTAGCAAGGTTGAAATTGGGACTGACCTTTGCAAGCTCGCAAAGGTGAAATTGATTATGCAAGTAGCTTCCCCTTACTAAGGCGACACTCTCCGCATGCAAAGATAATACCTTTTGAAGCTTTGCAATAGTATTTCACCAAGTCAATAATCGGGAAGAAGAACAAGAAGTTCAAACTTGACAATGGAGTACATAAATGGTGCAAGAGACAAACTAGATCAATTACTCGGGATTGAGAGGAGGCTAAAGGAGCTCACAATTGAATGAATTGAAGAGAAATAATAAAGAATGATGATTAAGTGAAAATCGAGCTCAAATGAAGAGAGGAGAAATTCCAAGTCGTGCAGGGGCTTTTATAGGATCTAGGAGGGCTTACCGGCAATCGGCAAGAGATGAGAAGGTTCTAGAACAGTCCGTGTGAATGATGGTTAGTTAATATGGGAAATGGCAAAAGGGTAAATAAGAAGACATGTGTAACTAACTCAAAACGGCATAACCACCGAGAGTTGACTCAATTGAGTGATTAGAAAGCACAAATACATCCCGCCACCGAATTGAGTATAACCAAGGGTTGAGATCAATTGAAAACTACAATCCGGCCAATCTCCATTCAACCAATCATAATCTAGCTTTGTCAACCACCTTAGCCTATATAAACCGAATTAGAGAACAAGGAGGCAAGCTGGAAAATCCTGACAATTGAGAGAGAGAGGCAATTAACAACTAGCAAAGGAGAAGAGAGAGAAAGCAAGGAAAGATTGAAGGAAAAAGCAATTGAATTAATTGATAGCAGACTTAGTCTCTCAATTCAATTCATTCACAACTTCCACAAGTCCATTCATCGTTTACAAGACTGCTAAGTAAGTACTGTCATGAAATCCAAATGTAATTGAGAATAATTTGTGAAATTGTGCAATGAATTTGATCCTTACACTGAACAATTTGACAATCTGTTATTTTCTATTTCAATTACGGTTCTGTAACTTTGATTCTTATACTTTCCTTGCATTTTTGTTTCTCAATTTCTATTTTCCGATCGAATTTCATGAATTACCAGTATTATCTTCAAATAAGCTATGAATTTTAAATAAACAAAGATCTGAGTTTTTCGGTTTAAGTTTCATATAATTGTTCCTATCTCTTCTTGCATTTCTCTTTGTGTTATTTGATTGAATGATGGGATTGGTAGTAGAGTTATATAACTCTCCCATTCGCCGATTCGATTGATGATCCGTTCGGTATTGAATCGATAGAAGGACAGCTTAATCCTCTCGATTCCATTACTTGAGTGATGATCTGAAAGCATACGATTGATTCAAGATGCAAGAAAGCATCACAATTGAAGGTAATCTAGTGTATAATGCTCAAGACAAACATGGCCGGTACCGTACCAAGCGACATCGAGGCTAATTAGGCCATAACGAAGGCTCCAGAAAGAATTGATCTTGTAAACATGTTTAGAAGGCATAGGCGATCAACAACAGAAGATCAATTGTTAGAATTGTCGATTAATCAAGTTGAATTTGCGATTAGAAACTCAATCGGTACCGAATTGAAACTGTACCGAAAATAGCACTATTGTATATGCTAGAGCACCGTACCGATCCTTGATCAGACATGACAGAGAGGTTCTTGACGGTGAGACGACGCTACTAGGTTCATCTGATCGGAAGGGCGGAGCTCCGGTCACCGCCAACGACCTCCAACGCGAATCTCAGCGAGGTAGTCAACAGAGCAGTCAAAGGGACGAGTATGCACGACTTTCAGCGCGTAAACACGAAATTTGATGCTCAAGAACGAATCTGGGAGAGATCCGACGTCGGACGTAAATCGTAACTCAAAAGAAGAAGAGAAGAATGATCTGGGCCTTTCATCTTGAATGAACAGATCTTAAGATAAATCCAACGGCCCAATTCATTAAGTCCATTAAGTTAAATAACAGAATATTACAAATGAAGAGTAAATAAATTATTTAAAATGTTCTTAAACTCCAAATTAACTCAAATTTATTTCTAAAAATCTTTTGTTTTCCATAGTATTTTTCTGTATGAAAATATTTTAATTATAAAAATATTATTATATAAAAATAATTTAAAAGCAAGAGACATTATGTTATATTTTTCCTATTTGACTTAGCTTTGACTTGTCATTTTAAATATTATAAAAATTCCAAAAATTCAAATAAAATATTAAATCATAATTAAATATATTTTACTGATTTTTCAAGTGATTTTCATAAAATAATAATGATAATAATGATATTCAATAAGGGGTAATAAGATAAAAGATAATAAATAATAATATTAAATAAGCATTATTTTAGTCTTTTCTATAATAATAAAAAATAAATAATCATATTAATAAATAATAAATACACTTATATAATAAAATAAATTATATTCTTTTGGTTATTTCTAAAACTAAAAAAAATGTAATAATAATAATAATAGAATAAATCTTATCATTTTAGTAAAAAAATAATATAAATAAAAATAATAAAGAATAAATCATTTCTAATATTTTGTGAATAAAATGTAATAAATAACTATAATAAAAGAGCATAATAAATTTTATTCTTTTAGCTATTGTAAGAATTCTAAAAAAAAATCAAATAACAATAATAATAATAATAAAATAAAAAATCTTATTCTAAAAATTCTAGAATTTAAATAAAAATATGAAATTCATTCTCTACTATTTTTCTACAAATAATAAATAAAAGTAATAAGAAATAAAAACTATCATAAATAGAATAAAAATAAAAATAATTCTTTTAGCTATTATAAATTTTAAAATCAAAATAAAAATAGCTAATTCATCTTTTATCTTGTAAATAATTTCCTACAAAATAAATAGAATAAAAAAGATATAATAATAAAATTCTATTACTTTGGCTATTATAAAAATCCTAAAAATCCAAAATAAAATCATAAATAATAGTCAGTTCATTTCTATTATTTTTGTAAGTGATTTTCTACAAAAATGAATAGAGTTTAAAAATAATAAAAATAAAATTCTATTACTTTAGCTATTATATAATCCCAAAAATCTAAATAAAATTCTAGATAATAGCTAACCCGTTTCCTATTATTTTTGTAAGTAATCTTCTACAAAAATAAATAGAGTTTAAAAATAAAAAATAAAAAATAAATTCACCTTTGTAACAGAGATAATAATGAAAGGCATTATCTTAATAATAAAAATCAATAAAAATGTAATAATCTTTTTACATTTTAGAGGTGAATGAATACGCTCACACAAGTAATGCAACATTTAGAACAATTAGTCAGGACAAGAACATCTTGACGCTCGTTGAAGATTAACCAAGGCTGCGACATCAACATGAAGAGATATGTCGACTCTAAGAAAGAAGAACATTATGATGTCCGAGAGGAGTGACATCTTAATGACTCGGTGTCATGAACAAGTAATTCATGACCAATTGAGCTAGTAAGACTGAACTCATCCGTCGATAAGTTTGTCTTCTGGTTCATCTCCCGAGATTGTGAGATTGAATCGTTCTGTAGTAGATTCATCCACAAAATAGTGAATGTGAACCGTTCTGTAGTAGGTTCCTTCACTGACACACGCCTCAATGTCAAGCTGGCTCAGTGCTTCAAGTTTGACTTTGTGTGCAGTTGTGTTCCTAGGTTTATGAATCGGCTTAGTGCTTGGAATTCATGATCTAGAAGATCAGTGAGAAGAAACACGTGGGCCAAATCCACCCTTTTCCTGATTCACCAACCTCAAGATCAACCGGCTTAGTGCTTCGAGTTGTATTTTGTGTGATTGGTTGTTGACTAGTTAAGATTGAACCGTTCTGAAGTAGGTTTATCTTCTAGATCAACTGAGGTTGAGTCATTCTGTAGTAGATTCACCTCGAACCCCTCCGAAGAGATTAATCTGATCTGTAGTGAGGTTATCTCTCGAGGCGGTAAAGACTGAACCGATCTGTAGTAGGTTCATCTTTCATGGGATCAACTTTTGAACCGTTCTGAAGTAGGTTTATCTTCTAGATCAACTGAGGTTGAGTCGTTCTGTAGTAGACTCACCTCGAACCCCTCCGAAGAGATTAATCTGATCTGTAGTAAGGTTATCTCTCGAGGCAGTAAAGACTGAACCGATCTGTAGTAGGTTCGTCTTTCACGGGATCAACCTTTGAGTGAATCCAGACGACCACTTGACCATCATTTAACTATACTATTTGCTTCTCCTTTTAAAGATCCGAGAGGTGCCTCGAGGTTAACAAATTTCCCAGGGGTAATTAATGGTGGGGGCTTGCGCCCACCGAATCTACAAGAACTCACAATTACTAAAAACCCCCTAAATGTGCATTCAAATTAGTCTAAACGGTAGAATCAACCGACATTAAACAGATGCACGCTTGGGAGGGATCTCCGTGTCCTTCTTCCGCATCCCATCGCCCAGAGGCGGTGCGGAGCGCGCGAAAAAGGGTCGCACAATAATTTTGAAGAATATCCACCATCATGATTTCTTTTAATTTCACATTTGACATCTGTGATATTCATGGATAATAAAGATTTAGAAAATAAATAATCTAAATATAACTTATATAGATTATCACATAACAATCCAGAATCAATATACTTAGAGTTATGAAAATGACACACATCAATTCTAGAAATACAAATTAAATTTCTAATTATACTAGGAATGTATATAACATCATGCAAATCGAGAATAAAGTCACTCTTCAAAATCAAACGAAGAGTTCCAACAGCCTCGACTTCAGCCTCTAATCAATTAGCTACATTGAGTTTTTTTCTCCTTTTGAAGCATCCTCACGGAAAGGAATCCTTGCAATGAGTTCGTAATGTGCACAGAAGAACTAGTGTCAATCCACCACATATTTAAGGGAATATCAATTAAAAGAGATTCAAAAATTATGGAATTAAAATCATTACCCTTTTTAACGAGCCAATCATTAAAGTTCTTACAATCTTTCCTCACGTATCCACGTTACTTAAAGTGATGACACTTAGGAGTATGTTTTGTACCAGACGTACTTGCTTTGTTAACATCAAAAAACCAGATCTGCCTTATTTTTACTCTTACCATTGTCTTTATTTTTCTTTAGTTTTGGACCATCAATAACATCACGTACAAAGTCAGGATTTTCAGCCTTAATTCTTTTTTCCTCTTCGACACACATGACAATTGATTCGCTCATTTTTCATTTCTCTTTCTGTGTATTATAGTTGATCTTAAAATGAACAAACTGTGTAGGAAGAGAAGTTATAATAAAATAAACTAAAAATCCTTTAGAACTATAACACGTAAATCAGAGCACTCTTCCATGTTCTGATACCAAATGAAAAAATTTATGAATAAACATAATATATTTGATTATTAAAATTAAAGTCCAAAACACATAAATTATATAAAATAAAAATATATAAATTAGTACTCATATTTCTGAAAAACAGACATCTTAAAGCAGAAAATAGCAAAAGCGAAAGTACTAATTTTTCAAGGATTTTTCTTAGATGTGATGATGGCTTAATTATACGTTTTTCTTTCCGCTCTGCTCTTTTTTTTTCTATTTTTTTAGTGGATGAAATATTTATGAGTAAATATCCAGAATTATAAAACATGAACTATTTTATAGAGACTGAGATAACTTGTGAGATCTAATATAATGAATTTGAACATCTGAATTTCCATCAAAATACAGACATATTTTTCAGATGCACTCGTCAGATGCTCTATTAATTAATTATCTATAAATGAATGTGCCTCATAACTATTAATAACCATTAATAATAGACCATATATTAAATATTCTAACATAAAAACGTTAAAGCGAATATCATTTCAACCGTTGCAATTTTCGTTCATAACTATAATACAGTAAATCAATCTTTATCTTTTTCTCTTTTTTTTTTCCAGCAGAAGAATAGTAATTTCTTCTCCTCTGTGCCAATGTGCACTCACGCAACAGTAAACTAGTTGAATACACAACCGGTGTGTATGGGTCTATCACTTTATCTAGTACCGGGGTCAGAATCAGAGGCGTGCCAGAGGGAAACATTGAGCAGGTTATATACAGAGAGAGAAAAACTAAAGTCAAAAAGTCACAGAAAAACACGTACCATTTTGCATCTTGAGTCGCTGTTGGGTCCCAAAATTTAATGAGAGCAGTCAGAGATGCATGCATGATCAGATCAGACATATATGTCCAAGAGAAACCCACTGGATGAGTCACAAGTTTCGAGTTAAGATCCGGTCTGGTTCCGTCATTGGCTGCCTGAAATTGGTTCGCCAAATTGGAATGCAACGAGCCAAGATTCAACAATTGCTGAGCAGAAGAGGACACAGGCGTAATGGTGGTGATGACATGGCTGTTTCAAATTTTGTCCAAATGTAAACGATACTGGTAGATTGGCAGGTGGCAGTACATACAAGGACACGCCGACACAGTGTAAATAGGTGTTACTGTTATTGCTTCAAATTGATGCATGCAATTTTACTGATGGTAATGGGGCGAAAGTAAATACATATATGCTGGCACGACACGAGACCTCAAAAATAAGCTAAGCTTGTAACGCCTTTGGGTATTACTGAGATTCAAAATTGCACGAAAGCTTGCAATTTCGGTAGACAACGGCATAAGCTAGTACGAACAGTAAAAAGTGAAAATTTAGTTACATGGGAGTTAAATTAAAATTAGATCTAAATTTGCTTACAGTACAAGGCGAGAATTGAGATGTACATCAGGTTTTCCGGGAAATACCAATCCCGAAATGAAATCATACTAGTAATTCTCATAATAATATATGCAACTATGCAAGAAAGGATATGTGGAAAATTTTTGAGTGCATAGTTAAAAATAAAAGAAGGGAAAGAGTTGAAGTATTCTAACTAACAGTAAAAATTTAAGATTTAGATGTTTGACGTCACAAATGATATTGGGTCTCGTCTCTTTATAAAGTGGCGTAGATTTAAATCCTGAGAGACACATATGAAAAATAATATATGCCAAAGTCATTGAGACCTCTATTTAAAAAAAAAAAAAGATGTACGGTGCCACCTCTGAGTGTTGAGAACTGTATCCTCTGATGTTTTTTTCTCCGCAGAGTGGTACACTTTGTATCTGAATCGTTCGATCAACTATCAATGATCTTATTTAATGATAATAAACTCTCCGTACATTAAAATTCATATTTAAACTCTTTCACAACTATTTAGATTAACTTGAACCGTTCAAATTAATCTTTGAAACCCCTTTAATGAAAAAAAAACTCCAAAGAATACTCACTATTGAATGTTGAGTTGGGTGGGTGTTAAACTATTGGGCTTATTAATTAATTCTCTGTTCTTGGGCCTGCTCGTTGTGGTAAACAAATGAAATAGCAATAGACAAAATGGCCTGTCTTCTTTATTTGTTAAATTCCTAAGATTGCTGATGTTTAGCAACACAAATTTATTTCGAAATAAGATAGAAAGGATTCTTCAGAAGAAGAAAAAAGAATATAAGTAAAATCGAGTAAAGGAAAAAAACATATTTTTTTCCAACTTTTTGGTGAAAGAAATTCTTCAAAAGAAGAGAACTTTTTCCATTTTATATTACGAAAACGCCAATAATTTTGTTTTCTTTCTTCCAATATTTTATATTTTTCCATAATTTGTTTTCTTTCTTCCAATATTTTATCTTTTTCCATATACTTGCTGAATAGGTATAATCCTAGACGTTAGAATAAAATATTCTTTCTTGGTAATTAAAAAGTGTCGTGGAAAATAAATGATACTTCATGCATGAGACATTATATTTGACTTTTTATCCATCAATTAATAATTAATAAAAGTTCACATATGATAAGTTCGAAATAATTTATAAAATTGTAACAAAAAATTATAGACAATCACGTAGGGCTATGAATGTGTAAACTCGAGCCAACCTAGATCAATGTTGAGATCGACTCATTAACTTAACAAGTCAACAATATTAATTTAAAATTGGTTCGTTAAGTTGACGAACGAGCCAATTTCATAAAATATTTTATACCAAAATTTTATTTTTTTTAACAAGAATGAATGACAATAAAGTTTTATACATATTTCATATAATAATTTTATATATATTATATTTTATACAATAATTATATATATATATATATATATATATATTGAATTATAACTTATAAAATACACTAAAATTTTATAACAAAATAATATAAATAATAAATATTAATAGTTTAACGAGCTTATCAAGTCGAATCATACCTAACTCAAACTCGACTAATTAACTTAATGAGTCAAATTTGAGTAACCTAGTGAGATTTCTGACGGCTACAACTACATGACCATTTGACTTAAATGCAAATATGCAATCAATATTCTAGATTGCAAGAACAAAAAAATATAATTTTTATTAGCTTAGTTAAGCAGAATTTTTTTTGGTAAATGAAAAAAAAACATCGAAACTGATCAAAAACACTCGATCTTTTGTAGCCTTAGTATGGACCGAGTTTGAAACTCGGTCCTAGATTTTTTTTTTTACATTTATGTGTATTTGAAAATAACAAGAATGTGAGACTGAGTTTAAAACTCGGTCCAGCTTCCTTGGACCGAGTTTTAAACTCAGTCCCACCTTCCTGCTAATAGCAACACCTAGCCCCTTTCTTCTTCATCTTCTTTCACCCAACCATTTCTTCAAAATCACCATTGTTACTATTACAAGAGCTTCCAACTGAAATTTTCTTTTTCGACATATCCATAGACGATCCATATTCACCACTCTCGTCTCACCAACATTGTGAGTTTTTTTTTCTATTTGGACTATTATTTTTTGCTCTAAAATTAAAATACACTAACAATAGGGTTTATTATTCATATTGTAGAGACAAAAATGTTGCTGAACAATGTGTATCACGGAGGTCAAATCCTGAACACTTCAACTAGAGTGGGTTACGACATTCGTGCCGCGTGCACATTTTCTGCCGACGAGACAATAAATCTTCGTGACTTGAAGAGACAGATTCATGCTGGATTTGGAGCTGCTCCCTAACCAATTCACCATCAGCATTAGTGCACGGATCAACACTGCACCAGCAAGTTCAGGTGGTTTTTTTATAGCTTATTTGGGGTTGTTTCTGATGAAATTTAGGGAATGATTAAAACAACAACTCCGTATCAATTACCCCAGTATAAAACACTGGAGCTAGTAGTTGAATTTGAACTAATATCTAAATCTAACAACTATGATTCGACCAGTATTCCTAAAAGTAGTAATTCAGTCATGGCTGAGGAAATAACCCACTCTCGAGCTCGGGAGCAGCGATCATCCCGTGCTCTACTATAAAATATGGATGTGGATGTGGATGAAGATAACGAAGAGGAAGAGTGACACCTGGATGCCAAGGAGGATGAAATTGAGGATGTGATGGATGTTGAAGAAATAGTTAAAGAGTGACAAATATCTGTTCCTTTTATTAATCGGGGTATGAAATATCCGTGTACATAATTTGCTGATAATACGCCTATGTTGTATGCAGACGAGCCTTATTTTCGCAAACCACCTAGAATTGATGAACAATTTGGTGTCGTCAGCAGTTTAGTACAAAATCAGAGTTGAAAGTGAAAATCACTGATTTTCATGTTCAACGGAATATAGAATTGGAGCTAACAAATAACAGCAAATCAAAGTTAGTAATGAAATATAAAGATTCTAATTGTCCATGGAGGATGTATGTCACACCCAATATAACAGGTATTTGGAAGATCAGAACAAATCCGCTTGAGCACTCTTGTTTTGGCAGTGCTACTAGGGCAGACCACAGTTAGTTGACTTCCAGACTGATAGCAGATATTATTAAGAATCAGTTGAGAGAGAACTTAGAAATGACAGTTAAAAAAGCAAGGGAAAAAATTTTCCACGGTACAACCGAGTTATAATAAATTATGGAGAGGAAGGGAACTGACAATTGCAGACCTCTTTGATAGTTGGGAGAGATCATATGAGATGCTCCCATCTCTGCTAGCAACCATACCAATCTGTTTATGTTTTTTATCGTTATATTTGCCAGAACAATTGGATTTTAATTGTTGTTATAATATTTCAATTTGTTCTACTTTCTCACTCTCGCCAAAGCCAACCTATCAATAGTTCCTATCAGAAATTCTCAAATTCACCATGCTCCACCGCTTGTGCGGCCCCCCATCAATTATATGTTCAAGGTCACTCAAACATTATTTTAGAATAATATATTAATCATGCTTATATTTGTCTTTGTAAATCTTTATTTTAATTCTTGTTATAATATTTTAGATCAATTTACTAATTATTGTACTTTATTTTTAATATAACACACAAACGTAAAAAAAAAGAAAAAAAATACATGGGACCGAGTTTCAAACTCGGTCTCGGAACCTGAAATCGCGATCCAGGTTAGGGCTGTAAAAGATCAGATATTTTTGGCCAATTGCGGTGTTTTTTTTTCATTTACTAAAAAAAATCTGATAGTTAAGTGCTATCTAAATCTTCATAAAGAATAGACATTATGTCAAGGAATCTAGCACATTTTCAATAGTCTTATCTAAAACCACAGCTGTTACGTCATAGTTTAGAACTTTATATTTAAAAATACAATTAAATAAATTTCAACTCTCTGTTTCTCGAAAAAAAATCAAATATGGCGACTGAAAAAGAAGTTCAATCAATGCATTAATGTGCGTCCGTGAATTTCCTTCCCCATATAGAAGAAAATTCGAAGAGAACAATTAATGCGCTCTAGCTTAGTGGTTGGAAGCTGCAACTCGAGTTACAGGTTTAAGCTGCATTCTAGCAGCTACGCATTATACATCCATAACAATTATCACAGTTAAAAAAAAAGCTAAATAAAAGGAATTATCCGCCAATATATCTCCTAAAATAAGCGGAATTAAATATCTTTTAATATATTTTTTTGCATGACTTTGCCATCGGCGGTGCTATGGTAATCAAATTTATAATACGCACCAAACTTTACAGCATATGTCAACGAAAATTAATATATATATATATATATATATATATATATATATATATATATATATATAGTGGGTTATGATATACACATGATCATCATCTTTGTGGTGTGGATTGGTTTTTTATTTTAAAAGTTCAATGGTAGATCAAACTGCACAAAATGATTTTTATATAAATATCTAGACATATATCAAATTTTATATTTTATATTTTTTTTTACTATTTTTTAAGATAGTTAGAAAATCACTTGATTTAGTTATTATGATTTATGAGTCATTCAAAAGAATCTATTTTCTAACTATCTTAAAAAAAGTAAAAAAAATTCTAAAAAATAATATACAATTTGGTTTATGTCTAGATATTCATACAAAAATTATTTTGTACGGTTAAATTGATCATTTATACTTTGATAACAAAGAACCGATCCATAACATATGAGCGATTTGTGCTATGTATAGCATCATAGCCCAACTTATAGAATACTAATTTTTATCGTGTTTGAAATTAGTTTATTATACTTAATATTTTTTAAAAGATAACTCTAAAATAATAGAAAAATAATAAATTTATATGTCAAAAAAGCTTACTATCTAAAAATAGTATAGTAAACTAATTTCAAACACGATAAAAATAATATTTTACAAGATTATGATATAAAATATTTATTAAGCTACTTAAAATGAAATTTTAAGCATGAAAAATTATTTGGACTGATCGATGGGTTGTTATCTGATCAAGAAATCCAAATATTATGGGCCTCTATTGTCTGACCCGACCCTATACCGTAGTGTTTCGATCAAAATACTATTGAAAACATAATAGACAAAGTCTCTCTATATTATATAGTATTTATATAGTATGATTGTGAGATTTGTAGGGTATTGCTATCTATGATCTTTTACATAAGTGGAACAAAGCCAACTTTTACATTTGCAAGTTAAAACACACTTTCAACCGACAATCTAACCCTTGGCCTTGATCTTGATCTATTTGATGATTCAAAGCGCGTGTTATATATTTTCATTTCAGGGGTTCTATAAGATCAAGATGTTGTGAAAGTAAATTATACTGATAGTATCAATTTATAATAATTACCAATTATTGAACTTATACAATTAAACAAAACGAACTACGGAACAAGAGTGCCAATTGGTTGGCTTGTCATAAAGATCAAGATCAGAAGTTGATTCATAGGTCGAAACTGATCCTACGGTGAACTAGCAAAATAAAGTCGTGATGCGAAAGGTCCAGTGGTGAACTAGCTATTTCAATCACAAAATGTATACTACAAAATCAGTACATAAAAGAGAGAAACCACACTAAGCATACAATGGTGATGCCGAAGGTCTAGGGTATTACACCTTAACACCCTGTACTCCTTCGGTGCTTCTGCTCTTCACTTTCCTGCTATTACTGCCAGTGTCCCCTGAGGGTATTTTTGGCAAATCTTTCGGATCTTGAACTTGTTCTAAAATTGATACGACTTGGCTCATGCTCGGCCGGTACCGTGCATCCATAGACAAGCACTGGAGGGCTAGGTTAGCTACCTTGTGGGCCCCGTTGAGGGAGTATTGGGAGCCAAAACGGCTGTCTAGAATGCGAAACACTCTTCTCTTGTTTATGAGGTATGGTCGAGCCCATTCTACCAGATTGTGCTCTCCAGATGGTCGGTGCTTGTCTATGGCCCGCCGTCCAGATAACAGCTCTAGAAGAACCACTCCAAAGCTATATACATCACTCCTGGCAGTTAAATGACCTTGAAGAAAAAGAAGGATTTTTTAGATGATTACAGTTGAAAGTATAACAGAGATATATCGTCAGTCCATATTGTGATGAAAATATTGTCTTATAAGAAGGCTGGCTGGCGTATTACAATTGGCAATGAGGCAGATTGGGTACAATCACTTTGAATCCGGGTCAGTTCTGTTCCATTTTTTGATTGTCATATTGTTTTGGATATCAAGTCAGAGAGTAGGATCTTTCTAGTTATTGCTTTGAACAAATTTTCGATTAATGATCATGAAGTTAACTTTTTCTTGGTACTCAAACCTGATTTAAAGTCAGGTTGAGCAGATCAGGATAAGGTTCATGCTAATGTTGATCAGGATCAGAACTTATTGTCAGGTAGCTGGTTGATCAGTGTTTCAGGTCTAACCCAGGTTCGGGTTCTTGACTTTTAGGGAAAAGAAACTCGGTCCTGCGGGGTCCAGAAATGTCTTTCAGATTGAGTCAAATTTCATCACCTCAATGACAAGTACTGACCGACCTAACAAAGATCCAGAGAGAAATATCTGATAATACTTATTTATAATAGTATATAAAACCAAATGGATATATAAAGGAAGGGTTAATTTTCTGAGAGATCACTAAATTTTGATATTTATCTATATTTGATCACTGAACTTTCATTTATCCGAAACCTTGATGTTTATCTAAATTTGGTCACTCCCGTTATTTTTTAATCTAATACTAATAGTAGAGATTGTTAAATTTGAATGGAAAAATCTAACGGAGTTACCAAATTTGGATAAACATCAAAGTTTTGTGACTAAAAATGAATAAATAAAAGTCCAGTAATTAAATATAAATAAACATCAAAGTTCAGTGATCTCCCAAAATAATAAATGGTCGTAGGCTAGTTGGGCATAGCAGCAGACTTTAGAGGGAGACAATTATTTTAAGTTCTAACATTTTACCCCTTGAGAGAATTATGTCTTTGACTTAGGTTCAGTTCAAATACTTTAAATAATGTTTGTGGCCTGCTCACATGAAATTAAGATTATACGCGGGTCAAAATCTTATAATTATTGAACGATAGTGCATTGTAAACAGGATTTAGGTGGTGGATTCTTTTAAATAAGTTCAACAGCTTTGATAAACTAATTTGGACCAGCTAAGTTGCTTGTTGTGTGCTAAATGCACTCTTTAATATTATACTGTTTAGTGGAAACTGTGCAATTCAAATACCAAGTAGTCATCAGCTACTAATATTAAAATAAGCTTGTTTACTAATTACTGAGTGGCAGTACAAAATTGCTGGCTCATATCTTTCATAGGATTTCCGAAAAAATAAACCCTCAAGAGACTCGAGCTTCTAAGAAACAATATTCTTTTCTACATGTAAGCTAAAATAATTAGGAGTAGAGAAACTAGCAATCTTTCCAATGTTGGAAATACAAAGGCCAGCTCCTGTGTAAAGTACTATGGTTTTAATTAAATGCGACATGAGGTAGAGAGGTTTACCAGTTGCAAGATACTCAGGGGCAGCATAACCATATGTACCCATGATCCTAGTCGAGACATGACTTCTATCACCTGTGGGTCCATCTTTAGCCAGCCCAAAGTCAGATAGCTTTGCATTATAGTCCTATATATGCACAAAATAATTGCCAAGCTGAAATTATGAATATGATAATTTTAACAGAAGAATAAAGCAGAGAAGAGCACTCTGTCAGCAAGTACCGAGTCAAGAAGGACATTAGATGCTTTGAAATCACGATAAATAACTCTCGCCTTGTCGCTGTGCAAAAAAGCGAGCCCTTTCGCTGCTCCAAGAGCTACCTTCATACGCAAGCTCCAACAAAGCGGTCGGAAACATGAACCCCCTACAACAGAACTTGCTCCAAATTTACAAGGTTTCTAATTTATAAGGTCTTTAATTGCTGCAAAATATGAAAAAGATAATAGAACTCACTTCTAAATAGGTGATTCTCTAGGCTTCCACGGGGCATGAACTCATAAACAAGGAGCCGTTGTTCATCTTCTAGGCAATATCCAATGAGTTTCACCAGATTTGGGTGAGATAGCTGCCCCAAGTAATTAACCTCAGCCTACATTATTATTATTAACAAATAACTTATATAATGACCAAAGGCAAGAATTAGATTAACTAAAGGTTTAACCACATAGAAATATTGAATATCTTATTTTAGATGGTTAATTAGTACCAGCCATTCGCGGTGACCCTGAAAGCCATCCTGATTTAGCTTCTTGACAGCAATAACTATTCCTGTGCCAGGTTTGGTGGCATTGAGGGTTTGTTCGTCGATCCAACCTTTGAAGACCGAGCCAAAACCTCCCTCACCTAAGACACTGTCGGGACGGAAGTTTCTCGTAGCAGTTTTTAAATCATTGAAGGCAAAACTATGCACATTTGAGGCCTTTAATATCTCCCCCTCGCTTCTCGGGGTAGGTGGCACCGAGCTCAAAGAATTCTTACTCGGGTTGGAGTTGCTGTAATCGCTTGTGCACTTGCTTCCATTCCTGGAGCTTGAACCTGGCAGTATTATTCAATCGGTCATTGACTCAGCAACATAAATTCGTGATTTTATCCCAAGAAATATGCATAGCTTTGACTGATGTGGAGCGTATTTTGCTTGAGGATTGAATAGATTTGTACAAAAAGAAAAACAGAACAACTTGTGGTTTATTTAATATAAGATTATTGTTACTGTAATTCATGTATGACAAGCCAATACTCTGGTAAAAGTTTATAATTTTGTTGTCATTTTGTGCCAAAAAGCCCAATTAAGAACAAAATTGAAAAGGGGGAGAAATTAGACAACAACTCTGACATAACAATTATAACAACTTTACTGTGTTAAAAGATGGAGCTTGTCACTGAAATAACGCCTGAGATTGACCTAAAAATAGCAAATTTCTGCATTTGAATAAGAAGAAAATTCGATTAGAAAAGAAATTGAAGGGAAGAAACCAACCCCAAGTAGTGGCGGTGTCTGCAGAGTTCTCAACTTTGATCCTCACCCCAAAACAATTTCCCATCTCTTAGTAAAGTATGAGCTCCCCTTCTTATTAATTAGTTTTCCTCGGTTCTCTTCGGTTGAAGAGAAATAATTTGGTAAATGGATATGAAGAACTGGATATTATCCAGCCAAAGACAAACACTCGCATTCAAGGAGAGAATGAGGGGAAGAGGGTGTTAAGGGTGGCGCCTTTATTTCGTTTCTATAATACCGGTAATGAAATGATTATATAATTAATTAATATATCATGTCTCTCTGTCGGCTGGCGCCAACTCTCTCTCTCTCTTTCTATTGTGACCTTTGAGACTTTCTCGAAGCATTGACCTGCCTAATCTAGTCTTTACGCTCTCTCTCTCACCCACACAGACACACTCACACACATCACACAATCACATAGAATGTACAACGAGAGTAAATTATTTGATTTTATCTGCCATTCGATTCAAAAACAACAAAAATGATCTAATCTGCATTGCATCTGTATCGGATTTAATAATCATGTTCATATTTGAAAATATAACAGATAAAGAAACAATTTGACATTATTCAAAGATATTGTATTCAATATTATTTGAATATATATCTGAAAAGTTTTCATATATAGTTTTTTTTATTAGTTTTTTTAGTTTAGATTATAAATTTAATTTATACTCATATATCATGTTTTATAATAATTTATTGATATATTTAAACTATTAATATAATAATAATGAATAATATTTAATTTTTATCATTAATATTTAATTTTTATAATTAATGATTCCATTATAAAATATAATTATTTTAAAATGATACATAAAATATTTTTATTTAATAATAGAAATATATCCGTATTTATATTGTATTTGTTCAATATCTGTTCTATATCAATCCGTATCCATATGTGAGACTATTCATATTTAAATATGTATCTGAAAATTATAATGAATGTGGAAAAGATAAGGCCGATCCGATACGTTTTACACCCTGGATCCGTATCAACTACCATACTTTTTCAATAACGGCAAATAACCATAATTTTCAAATGATTAGATTTCATTTATATAGTTCAAAATTTAAACTGTGGGGTGTGTTTTTTGGTCTCATTTATCACCACTTATACAAATTATGGCACTTTGCTACTACGGAGAAAGTACGGGAGCGGATGTGAATTCTTTACGCCCCTACAATCAATCACATATATAGCATAGTGTGCGAGAGAAAAGTCTAATTAAAATTTAGAAGAAACAGAGAGGCGATGGTTGGGACTTGGGAGAGCTCAGTGCATTAATGGCGGCCTTTCCGGATTTTGGACCACCATCCACCGAAAGCGCTTCAACATTTTATGCTTGGACCCGGTGCACAGATAATAAAACTCTTCCAATGAAAATCCATTAGTCCAGCACCAGCAGCGATAAAAAATGGAGAAAGAGAGAGAGAGAGAGATGCGATCGTGTGAAAGAGAGGTGTCGTCTGGGTCCCGCTAACTAGGAACACCTGTGGTGCTTAAAATTCCCCCATTCACGGTTGTTTCATGCAATTTGACAAGGAAGAAACCCAATTCATTAATTCAGTACTTATCCGCCGTGAATTTCCCGCCACATTTCCACCATGCATTGCATACTCGATGTGATCTTGGCTTCAGTTCTTGTGTTCCAAACTGTGTTTTTGAATTCTTTTCTCAATTTTTTTTAATATAGTTTAAAAAGAAATTTATCCCTTCATTTGACAAGCGTAGTAAAATTTAAGTGGAGAAAAAATTAAATCACTTTAAAACAATGATGTTTGATAGCAATAAAGTAAAATAGATTAAATAATTTGAGTAACAATGTTAAAATAAAGAAAATTCGGTGTCTTAACTTTAAAGTACTTACGAAAATGTTTTAACTTTACGTCACCTTAAATCACTTATATTTAATACTTTAAGCATTTTAAAGTGCTTTAAGCACTTTTACTACATTAAACAAACAAGGAGTATAAATGTAAGCACAACCTCACCTCCTCTCTCAGAAGAAGGAAAATAAAAAGACGAGCACAATCCAATTTGAAAGTGATCGATGTTGGAGTTTTCAGATTATCTAGTTTTGAATCTAAATGGCACATTTACATTCAGATCGAGTCTTTTTTTTTTTCAAGTACAAAATGAAATTAGTTCTCCCACTTTACATATATTTGTAGTTGTGTCTCATTGATTATTTTCAAATAATTTATATAAAAGGACATTATATTATGGATAATATTATTTGTGCACATAAAATGTTGTATCCGGTAACAATTTCAAAAATAAAAGGTGTACTTTTTAAGGTAGATTTTCAAAAAAAAAAAATTGATCGTGTTTATTGGAACTTTTTGCTTGAAACTCTTAAAAGTAAGGGTTTTGATCCTATATGGATTAAAAATACACTACAACAGGAAGGATATTTACTAACATCCATTTACTAATGATTTTTTGTGAAAACCGTTAGTAACATTAGACGGTGTCATTTTAGAAAATAAGTTTAACTATTCTATAACGGTTTTGAAGAAGAAACCGTTAGAAAAACGTGTCAAAAAGTGTATTTTTTATCAGAAAGCTTTGCTAACGGTTATTTATTAAAAACAGTTAGCAAAAATCCAACGCAAAATTTTTGCTATCGGTTTTTAATAAATAACCGTTAGCAAATATTTTGCGCTCACATTTGCTAATTGTTATTTATAAAAAACTGTTAGCAAAACTTTTACTGCACTGGATTTTTACTAACAATTTTTAATAAATAACCGTTAGCAAAGGTTTATGCGTAAAAAATCTAATATATTTCATCTCACCAATAACATTTGCTCTCACGGATTGCCCATCTCATCATTCGTTTATCCCAATCCAACGATCCAAAAATAAAAATTTAAAAATAAAAATCCCACAGATTATCAATCCATTTTCATCTGTTTTCATATATAAAAAGAGAGATGAGAGACTGAGAGAGAAAGAAGAAATAAAAATCAAAATCTAACCATCTCAACTTTAAACGGCCATAACTTTTGATAGAAAATTCCGATTGAGGCGTGCTACGCGGCCACGAAAATCTTACGACGAGATCTACATGATTAATCGCTATTATCATTACCGCCATTTTTGGGGCCAAAAAATATCGCATTGACCCTCAAAAACGCATTTAAAATTTATTTGAATTTTTTAGTTCAATTTTTTTTCTTAGAAATTGTATAGGTTTTCATATTATTGAGTAATAAGGATGTATTTTTCATTAAATATTTTTTCATTGTACGAATAATTATATTTCTTTTATATTAATTATTAAATGAATAATATGATGTATGTCACGATTCTTATCATTTGTCATATGTTCTTATATTATTTATTGTTCTTAGTTTTTTATTCATCTGTATAGGAAGTTAAAATTGTAAAAAACAAAAATATTTGCTAACGATTTATTAGCAAAAATCATTAGTAAAAATGTAAAAAATAAATAAAAACCCTTTGCTAACGGTTTATTAGCAAAAATTGTTAGCAAAAAAAATCACAACACCCTTTGCTAAAAAAAACCATAAGCAAAACATAAAAAAAAATCACAACAACATTTGCTAACGATTTTTGGCTAAAAACCATTAGCAAATGTCTGTCTAGCGCTCCTCTTTTCCTAATGGTTGCTTATATTTTTTCTAACATCCCCCATTACTAACGATTGCAAAACCGTTAGTAAATTACTTTGAAAACCGTTAGTAAAGCTCAGTTATGCTATAGTGATATTTTAAATGAAAGTAAAATTTATATTAATTTCAATGATGAGTTAGGCCCATACTTTCATTGTAAAAGAGGTGTGCATCAGGGTGACCCTCTCTCTCCTTTTCTGTTTGATCTTGTGGCAGATGTACTTATTATATTATTACATAATGCACAAGAAAAAAGATATATAAAAAGTCTTGATAGTAAACATGAATTTTTAGGTTTAGTAAACTTTCATTTTGCTGATGATACTCTTTTATTTCTAGAGGCTTATTCTAGATATATAGAAGTTTTAAAATGGATTTTGATTACTTTTGAAGATATCTTAGGACTTAAAGATCATTTTTGATAAGCGTGAAATTATCCCACTTAATATTTCTGATATGGAAGAAATACACTTAGTTGAAAATTTAGGTTGTAAGTTAACTCATCTTTCTATTACATATTTATGAGTCCCTCTCCATTATAAAAAACTTATAGTATAACACTGAGTTTTTTAATAGAAAAAATAGAGAAGAAATTACAAAGATGGGTTACATTATTAAATTTAGTTATTTCAGCCATTCTTATTTATTAGATGTCTATTTATAGACTTTCTTCCCATGTAGAAATGAAATTAACAAGATTAGAATTTTTTTATGATATGTATTTTTTTTTGGTTTAAAACTATTTATATATGCAGTTTCATTGGCACATGTGAAGATAAAGATATTATCATGAGAGGTCCCATCGGATTCATTACACTATTGTATTTTTCATTTCATTTTTTAACGGAGAAACTACATAAATATTTATGGGTATTCTGGTAATTTTAGACGTAGCATTCATTGTTTCTATTCTTTTTTTTTCCTGTTTGGTAGGCTCTGATTTGATCCTAATCATCAATTTTCGTTTTTTTCCAGAACCAGTTGCTGGCATGTGAGTTGTGAAATAGTGATGTATGCCGTGGTGGTCCCAGTGTGTTGACTTGACTGATTTCATATAATCATATTTCTATATCCATTTTTATTTGTTGGAAGCAAGCGATTCCGTAATTAGGTGGATGGAATATAGTTGCAGGGGTTCTCGAATGGACAAGTATGTCGGCTCTTAACATGTGGCATTTATGATGCTCTCTCTAATTTCTTAAAAAAATGAAGCCTTAACGAAAAATATTTAAATTTATTAACAAGTTTGTCAATCTAACTTTTAGGCACTGATAATCTAACTGATAATTTTTAGGTAAAATTAGGGCTGCAGTTCGGATTTCGTAACAATAATATTTTCCTTGATTATATAATTAATAATATAGAATTTTAAATATATTTAATAAAATTTCACATTAAAAAAATTTAGACATAATGTTTTTGAATACTAAGTAATAATAATAATTATTATAATAAATAATATAATTAAATACATAATAATTTATAAATGATCATATAAAAAACTTGGATCATTTTAAGAGTTAAGTTTCATTTTAAATATATTGCACACATCATTTTAAATGAAGAGAGAGATAAACTATTTTATATGGCCGAAAGGGTTGGATGGGTCCTTTAACGTGTGTTTTCTGCTCTGATAATGAGTCGGTTAACCATTTATTTCTTACTTGTCCTTTTATGTTTGATTTCTGGTGTGCATTTAATACATGTAATATTCATAATGTTACACTATAATTATCTTCAATTTCTGCTTTACGGGATTCTGCTTTGTAATTATCTGGAATAGGTAGACGATTTATATTATCCATAATGGCGGTGGTATTTTGGGTTCGGTAGAATGAACGGAATAGAGTGATTTTCTCCAACCTTAGTGTTCTATCATTTAATACTTTTATTCTTAAAGTGACGAATTTCTTCCATATTTGAATAGATACCAATAGTTCTCTAGAACATATGTGTCGGGATGATTCGGTTCTTACTATCACTGAAGATTAGGTCTTATTCAATGTTATCTTTTGTGTTGTTCTAATTTGGGACTTTGATTGTGGTGGTTGTAAATAGTAGATGGTTTGTTCTTTACTTTCTGCAATGCACTATTTCTATTTTGTATGATTTTCCAAAAAGTAATGGAAAATGACAGGTATTTTGCTTGATTTTGTCAAAAAAAAAAAAAACTATTTTATATGAATTTTTGGATTTAAGAAACTAAAAATATTTAAATAAAATTAATGATGAAGAAAAATGATGATGTGATATATTTGAAAATTTTAAAAACTTAAGTTTGTGTATTAAGAATTGAAGATCAAATTGCATGAAATAAAATATTCACTCCATCTCTCAAGAAATGGAGTCAGAGAAGACGGTTGTCTTACCAGAAGACCTGTCCCTGAGTCAAGACTCAAGAATTCTAATATTCTAATATAAAGATTCCTGAACAAAATAGAAAACTATGTTTGTACGAATGTACCTGCTCAATTGTCCTGCTGGATAAAAGAACTCATCCTTTTCATATAGTAAATTTTGGTGAGGATGACTAAATGTGCAATATTTTTATTTTGTCCGACTAAAACTAAATCCATGTATACGCCCCTCTTTTGTTACGTAATATTATTCCTTTTTTTGGGTATCAATCAACAATTTCAAGTCAACAGTCATGCTGTGTTTGTATTGCCAACAAAGTGAATAATATAGAAATCAAGTCTTCCATAAGAAACTACATCAACAGAAATCCTTTGGTGGGGATGGGTTATTCTTTCTTTTACATTTTTGTGCGTACAAGGTAAGAAAAATTAAAAATATGTTTGTAATTATGTATATTTTTGAAAATAAAAAATATGTTTATAATGATTTTTTTTTAAATTTGACTCCTTCAAAAAAAAAAAATTTTAATTTTTGACTCCTACGCCGAAATTTGTCTCCGTCCCTGAGTGCGTACACAGACACAATAATGAAAAGAAGGGTCAATGATGTTGGTCGGTAAAATCTAAACCGTTCGTTTGGGATTTCGATCAAGAGGAGTTATTACTGTCCAGATTTAGATTTATGGAGCCTAAAACGAAATCCGGACATTAACTAACTCAAATTTTGAGTTATGACAGAGGATGCAAATTCCAATGATGTTCTTTTTTAAAGCTGAAGTAGTAGGCGAAAGCCTAATAAAATCTCAATCAATAAAAGCAGTCCGCAAAATTACACTGCAAACAAAGTGACACAATAATGAAAAGATGAAAAGAAGGATCAATGATGTTGGTCGGTAAAATCTAAACCGTTCGTTTGGGATCTCGATCAAGAGGAGTTATTACTGTCCAGATTTAGATTTATGGAGCCTAAAACGAAATCCGGACATTAACTAACTCAAATTTTGAGTTATGACAGAGGATGCAAATTCCAATGATGTTCATCATTGAGCACTTTTTTAAAGCTGAAGTAGTAGGCGGAAGCCTAATAAAATCTCAATCAATAAAAGCAGTCCTGCAAAATTACTAATTCTGCAAAACTAAGAGGAGGCAGTAGAAGAGATGAAATTAATTAAAGATCCATACCAGAAACATGGGCACAGCTAGGGGTGTGCAATCCAAACCCCAAACAAACAATGAAATAATAATGCACATAAAATGCATTCTGAATGTTATTAAATGTACGTAGAAAGTAAACTAATATGTTGTTCCCTGGGCTACATCAATCTAGTACATCTGCATGTGAGTATTAATATCATTAAAATAATTACATCAAATCAATAGATTGTTCATCACGGAGTTCGACGATGATGCGATTTTCAGATTTTATAAAGTCCAAATATCACACTAAAAATACTTTATGTACACATATAATAGTTATTACAAATAGTAGGACATCGATCCCATTTCCCACTATTAAATTTGCCTAGCTAGCATGTGAGCAAAGCAAGCTTTCTTCAACTATCTTTTAATTCCTAACATGCAAAGTCCACAAACAACAAATAATTTGTTCTCTCTCTCTTTCTTTCCTTCGATCACTGAAAAGACAAATCCCACCAGCGACAGCGACTACTATCTCGTTTTGTTTTGTTTTGTTTTGTTTTTGACTTTCTTTGCACTGGCACTGCCAGCTTTTTAAAGTCAGACTCTGACTTTCCATCTCCTTTCTGCCCATTTGACCAGGCCGTTGAAAAAAAAGGTGACCCAAAATTAAATGATCAAGTGAAAAAGAAAAACAAAAACAAAACAACAGTCAGCAGTTTAGTTGGAAAAAAAGATACATTAATAACTAACTTAATTACTTGGCGTGTCAACGGGCAAGATCTCTCAGACTGTTACTGAGAATCAGTCTGCTAAGAGTAGGGGTAGGTAATGGGTCTCGTCAATCTTTGGAGTGGCATAAGTTTAATTTCCATCATTTGTGCGGATTAGGAAGACATATTCTTGATTCAATTTCAAGCTCCTCTTTAGGGGTTAGGTTATAAGAAACCAGATTTCAGTTTGCTCAACCAATGAGTATCTTACTTTGAAATCCATCACTTAAATGTTAATGTCAATTCACTATATTTTTTTTCACTCTGTATGATTGATACCGGATGTTTGGTATTCTTGACGTTGTACATGATTTCAATGAAATTCGTGGAACATCCATTTTTTATCAAAAACAAAAAGATCACTAGATGCAAGAGCCTACTATAGTCTATAGAGTTCTTTCAACAAAGAAAAATGAACATAAACTAGGGGCGCAAAGCGAAAGAGAAAAAAATAGTCTGGATTTTTATTTTGGAGATGGATGCGCATTGATTTTACTTCTATTCGTATTTCACATGGGCTGAGAGTTGAAAGAGAAACGGCCCAGTAAAGTACCTTATCCAGCTCTTACCGAAGTCAAGGACACGATCACTTGAGTTAATAGAAGAAATGGACAGACAAAGGTTAAAAAGGAAAACACAATTGAAGACTTGTAGTCCATGTCCATCCAACTATGATTTATTCATTTGGACGATCCAGCTTCCGTTGCTGGGCTTGGATCTTGATTACAACAACAAACATGTTCTTGAGTCTAATTCTTTTAAAATTAAAATACAAATGGAAGGTACATATATATTCAAATAATACTTACTATTCAATTTGTTACAAACGTGCATCGCAACTATGCTCTTAACAATAATATACAATTTTAAACAAGTGTTCAATTTTTACAATTTAAGAATCATTTTATAGTCCATCAAAGAATAATAAAATTTAATATAGTTAACAAATATTTTAATTTAATAATTTTTGATGGACTATCAAATAATACTCTAATTGTATAAAATCTGAGACATAATTAATCCATAGGTGTAAAGTTCAATAATACTTTTATCAAAACAAGGATCGTCAAACGAATCCGTCCCTATCATTAATGAGAGAGTTAGAAGGAAACTTGTCGATTTCACTTAATATAGGGAAAGGCGGTGATGGTTTTAAATTGCAAAGCCATAATAATTGAATAAACCTAGTGATCTATTAGACTTTATTACAGTGAACTAAAGCAAAGCAAAAAGTTCCCTCTAATTTGTCTCCTAAATAGGACCGTCAATAGGTGAATTCATATCACCCGTGGAGCTGAAAAAGTTCTGTAAGTATGATTCTTTGCTTTTGAGCAATCAAATCAGTTATTAATGGTTCTGATTTAATAATAATAAATTTTCATACATTAAAATTCATATTTAGACTTTTCTATAGCTGTATAGATTAACTTGAGTTGTCAAAATTTCTCTATGGAGATCTCCGCAGAGAATATGTGTCGGTCAATGAATAGGGTAGGTACAGATGGATGTATTTTCATATTCATATCTGTTAAAATTTTCTTTATCCATATCCTATATTTATCTATTAACAAATGATTTTATCCATGTTCTACCTTTATCAATTAAGAATTTCAAATAATGAACGAGTAATGGTGGATAACAGATAAAAATAAAAATAATTCAATGCAAAAAATTATATGATGGATAAATAAATAATATAAAATAAATATACTAATAAAGTATGAATAATGCTTTAGATATAAGAAAAATCATATAATTTTTTCATATCAATTGTAATTAAAACTATATATTAATTTTTAATTTAATCTTATGTTATTAAATTAAAAAATAAAATATTATATATATTTATATAATTTATCATATATATAATGATATGAAATAAATCTTATCTATATCTTTATTTGATAAGTTAACGAATTTTTTTATTACTCATATTACATCCGATAAATTAATAAAAATAAAAATTTATTCATATCTATCTTATCATATCTGATAAAAGTCGGATAAATTGGCAAACGGATTTCATTGCTCTGCTCGTGAAGGATTTAGCATCTCCATCGCAACCTTACTATTTGCGCATTTTGTTTGTTCCTAGGCCAGTAGGCGTAGGCCCTCTCCACTAATTTTATTCGGAATTTTGGATAGAGTTGAGAGCACAAAAACAGTGGCGATCAATCAAGCACTATATACAGAATCCTACCACTGTTTTTGGGTTTTGTTTTGCTAATACATATAAATTAAAAAATTCACACGTTTATGAAATTTGTGATATCAGTGGTCGTAGTCGTTGCTGTTCAATTTTCCTTTGACCCTGATAAAACAGATTTTTTTGAGATAACAAGATGAAACTCTAAACTACTTAATTTAAATATATATAAAAAACTTTTTACATCTTTGCAATGAAAGAGATAATATTTTAAGAAATATTTCTATCCAGTCTCAAAAAAGAAAGAAAAAATATTAAATTTCTCCAACCACTCTTCACAAACTCTTTTTTTCCATAACTGAAAGATGGACCTCCTAAAAAGATGCAATATGAGAAGGCTACATTCAGTTTTTTTTTTTGTTTATTGAAAAAATGAGAGTTAAATTTTCAAATTTCATAATTATTTATAAATATTTTTTATTGGGATTTCGAACCCACAATCTTCTATACATAATTTTTATTTTTATTTTTTGACACTAGATTAAAACCGGATTCTCTTCACATATCAGCTTCTATAGATAAAATAGAAAAACAGTGATGAAGGTCAGTGTCCTAAAAGAAAATAGAAAGAATTTCCCATTGCAAAAGTGGTCCTGGTGCTGTGGTGCATGAAATGATGATTTTATGGCTACTTACTGGCGGAGAATAATTCATAGCAATAGCATTTCGAGTACCCCCACCTACTTTCTCTTTTTCAACCCTAACGAAAAGAGGGAATAATATCAGTGTATGGCACGGTATCAAAATTCGGCTTGGTCTGTTCAATATTATTTCAATGCAATTTGGTTTGTACGTACTACCAACACCACAATCCTTTTTAGGGCCTGTTCGGTAGATGATTTGTCTGTGGGAATTCATGGGGATAGGAATGGGTTACCAATTTGTAAATTAAAGATTCTCAATGGTAAAAAAAAATTGGAAAATTTTATAAGTGGGTGTTGATTATAGATGGGAATTTTCTAGGAATTTTTTTATTTTATATTTAAACTTTGCAAAGAAATCACACTATCATAATTTGATGGTCAAATCATGCTTTTGGACAATGAGAAAAAAAAGGACCTCGTATGAGCTCCAACAGTTGGGAAAAAAAAACGTAGGTCGGAGGTGATGTTATTTTTCCTTTGGTAATGAGTTAGAAAAAGAAGAGAATAATGAAAATGAGAAAATTTTTAGAAATGAGTTGGAGTCACCGAACAGTAAATTGGAAAAACTAACCATCAGGTTAATTTATCCAATAATATCCATGAGTAAAATGTCTACCGAACACCCCTAGAGCCTGTTCGGTGTACATGAGAGAATGAATATGGTATTAGAATTTGAGCTGATTACCGGCCGAACAGGCAAGAGTTTTAGGCAGGTGGGTTTGGGCCTGTATATATATATCTAGAGAGGCCAGCACTCTCTATGTTTGGTTTTTATTTTATTTTTTCGGTTTAATTCTAGCATACATTCGAATTTATATATACTCAACTTTAATAATATATATATGATATTATTTGAATTAAGGGATTAAAGTTAAAAGTAGTTATAATTATTTTAGTTATGACATGTATGAAATTGGAATTAGTTTGTGATTTAATTAGAAATAAATTACTAACTGTAAACAACAAATCCGTCCCTGGTCCATTTGAGAAGTATAGTTTGGTTTTGGATCGTTAAATCTAGAATATGACTTATTTTCTTTGGCAACAACATTTACATCAATTAACAAGGCTTGTTTTGGTGAAATTTGTTGACTGCTATGAAATGTTACAAAAAAGCACTTATCGGTTTGATAAATTTCAGACGAGAGACGGCTCTCTAAATTAAAGTTGATTCGTATACAAAATTAAAATGGATTAGATATTATATCACTGTTCCAGAAGCTGATGTGGTGGTCCCTCGAGTCCTTGCGTCCGTTCTTTAAAAAGTGAGGTGCCATTATTGTTCTTGTCTTCATTTCTAAACTTAATTCTACAGTTATTTTTGTCATAAGATTAGGTTTATATTCAAAACTTCAATTCAAACAGTAAAACTTGGAAGATTCCTCTCAGCTGCACTTACATGTATAAGCAGTTTTACCAGAAGTTCACATTTACCCTTCCCAGCCTAGTAGAGAATTAAATAAAATGACACACTTTTCTGGAATAAAATTCAGCAATGGTAGCTATCAAGGAACACAATTTAGCAATTCTGGCCTAACGTATTTTTAGCAATTTTGGTGTCTCAAGTCTCTCCAGATACACATGGCACAGTACATAATCGATCCTTCAAT
This sequence comes from Schoenoplectus tabernaemontani, assembly GCA_037127355.1. Classification (NCBI taxonomy): domain Eukaryota; kingdom Viridiplantae; phylum Streptophyta; class Magnoliopsida; order Poales; family Cyperaceae; genus Schoenoplectus; species Schoenoplectus tabernaemontani. Next base: position 24,567,046 of record CM073752.1, on the reverse strand, counting down.
TTCTCCCTTTTAATTTCTTTTAGAATTTCGTTCCAATTTTGAAAAAGGGTAAAATCATAAAGCCAAAGAGAAAAATATAAAAATCCATATTAGTGAGATTACACAATTAACAGAACCGTACCGCATATTTTGGGGATGCGTACATACAGGTGTACTACAATGCAGTACACTGCTGCTCTCAGTAAAAAGTTTCAAAAGATGAGATGTGATATGACATTATTCTGGTAGTTGGTGCAAGGCACACTTTTCAATAGACAAGGATTTTTGTAGAGGTTGCCGCATCCGATACAATTTGATCTGGTTCATCTGCATTCGAATTTAATTTGATTTGATTTTTTAAAAAATAAATTAATCCGATCCGAAATCAAATGATTTATAATTCAATTAAAATCTATTAAAAATCTAAATAAAGCATAATATATAAATAAATCCGATCCGACCGATTTAATCTTAAACTCGACCTGATCCGACCCGACCGATTACCACCTCTAAATTTTTAACACACAATGAGATAGATACCTCAGAAATAAGAACTTTTATTTTGTTTATCACTATATTATATTCTTTCCACAAGTTTGCCTCCGTTTTCAAACTTTTAGCAACTTTTCTCCTCTTTGATAAACATATGCGGACAAAAGATATCTCCCCATCTAATTCATATGCAGTGAACGTATGTGGCTGTGAATACATGGGTTCAGATTTTTTTATTTCTATTTTTTTTTATTTTTAAGCAAGCAATAAAATTATATATATATATATATATATATATGAGTGAGTATCATAGATAATCGTTTTTATCCGTTTAAACGTAGATGTTTACATAAAATTTGTGAAGTATGTATTCATAAAGTAGAGATAATGTTATTAAAAATTTTAAAATATGAATATTATTATTAAAATTTTTAAAAAATAGAGATAGAATTTTTTTTTTCCGGAATTAAATCATGATAATAAATTGTCCAGTTTCAGCCCATGTTGAACCGATGAAAGGCTATAAATAGGAACACCCTGGCATCTCCCCAATTCATCCAAAGCGTGAAAGAAGAAAAACAGTACTTCATACATTACAAGCTCATTTCATAAATCACAACACAACACATCAGAAGAGAAGATGTCTTGCTGTGGTGGTAGCTGCGGATGTGGGTCTGGCTGCAAATGCGGCAATGGTTGCGGAGGGTACAGTCTGCTGCTCTCCTTTTATACCCTACACACCCACACACTCCACACACCCACACACCCATAATAGCACATATATGCCGGCCTGTAATTACAGATAATTCATGTCTAGCACTAAATTCAATTGATTGCGTGACATCATTTTAAGAATTTACCTAAAGCAGCATTAACTCATAAAAACCTCAGAACAAAAAAAAATGCAAGATCTTCTGAATTCTGACAGTTCTTTAATTTTGTAACCCCTAATCTCTGAATTATAAAGACTAATATGTTATGTGTTTTTTGGTGGCCTGTAGATGCAAGATGTACCCCGATCTGTCAGGTGAAGTGATCAGCACCCAACAAACCACCATCCTTTTCAATAATCCATCAAAGAGGTTTGCCTCTCAATGAGCTCTCAATCCCAATACACGGATTAACTTTCTGTATTTTGATATTTAATTTTAATTCACTAAGCTAGCTACAGATATAACCATACATACATATCACATAACAGTATAAGATGCAAATAATTCCTTACTATAATGGTCTCAGAGAGTAGATTTCCTCATTAAATATTGACATAAAAGACCTTTATCATCCAAATCATTCTGATATTTGAAAATAATCTCAAAGGTTAACATATCTAAGTCCATTGCAGTTCTAAGCTACAAAGTACAAACCATGCTGAGAGCAGGGGCGGATTTAAGGGGGATTGGGGTTCCGTCTCTCCAATCCCTCAAAAGTTATACATTGGGGTTGAAATTTATTATATATTTTTATTTCGTGTGGAGTATTAATCCCTCTTAATTTATCAATTTTTATTCTCTAACGGCGTAAATCAACATTCTTATATTAAAATCCTGACTCCGTCGCTAAAATAGATGTCATGAGCTGATCCCCAATCTGTTTATTTAATGGTTCAGGGCATTCTTTGACTTTGAGATGGAAGCTGGGAGCGAGAATGGCGGCTGCGGCTGCAAGTGTGGATCAAACTGCAGCTGCGGCAGCAACTGCTCTTGTAGCAAATGAAGCTAATTTTGATTATATCTACATATAGGCTTTCGGGGATTTGCTATGTCCAATGGTTTCCTACTCTCCACAGAGAGTTCTTTATATGAAGTTATTATATGTATGATGTATGATGTGATGCCTAAATAAGAGCACTTGTGTGGACTAAAGCATTATATAATCTATCGATGTCTTATATGATATAAAATCATTTGGCACCACATGTATGTTTACTTTCTCATTTGTTTCCATTCCCCTAATCTGCAGCCCTGTTTTTCTTCTCTGCTCTTAAAGTTGAAACAAACAGAAGACGCCCCATAGACCATAGTAAAAAGTTAGTAGCAAACAAATTAAGAAACACATTCACACTAAATACTTTGTTTTACCATTGCGTGTCAAACAGTCAATTCCTATTCATAATACAATGTTAATTAACCCATGTATGAAACATTTAAACATTCCAATTTTTTTTTTGAAGTAGCAAGCAATTGCTTGCTAAAATTTCATTAATAAGAAAATTATTTACATTGGGTCTCTGTAACTTGACACCCCTTCCAATTATTATAGCTCCGCATAAACTGTCATCCCTATGCACACACATTAGCTCAGTTCTAGAGGAAATGGATGAATTATACTGGTTGCCTACTTAGCTAAATCATTTTTCTCTCGCTTGGCTCCTTGGGCTTTGTGAACTGAATTGTGACCAAACAAAACAAGCGGACAAAGGTCTCCTTGTCCGTTCTCGGAGCAAGATGCACCGCATTGGGATCCTCTATCCGAATTATCAGCTGCATTCCTCTTCAGTTCTGTTCGCTCGGCTTGCTGATGTACTGGCGGGATCGTTTTGCAGTACTAGTCATGTCATGTGGAGTCTACATATAATCAACGAGAAACCTCTCTTTTCATCGCGGAAATAAGTTCGTAATTCGAAAAACGTTGGGTAGGGTGAAAAATTTGACGTTTATATATAATACGGATATAATTTGATAATAATTTATTTTATATAATATAAATAAAATATATATTATAATAATAAAATATTAAAAATATATTAAAAAAATAAAAAATTCTGGTTGGACTGGCTATCCATTCATCCATTGCGGCTGCACACAGGCGCTAATTCTCCCTTTCTTAGTTACCAGGATAGTGATAAGTTTATTATGGATATAATTTAAGAATTGTTCATTTTATATAATATTAATAAAATATATATTATAATGATAGAACATTAAAAAAATATTAAAAAATAAAAAAAATTATTTAAAATAATATATAATGTGTTTTTTTTGCTGAATAATTCGTGAATAAAACGTTTTTTGACCAAAAAAATGCACTGTATATTAAATTGACAGATTATTCATGAAATATCCGGCTATGGGTGAAAAACGAATTATTCACGAATCTTGTCACTATGGTTACCGGTAGTGTATTAAAATCAGAATAGATCATAGCTAATTCGGACGGATTAGGACAGGTTGATTTTGGGAGGGTGCGGCCGCGACCCATCCTAAAATCATGGGTTAGATGGATTGGGACAGGTTGAAGAGCGGAGCGGGTCGGGTCGGGTATTTTGGACTTTTTTTTTCCAAAATTAAAAAGTAACTCAAATAAATCTAAATAAATTCTCACAAATTCCGAAAATCATAAAATACTTATTAAAAATATTGAAAATATATAATCATTAATATTCTTGAGCAATTTTTATTTTTTTTACAACTCAAACTTGATTTTTCTGGTTTGGAGTGGGTAAACGCCGGTTTTTTTTTTTTCAAATTTAATGGGTTTCAACGGGTTGGGTCAACGAGTTAGATGGGGCGGGATGGGTCGGGTACGAGGTTTTTTGAGGTGGGTTTTAGATGTTTTTTTTGAAAAAAATTGGCCACAACAAGTGGTAGGACCATGGGTTACCCGTGGCACGGGTTAGTACGGGTTTTGCCTCGGGTCGTGGCGAATCGGGTGGCGAACATGAGTTTGACAGATCGGGTTTGACCCATCCGAATTTTTTTTAAACACTTACCAAAGCTGCAAAAGATCTGATCATTGGAATTTGTGTATCATTTACTACTTTTGTAGTCTTTTTTTATATAGGTGGGAATCACTTGATAATGGATTATTTAAATAATTTTGATAATAGTCTCTACAATAAATATAAAAAAATTAAAAAATAGAATTTTTTTTTATAAATATGTTATTCTATTTATAAATTGATAGTGATTTAAATTTTATATAATTTTATTATCGTTTGATACTTCATCAAAGATCATAAAAAAATTATATAATTTGCAACCGTTACAATTTAGGACGGGGATCACTTGACAATGGGTTATTTTGACAATCTTGACAATAGACTCTAGAATAAATATAAAAAAAATAGAAAAGACCTTATAGATAGGATCTTTTTATTTATAGGTTGATAGTGATTCAAATTTTATAGAATTTCATTATCATTTGATACTCCATTAAAAACCGTTAAATTGTAGGGGGGGCTGGGCGGGGATCACTTAACAATGGGTTATTTTTAACAATTTTGACAAATTGACTCTAGAATGAATATAAAAAAAACTTTATATATATCTTTTTTATTTATAGATTAATAGTGATTCAAATCTTATATAATTTCATTATCATTTGATATTCCATCAAAGATCATCAAAAATAACGTTCATTAGACATCCTCATCTGCTATTTATCTGTTTAGTGTTGAAATGTTCATTAGACATCAGTTAGCAGCTTGCTGCCACTTAACTGCAAAGCAGATATTTCTACTGTAAGGATGAATCTGCACTAAACATCAAGTCTCTGAAAAAAGCACAAGCTTTTACTTTCAAGCAGGGGTAAGTACTCATTACAATTTATGACGTTGACGTTAAATTTTAACTGGAATGAAAAAACGTTCATTTGCAAAGAAGGCTGTTGCAAGCATCTTTACGAGACGATCAAGTTTTAAATAAAAACTTCAAAAAAAAAGTTGGAGAAGAGAACGTGCACAAGTAGCAAAACAGGAAATATGCGCGAGTTACAGTATAACATAACCTAGGTATACACACCTATACAAACTGTATGTACATTGACTAACACTTGGCTCCAGCTCTCTGACACTAAACCAAACTACACTTTTTTACAAAAAAAAAATACTAAAAACACCAGCAAATCTATACAGTACAGGCACCAGTAAAGTGAATGATCTTCAGGATTGACAGAGCCAATCTTGAATGGCAAATCGAAGAGCATGGTTCGGAGTGAGGTTGAGATGCTTAAGCTTCAAGTTTGTCATCGGTGAGGTCTCTCTCCCATTCTCCAACCAGTCACACAACGCTCGCCCCTCATATGTGAATCCATCTGCCGCCACCTGTGGATCATGCATGATTTCCTGCCATTGACATAATTAATCATGATTTGTTCAATTAAAGAACATAAACCAAAACGTCTTCATATGATGACTCCGATCTTCTTTCCAACCAAGTAGTACTATTTGTGTTCAAACTCTGTTGTCACTCTCTCATATATATATATAGAGAGAGAGGTGTTATGGTGCTTTGCAAAGCAAAAAACCCATGTTGTTTGTTGTTGTTGTTAGGAGGAGCATTTTCGCACTGAATAACTTTCAATGCAAATGAAAACATCCCTGAACAGTAATCTAAATTATCAGGGATTTTTTAAATAACTAGCAAATAATCCTCTCTAACAGAAGTAATATACTTTATTTACCTGAAGTATTGGGCAAAGAAAATAGGTAGGAACAGGCCTTTCCTTGATCATATGCAACTGCTCAAGATCTCTGACGACCTCAGGTGTCAACTCAGGTTGAGCTCGTGCATTCATGTCACAGCACTTGAGACCAAATTCTGCGAGTTTCCGTGCCACATCAGCTGGCCACTCCCCGGCAGTCTTATCCAACACTGATGCAAGCTTCTCAGAAGCAACTGCTCTCCTAACCTCATTTGCAAGCCCTAGAGGGGGTTTGCCTGTCAGCAGCTGGAGCACTACGATCCCAAATGAATACACATCAGACTTTGGGCTCCGCAATTCATTCCTCTGCAAATCTGGGTTCATGTATGGGAATGAACCCCTTTGTTCAGTGCCTCGCTGGTACGAAGTAAGGTATACAGTGTCATCTGGCATGAGGTGGCTGATGCCAAAGTCACCGATCTTGCACCTGAAATCAGAGTCAAGTAAAATGTTCTCGGGCTTGAGGTCAGCATGCACAATCTTTTCAGGTCTAGAGGAATGAAGGAAAAGGAGAGCGCTTGCAATCTCTGAAATGATGCGGGCCCTGGATCGCCACTTCAGCGGGGTTGCATGGCTGCCTCGAGAGAAAAGACGCTCCTGGAGAGTTCCATTTGGGAAGTACTCAGAAACTATGCAGAGTGCTTCGGGGCATGCACCGATAAGAGAGACCAGATGCGGGTGCCTGAACTTGCTTAGCACATTCACCTGAAAATTGGCGTAGAGGGATATGTCACTGATTATATCATGTGGTGTTTTACTTTTGCATCAGGATGATGGTCAAGAAGACAATACCTCTTGTTCGAACTCCATCAACCCTTGAACATTATGAGGATGCAATCTCTTAATTGCCACGCTGCTGTTCATCATCTCCCCTTTATAGATGGTACCATTGCCTCCCTGGAAGAGCTTGAAGCTCTCAGAAAAATTGCAGGTAGCAGCCTTGATATCTGCCAAGCTAAATTCCCTGAAATTGCAAGTGTCATCTCTCAGACCGGTCATGTTATAATTTATGACTTGTATGCCAGTTCGCCTCGGCTCCTTGCCTCCGTTCTGTGTACTTTTCTGCCTCTCGAGCTGGAGTATCTCAATGGAGGACTGAAGCACCTCCAGCTCCGCAGCAGCCTCAAAGTGCCGGTCAGAGAGCACCTGTGCATGCGAATCAAGGAGGGATAGATTAAACATTGTATCATCTGCCTCTTTCAGGGCTTTTTCTCGCAGGTTTAATAGAACTTGGTGTTGCTCCCTGGCTGTTTTCAGGAGATTTTCAAGCGCTTCTCTCGACTTGACTTCCTGTGCTTGTGCTGCTTCAGAGGCTTTGACCTGGCAAGTGCGTTAAAATAATTTTAGCCAGTTATCATACTAGGCTTGTGCGCTCTTCATGACATACTAGAAACATGAGTATAATCAGGCCAGTTCAATAAACTTTCATTTTAAATATTATGCTCACTCTTTTCAATGTGTCGTCAATTTCTCTTTCCATCTCTTTACGCCTGAGAAGCTCAGAAAAAGCTGCACTCCTTGATTGTTCAGCTTCCTTTATGACTTCATTCAGATCATCATACGGATATTCCTGCTGATCGAACAGAAAACTATTTAGAAAAAGAAACCCAAAAAATGGCTTCCCTCAAAGACAGAAAAGACCAAAATCAGTGGATCACAATACCTGTGGTGTCAGTTTTGACTGGAACCTGACATCAGCAGTTAAATCAGGCCAGAATGGTGGGGAGCCACCCAAAGACGATGAATCATTCAAATAAGATATCTTAGCACCATACGTGGCACCCCTGTTAGAACCAATTACTCCACTGGCTTTAAAAATGGTATGCTCGATCTGATATAGATCAACAGGTTCTAGGTGAGTTTCACATTCGTTCTCTGATTCTTCAGTACTGGTACTTGACACACTGAATCTGATTCTCTTTGTAAGAGAGGAATCATCAGCGTTGTAAATTTCTGGGCTGGTGATAATTGTTTCTCTAGTCCATACATGCCTTCCCTTGCTGACAAACCATACTTCACAAAATGCAGGCACATTCTTTGCTAAGAAAGTTGCTTTGCTGGAATTGCCTGGCAACCTGAGACCACTGTGTAAAGCAGACATATCAAATCTATGTCAATTTCAAAAAGGCATGAAAATTAGAAGCTAAATGTAAAGTAGACATCAAATCAAAGACTTTTTCCAATGCTGTTGAAGTATTATTGAGTCAACATTCAAATTTGTTAGGTATTGCCAAATCAGACCAAATACAAATTGTGCTTGTTTCTAATGGCATTTACTCTTACTAATATACAATTTAAAATTGATTGATTGCTAGAGAGATGCCTATAAATTTCCAATGTTTTTGCTTTATGCTGGTAGCTGTTGCCAAGCGAGCATGCATTGGATGGTATGGCCACGCCTTGCTAGTCAAATTAAAGCAAAACCCACTCAGGCATCTAGATTTTACAAATAACCATGCTACTAGTTTCCATATAGCTAAATATTGTCAAGTTTATAAAAAAAAATTGTAAAAATAAAGACTCAAAAGCCCAGAACTTCTATAACCTAGATATCTACACTCTTTAATTTGGTTCACTTATGAGTTTGATGAAAACTGTAGTCTGACAATTCCAATGAAGATTGTAGAAATAATATAGTGCTTTATTGCAAATGAAGTTTTCCATACTTATCAGGTGCAGATCCAACAATAAGCTTCCTAATGCCATTCTGATTAACTAAATCCACAATTCCATTCTGAATCTGGTCACACTCTATTGCAGCAAAGCTGGCTTGCACCTGAATTTACAAAATCATAACCCCCTTAACAGATTAGTTGGTTGAAGAAAATGGTACCATTCAATTGCATCAGCATAAGCTGATAAAATGAAGTATATTGAAGAGAAGAACCTGAGACTTGTGACAGTACTCGCGGTAACCGCGCAAAATTTTTCTTGTTTCAGCCTTCTCTGTTCTTCTATAATCTCGAACCAATTCTTCTGTTGCTTGACTTACTGGAATTTTCCCCACTGGATTTAATTGTAAATTGTTCAAATAAGTACAAAAAGGTCCCAATAATTACTTAAAGCAAGATAAAACAATGGCAGGATAGGAAAATATTTTCTGCCGCAGATAAAGTGCATTTAATCCTCAATTTTCTTTTTCCCGATTCATAGAATTCACAAAAAATATAAGAAAAATTCTTATTTATAAATGAGTATCTGAAATCACACGGATTATAATCGTTAAGTTTGCTCTTATACGTTTATACATATCTTCTGTCACGACAATGGCTCAAGCCGATGATCTAATTTTCCAAATTATTAATTAGACTCTCTTTGTAAAGAAAACGACCAAGTTCCAGAAGATTTTGCATTGATTCCCTAATATTACACAATTAAAACCAGCCGGTCACACATAGATAATTAAATTGCTAAGTAGGAAAGAGGAAAAGAGGAGGAGGAACCGGGAAGGGGGGGGGGGGGGGGGGGCAACTAACAGGGTGTGGGGATAACAGGAGAGGGCTGGTAGATATGGAGCAGGACAATCTCGGTGCAACCGAATCGCCGGAATGTCCAACGAAGCAGGCTGAGAGTCTTCCCGGAAGATTTCCCGACCGCCACGTGGAGCTTGAATCCAGAGCTGGAGGACGCGGCGCCGGTGGAGACGGCGAAGCGGGGTTGAGTAGTGAAGCGGTAGATAGAGGGACTGGGCGGAGGGGAGGGTTTGAGGATCTCCATCAAGGCGGAGGAGACGGTCAACTGGGCTCTCCAGTTGAGGCGGTCACGCACGAGGGATGGGTATTGCTATCGCTGCTCTGACCTCTCCGTGCTGGTTTGAGCATGGAGTAGGGGAGGGGAAATCGATTTTATTTAAAAAGAGAGGGCGGAGACGAGGCGTTGGACTGTCGGATAATGGTCCTCTGTTTCGCAGTACCGTACAACGTAAAACATCATCCGTTGAATAACTTCAAGATTCGTGTCAGATCGAATCACGAAAAACGTTGGACGGTCGTTTATTCCTTATTATACGGTACCGCATAGCAGAGGACAGGACTGTGGTGGGGACGTGGGGTGCAACCAGGAAAGTTCGTGTCTGTACAGACTAGACCTGTCACCTGCTCGGTTTTTATTATTTCGTGTTGACTTGTACTAACAGAGTGACCAATCGGATGTCTGCGCTGTAGTCCAGTGGGTCATTCCCTTTTACAACCCGGTTTAGTCGCTTTTTATTATGAGAAGGATCAGTTGACAATGATTTATTTTGATAATAATGATAATGGACTTCTAAATAAATAGAAAAAAAAATTTAAATGAAATTTTTTTTGATAAATATGTTCTTCTACTTTTAGATTGATGGTCATTCAAATTTCATGTAATTTCATTATCATTTGATTGTCCATCAAAGACCGTTAAATTGGAACCGTTGCAAATTGTATGAAATTTTGATGGTCTTTGATGGACTATCAAACGATAATAAAATTATATGAAATTTGAATGACCATCAATATATAAGTAGAAGAACACATCTAAAATGTTTTTTCTATTTTTAAGATTTTTTTGTATTTATTTAGAGATCCATGTCAAGGTTGTCAAAATAACCCATTGTCAATGGATCCCCGCTCTTTTATTATTTATCAATAACAATTTAATCCTACCAGTAGTTCGTTTGATAAATTAAAAAATAGTATTAAAAAATAATTATTTTGAAAGAGTGATATAATAGTGTTATTTTTGAGAAGCGGTAGAAAAATAATATTATTGACTATTTGGAAGAGTAAAAATATAATTTGACAGTTATTAATCAGAATAGTTAAAATATATATAATTATGATATTAATGATGATGATAAAAAAATAATAATAAATAATAATAATAATAATAATTATAATATAATTATAATATAATATCAATAATAATGTAATCATATCATATCTCTTGCTGCTTACCCTCATCCTACTTTATCTATAATAATATAATATAACATAATCAAATAATAATAAAAATAATAATCATAATAAATAGTAATAATATAATATAAATATAATCATAATCATAATATAATAAAAAATATAATCACAATCATAATAACAATAATATAATAATAATTATAATCAAAATAATAATAATAATATAATAATACTAATAGTGATGATAATATAATAATAATTATGATCATAATCATAATATAATAATATAATCATATAATCATAACCATAATAAGATAATAATACTAAATAATATAATATAATAATATAACATAATTAAATACTAATCTCTATACCGATGAGAGCTAATCCGATATACCACATATAGCTTGGTATACCGAATTAGCACTATTTTGCTTAGCCAAAAATTCATTTGGCAAATTAATTTATTGGAATAGTATTGCTATTCCTATTTTTTGCTATTCCACGGAGGGTCAGATCCATTTGGCAAATCAAGGAATAACTTTAGAAGAGTGATGAAATAGTATCTTTTTGGAAGAGTGGTATTCTTGACTATTCGGAAGAGTGAAAATATCATTTGACAGTTGTTAACTATAATAGTTAAAATATGGATAATTATGATGCTAACAATTATGATGATAATAAAAATAAAAGTAATATAATAATAATAATAGTAACAATAATAATAATAATGATGATGATGATGATAATAAAAAATAATAATCATAATCCAAAAATATAACCATAATAAATAATAATATAATAAAAAAATTATAATCATAATCATAATCATAATTTTAATAATATAATATAATATATTCAAATAATAATTATAATCATAATCATGATAATAACAATAATAATCATAACCATAATCAAAATAATATAATTATAATCATAATATAATAAATAATAATAATAATAATAATAATAATAATTATAAATAATTATAATCATAACCATAATCAAAATAATATAATTATAATCATAATATAATAAATAATAATAATAATAATAATAATAATAATAAATTATAAATAATTATAATCATAATAATATAATAATCATAAATAATCATAATCATAATAATATGATAACAAAATAATCATATTTATATTCATAATATAATAATATAATACAAAAATAATATTTACTATAATATAATAATACTAATAATGGTGATAACATAATAATAATAATCATAATAATAATAAATAATATAATAAAAAAATAATAATAATATTAATATAATAATAAATCATAATCATAATATAATAATATATTAATAATAAATTATAATTATAGTCATAATTATAATATAATATAATCAAATAATAATTACAATTACGAGAGCTAATCCGGCATACCATCTATAACTTGATATACCGGATTAACACTCTTCTACTCAGTCTAAAATTCATTTGGCAAATTAATTCGTCGGAATAGAAATTTTATTCTTAGTCTCCTACGTTTTGCTATTCCATGGAGTGTCAAACAAACCTTAGTGAATAGTGATGAGTGTGACCGCATATATAATTCATTTTTATTATAAGCAATTACGATTGGAGTATAAATAAATACAATTTATATATTGAAACAAAACAAATATCTCGAACATTTATAAAGAGATTGCTATATTGAGTTTCGCATTAATCATCTTTATGAAGAACATTTTTTTTAGACAATACATCAAAACCTGATATTTTTTATTATGAAATATTATTTCATACTAAACGATTCGAAAATCATAAATCGATGAAGACGTCTAAATTCTGTCACAATTTTGCCAGTAAATGGATATCACTTTTTTTTAGAAAAATGAAGATATGACTAATTATTACTTCCTTTCTTAGTCTCATTTGTATCAAATACATTTCTTACCAAAGTCTTATTAATTAAACTTCATCGGAGATCAAAATCAAATCTTGGTCTCCCGGGCGGTGATATCGTTGACCGTATATTAGGCATGACGATTTTAGAAACAATTTAATTCTTACAATTTTGTTGTGAATTCCTTTAATTCATCAGATTATTGTTCATGTATCACAACAGTTCGCATTGATCCTTCTTCGAGTCATGCATGCATCGAACTTTTATAATATTGCAATCTTAGCTAACTAGATTCATTTTTTTTTTGTCCACTTGATTTAGTATAGAGGGAACTCATAAAAATTATAAAATTCTATGTGCATTTGTCTATTTCGAAAATCAACAAGATTAATTAGTTTAATTCGGAACTTAAGTGTTAGAATTTATAAAGATAAATTAAAAAAATGAGTTTGCAGTTTGTGGACCAAAAAGCTATGGTATCGAAAACCTACTCTTACTTTTATGTTTCTCTATTTCTTTTTTATTTTTGTTTGGATAAAATGTTTGATGTTTCCCTATTTCTTACATTAAACTTGTATGAATTATTTATATTGTTTTGTTTTATATAATATCAAATGTCGCCTAAATTATATGAAATTTAATAAGATTAACTGTTTTGTTTTGATTTGAAATTTAGATGTCAAAATCTGAAATATATCCCAGAATGTGAGTTTGTAGTATTTTGTGGCACCCAAAATCATGCATGGTATTAAAACCCTCCACTTACTTTTATGTTTCTCCATTTCTTTTTTCTTTTTGTTTAAGATAAAAAGTTCCCTATTTCTTATATTAATTGTGTTTCAATTTCATCAAATTTAATTCTGATTTCATATTTCATCAAATTTGCCTAAATTTTCAACAATAAGTTTATGGTTTTTATGAGATATCGAATTCCACTTGAATTATATGAATTTAACAAAATGATCAATCTATTAGTTTGATAGTATATCTACAAATCAGTTCTAATTTTAATTTTTCGTATTTATTTGAATAACCGTTGTCAATGGTCCCTATTAAGCTTGGTTTACAACATAGAAAGATATACAGGATAATATAGTCTATTTTATTTTTTATTTTTTATTTTTTTTCTCTTTCTTTCTTCCTTTTTTTTTTTTTTTAATTTTCACTATTATTTTTTTCTTTTCTTCACAATCTGTAATGTAAGATTTCATGCTTGTGATCCATGCAATTCTACAGGTTAATAAAATTTGGAGGTAAAACCTCCATCTTCTTTCATAAAAAATAATAATAAACTATAAATCTTTGAGGCCATTAAACTAAGCTACGCCGCATAGAATTTCAGTGGATTATTAATTACTACATATTATATTAATGCCAGTAGATTAAAATATTTTTCAAAATATATGAACTCAAATATATATTTTTTGAAATATATATCTTTAAAAAGTATTTATATTAATATTGAGAACATATAAGGGTTCAGAACTTAAGTTTCAAAAGAAAATCTCCCTTTTATATGATATCTTTCATATCAATTTAGAAAATTAGTTTCTTAAGGTGGAGATATTAGAAATTGTCCACGTCTCTACAATTCTACGCAGCATATACAAAGAATATTCTTCCCCTTTTTCGAAACTAAGATTTTTGACATTTTTATTCCAATAAGCAGCAGCACTTGCTGGTCTCGATTGTAAATAAATAATAAAAAAATGTTTGTCATTATATCACAACTTTCTGTCTTAAACAAATATTAGTTTTAGTTTTCACATTACTGTCATCCTGAGATTTCGCTATTTTATGTGGGAATTTTTGAGACAACCAATGACGACAACTAACGTGTTTATGTAACGCGACGATTTGATGAGAAAGTCAATATTATTATTTTTTGAAGTTGGAGCTAGATGTCAATATTATGTGAACCCAGTTTTATACCGTACGCACACCCTCCCTCTAATGGAGGTCTATCCACTATCCTGTGTCCTTGTTTCTTCTTTTCTCATTCCCTTTTTGTTTGAACGCAATACTATCATTGTCATTACAAAATAACGAAAATAATTTATGAGAAAAAAACCATGACGCGTTTCATAATATTATATATTGTCTGTCATCCAACCACCCTCTATCTCTCTGTTCTTGTCTTCTTCTTCTCTTTCCCTTTTTGTTTGAACGCGATACTATCGTTGTCAACGAAATAACGAAAATAATTTATGAGGAAAAAAACCATGACCCAAATCATATATTGACTATCATCTGTTGTGTATACAGGGCTGGAATTTCGTCCAATAAAATAATTCTCAAATAAATAATTAGAAATATAAAATTTTAAATATATTCAATAATTTTTTTACATTAAATAATATTTGAATATAATTCTTGCTAAATAATAATAATAATAAAGGATTTTTTATTAATTCTTAAAAAATGGTATAAAGGATTTATATAAAATATTATTAATTATTAAACGAATTGTTAACAAGTCAGTTCGACTTGCTCATTAACTTAACGAATCAGTTCGGCTTACTTGTTAACTTAACGAGTCAATCTCAAACCAATATTTTTTGTTCGTTAATTTAATGAGCCAATTTCAAACTTAGCCTAACTCGACTCATTTACAACCCTAAACATATGCTTTAACACGAGGGGTCTCATTGTAAATTGATCTTATATTGTTTGAAAATTGAAAGTTGGTTATTAAACAAAAAAAATGGCACTTCATATACCTCATCATCACAA
Source organism: Schoenoplectus tabernaemontani (assembly GCA_037127355.1). NCBI lineage: Eukaryota > Viridiplantae > Streptophyta > Magnoliopsida > Poales > Cyperaceae > Schoenoplectus > Schoenoplectus tabernaemontani. The sequence continues at coordinate 24,551,663 of CM073752.1, read as the reverse complement.
GTTACACTGCTTTTTTTTCTCAAAAATTAGAAAAAAAAACAATGCTTTTCAAATTTCTCGTTCATTTGAAAAAATACGAGTAAAAATATTGTATAATATTTGAACATCTTATGCGTTAAATAGTGAAAATAGCCAAAATACAAAATGAAAAAAAAAAAGAAGAAGACCGAAGCAACACAAGATGTGCCAAATTGTCATATGAAAAAAAAACTATTTTCTCAGTATATCCCTTCAATTCCTCGTTGTTGGCTCTTCAAAAAAACTAGCACTAATTTTCGCTTGCTGTAATATTAATGTATTTCAAATGATCAGTTTGCGAGATTTCGTCTTCAATTTAAAAAGTGATCCGGGATGTTCCGGTTAAAAAATTTGTCTACCAAGCTGATACTTCAACATTATTTTCGAAATACACCTCAGTACTAGTACTGTATTAAACCACAAATATTGTTAACTGGATATGTCAATTAGCATTGGATACGAAGACGAAGTCAGTTCACTTAATGAACGAGAAACTTATAAAATTTCAGATATATATAATTTTAATTGGACGTGCAAAATTAACGTTTGATTATAATGTATCAGGTCAACTCTACTAATATTCGGATCTACTATTATGTTATTGTCAGATTTTAATTTATATTCCAGCCAACATTGTCTTGTTATAACTAATAAAGAGTAAATAATTGATGCTTGCCCGCGAGAGAGAAATTAGCTGACGATCTCTAGGTCATATTATTTAAAAGTAAACTCAAAAGGATGGGATGAGGGATCCCTCGTATCTATTTATTTTATTTTGACAATCTTGACAACTATTTTCATATAAATTCATATAAAATCTTAAAAATAAAAATCTGACAAATATATTTTTAAACTTATGGATTGATCATGTTTCAAATTTGATGCAACTTGAGTATAAATTGAAATTTCATCAAAGACTATTAAATTTAAACTGTTAAAATTATCATATAATTTTAATGACTTTTGATAGAATATAATATGACACTCAAATTATATCAAATTTGAAATACAATCAATTCATAAAATAATATGTTTGTAAAGTTTTTTTTATTCTTAAGATTTTGCACGGTGAAGTTGGTTATTAAGACTATCAAAATAAATAATTTTCAAAAGTTCTCCACTCAAATTTAAAGGGTGGGATCGCTTGACAACTATTTATTTTGGTAATCTTGACAACCAATTTTATATAAATCATGAAAAATATCAAACAATTTTTTTACAAACACATTCTTAAACTTATGAAGTGTTTTAAATTTGATACAATTTGGATGTCATTTTATATTCCAATGAATATGATTAAAATTATATGATAATTGTAATGATTTAAATTTAATGATCTTTGATTGAATATCAAATGATATTCAAACTGCATTAAATTTAAACAATCAATCTATAAGTCTAAGAATATGTTTATAATTTTTTTTAAATTTATGTAAAGTTGGTTATCAAGATTGTCCTAAAGTATCCCATCAAATTTAAAATGGATGCCCATCTATTAAGGTAAAATTAAAAAAAAAACGCTATTCACCTAACTCGCTAAGTATGCATGCATTATCACGAGGTGAATGCTTGAAAACCGTGGAACAATGGTTCATCTCTGGTGATTACTCCTTACTGTCCTATATTAAACTTCAACATGTAAACGATAATTAAATTCGTTTTCACTTTGCTTTATATAGGGGCGTCAACGAGATCAAGCAGAAATATATTCATGTCGGTATCCTTTAATTAAGTTTATCCATTTTTATATATAACGGAAATTCATTGACAATGGTTAATTTAACAATCTTGATAATGGTTAACTGCTGCTATACTTCCTAGCCGGTGGCGATTTAAAAAAGATGGCTGACGATGTTAAGCCTACTACTCTTCGTCGGAATTTCAAGAACGTCGGCCAAGAATACATTCACAGGGTGGTTCGGCCTCATTCGCACGTGTTGTTTGCTAATTTTGAGCCTCCTCTCACCGCTAAATCAAGATCTCGGCTTTCTTTTGTCGAAGTGGCGTGTATACGTGGAAGGAAAAACGCTTGTTCCGTGAAGTCAAGTACGGAAAAGACGTCATTTCCATAATTTATCCACTGAAAGTCTTCCACTGTACTTTCATCGTCAGAACAAATACTATTTCCGTAGAATATCACGGAGATAATCTTTTCCGAGGAATTAAGCACGAAAATGATTCTACGGAAATAGTTTCACGTCTGAGTGCTCCGGTTCTTAATTCCGTAGTAAACATTTGGCAGTTCCGAGGAATTGAGCAACAAAATAACTCATATTATTTTCATGGTTCTTACTTCCACGGAAATAATTTTAACAAGTCACGAAATAATTCTATTCATCCACATTATTATTTTTCTATTATTAATTAATTTATGCAGATTTTAAGAAAAATTATAATAGGTGAACCCATTATTTATGTCAGTAAAAACACATTATTTCGACAGTAACACCACATTATTTGTTCAGTAACACCACATTATTTCTCATCGAACGCGAATTATTTTTGTTAGTAACTTTTGATTATTACGGCATTTAATATATATATATATATATATATATATATATATATATATATATATGAACCCATTATTTCACAAGAATAACACCAATTATTTGTGGCTGTATCTGTGGACTATTATGCCATATTTGAAGAAAGATTGACTCATTATTTCTGGCAGTAGTGGTCATTATTTCCGGTAGTAGTATTCAGTAAAAACTCATTAGTATGTTTGTCAAAAATCTATTATTTGTGGGAGTAAAACTCATTCCTGCACAAAATAGCATCCGTAATTTTTGTTTTGTTTTTCAATTATGAAATGATGATAAATTAAAATAATCAAGCATTGAAAATAACTTCAGAAAAATAATATAGCATATAAAAATACCAATTGGAAGTACATCAAATACAAAAATATAGGTATTGAACTGCCAAAATATAAACCCGTATATCAACTGCTATATTGCTATAATTGAAAAGTTGTTTGTCTGCTATATCACTATAATTGGACATTCTATTACTAAAAAAATAAAAATTGTTACCCATACCAAACCTAACTACTGCATTTGTTTATTGTCCGAGTTTGATCCCTCGCACCATCGGTTCATGGCTGCCTCATCTGTTGCAGTTTGCGTTATAAGGGTTTGCATCCCTCCCATCACATTTGGTTACGACATTGAAGATAATCTCTAGTATAGAACAAAAAAATATATACTTAGGATCTTTTACTTTGAAGCATCAGTACAATTAAATAACCTACATTTGTAAAATTGGGTCCTCTATATCTCTCTATTTTGAAGCATGTATAATACAATTTTTTCTTCTTGCCCTCAAGCATGACTAATATAAATTTATAATATTTACCACTAAATGCATGCTTAAACCCAATATTGAAAATTGATCAAACTTTAGACATTTGAATCTATATGTTTTGTTCTTACTTAGTGCGGAGGCATTTGCATTCCCATAAGTGCACTATAAGGAAGGGTCGTGTGACTCTAAGTAAATAATATGAAAATGTTAGTATTACGATGATATTCTTTTATGATTGCATAAGAACCCTAAAATTTATCATAATTCCTTTCTAGAATATATATAATTTTTAGTGAAACATGATAATTATCAACATTCATACCTATCTGTTATATCAATTTCAGCAAAGTCTTGAAATACAAACTAAATCTACAGACTTTGGCATGCATGATATTTCTGTGAGTAATATCAATATTTCTGTGAGTAATGTCAATAATTCTGTGAGTAATAATGAAAATAAAATCATAGTAAAACCATTGCAATAACTAATATGTAATAAAAAGAAAAGTTAGAGAAAGAGTTGTTTGATTGACTTATATTACCTATTTCTTGATTGGGAGAAAGGGAGAGGAAGAGGACGGAGGAGGTGGATGGTTTAGTTTTGGTTAGAGAACGGAGGAGGTGAGGAGAGGACTATGACTATGTTAATTAAAAAGAAAATAGGATCCAATCGATCATTAAAAAGGTTTTGGTTTTTCTGTACCAAATGATTCGTACTTGTTTCATGTCATTTGTGTGCTAAAAAATAGTTAATTATATTCTAATTTATTCAAATAATATTTACTAATCCTGAATGTTTTATCCTAAACTTATAATAAAATTAAAAATATCAGTACCAAAATTTTAGGCGATAAAAATCCTCAAAAAACTTGAACTGAGATTTCAGTCCCCTAACAAATTTATGTCAAACCTAGAACTAATAATCATCGTCTGACCGTCTCCTTTCTTCCTTAACCCTAGAAACACCCTTTACGATCCTGCTCCGTCTTTTCCCTTTTTTCACCTCCCATTCTGATTCTCCCATCTCTTTCACACCCGAGTGCGATCATCTATCCTACGAGACGACCCCCCACCCGAGTGAGATCATCTATCCTTTTTTTCTTTCCTTTCTTTATTTTCTTCTTTCTCTCTTTCTTCCCTCCCGTGACCTGCCCTACTCCCCCCTTTTTTCCTTTATTTTCTTCTCTTTTTTCCCTGGCGACATAAGAGACCATCCCTTCTTCCCTCTTTTGCGCAAACTGTCCTCACCCTCTCCTCTCACTTGTCATATTCCCATCCACTCTCTCTCACAAATAAGTCCCTTCAATCACTCTCCCTCACAACCCCTCCTCATATCTTTCTCACATACACCAGCGAAGGTTCCTAATCCCACTCGCTCGCACCAACATCGAGCAGTGAGACACCCGAGCTTGGCCGAGACTCATCTCTGATGTTCGTGAGGTTCTCGTCTTTGGTTCCTCCGATGCTAGAAAAACCGAGCTTAATGAAGACGAGGCCATGGTGCTCAGCACATGCCTAGCTTTCACCACCGAGCATTGCTCGCCCCCACCTCAAGCCGACTCCAGTCCCCACCATCACCACCCAGCTCGCTTGTACCACCCTCTGAAATCTATGTTGTTGCCTGAGTCGAAACTAGTAACACCTTCCCTTTCCCCTCTGGCCATGTGGGCTTAGGCCGGGGCTGAGCCCTGTGCCGCTGACATATTATTTGAATGGTGTTTAAGCTTATATTATTCATGGTTGTACTTTGTTACTATTACGATTTTTGTGAAATCTCTTGTTGAGGTTTTGTAGTATTATTTATTTATTGTTATGCCCTCTGTTAAAAATTTGTGAAGCCTTTTTAACTTTGATACCAACTAGATAATATCAAGTGTGGATTATTGTCTTGATTTTGGTCCTAATGCACGGGTTTGATTCTATGGCTTGTGATGTCCGATTCTAATAGAAGGCAACCCCTTATTAGGGACGTTAATTAAAGATAATCCAATTAAGGACCTAAGTGAATATATATACTAATAACTCTTAATTATAGGGTTATATGCACCTAATTAGTTAGTTAATTTGTATGTTTGTTCGGTCGTGACCAATTTCTGAAATGGATACTAAAAATTGAATAAGAACAAATTAAAACATCAACACGCTTAATAATTAAAAATATTAATTAAATTTATGAGTTGTTTGAATTCTTTTGTTATTTTCTATTTTCTCATGTATAAAAATATATTCTTCTTAATATTGAAAATATTCATAATAAAATAATATCTATGCTAATAAATTATTATGTTAATAATATTACGATTGAAATAAAATATATAAATTATTATTATAATAAATAAAATTTAATCCATACATTAAAAATAGTAATAATGTTAATATATATATATATATATATATATATATATATATATATATATATATATATATAATACGTACATACATGCATAATAATAATAATAATTAATTTTGTATATTTTTAAAGTAGCATCAATAAGAAGTACTAAATATATTAGTTATTATAATGATGTTCATAACTATTATAAAATATATAATAATAATTTTCTTTATTTTTAATAAATAAAATAAAGATTTAGTATTTTCTACCTATTTCCATTCTTATTTTGTTTCTGCAATTTTACCGGGCCGGAGTTAGAAATATAGTAATAGAGTAATCACTTGAGTTGTAATGATGCAATTTCTTTATTTATTGAATGTGTTATTTATTCTTAACTAATCACCAGTTGACGATGGTGATGACGATATGAGGAGGTGTCGTCTTCAGCACATCTGCTCCCTCCGTTGTGTAGATGAAGCTCTCAAAGCAGCAGGAGCAGAACTAGATGTTGAAACTGTACAAGGTGTGGTGAAGCGAAAGCGGGAGCAGAACAAGAATAAGGAACAACCCAGGCGCGGACGAAGAGTTGGCAAACCTCGTGAACCAGTACTCCCATTGTTAAGGCCTCGATTGAAGGTTGTGGGGACTATTTGTTTATCCTATCTGCCGGCACATGCACACAGACTCAAGACAACAATCAGGTTGTTGACGTGGAGAACATGTCGGGACCTTACAGGACCTACAATATGTTCTCAGTCCAAGCCAGGTTGAACATCCTGCAAAAATTCCTTCAAAGCTATACATGGGGGTCCGAGAAGGATATAAAACGCTGCTTGGATGTCTATGAGAATATTGCAGCAGATGTGTACGGCCGGGAACTTCATGAGAAGAGGTCTGATTGTAAGAAATTATATGGGGAAGACAAGAAGGAGTGGAAAAAGTATCTAGCAAGAATCGAGAAAATCAGAGCAAATGAGACCCCGTCATTCATCACGTAGGAGGATCAAGAAGCATGTATCAGCACATGTGATCACTGATATGATATGAATAACAATTAGGTCTATAAAACTTAATAGTTACTGTTGTATACTATAGGAGTCTGACCAAACCATACATAAATTGAATGTGATTAATTGCAGATATCCAAGATAGATAATGAAGGCCAAGTTGTGGAATCAAGGATCTTTTTGATGCGACCCACATGCGAAAGACAGCTGACGAAAAGATCTATATTAATGAGAAGGCAAGACAACTAGCGGTAAATCTTTACCATCTGCCCTACCCATATATTTTTTTTTCATCTATTATATATGTCTCCTTTGATGCACCATACAATTATCATTAATTCCATTAGTTTTGAAAGGTTATTGCAATATTCTTGTTCTATACTATTTATTATTTGTTCTCAGAATTGTAGGACACATTTCAAGACATTCGTACCATATTGATGGTGTTTATATAGCTTAACAAATTATGCCATAGTATTAATACAATCAGTCGCAAGCGCACGACCTAATCGTATAGTACTTTGGGTTATCGATCCACAGGGAGGAGCTAAGAAGTACTGGTTAACTAACCTTTGGTAATCTAGACCGATCAAAACTGAGTTGGTTTAATCTTAAAACTAAAATAAATAATAAAAATGATGTTTGTATCCTAGAAATACAACCTAAAATGAGGAGAGATGTAACATGTGTCTAAGAATGCACCATGAATACACTAATGCATGCCAAATCCTAAGAATTTGGATTGAATCATTGAATGCAGTCTGTATCGGAAGGAATGCAGGCTGCACTAATAACTCGGGGGTAAAACTGAAATGTTCTTATGGATATGCAATATCTAGGTATATGGGTTCACCGTCATATTTTAGTTATACATGCTTGGTTATTTATATTATATTTATTGGTTTATATAGTTGAGGGATATATCCTATGTTTGATAATTAACTATATGTCTATAGCTAATTATACCGTACCTAGTCCAAATATGACAGGATACCGTCGCACCATACCACTTTGATTTAAGTCTGTTAATTTCTATGATATATCTTGGATTTCCTTTGTTTCTAATACACTATCGTACACAAGATGCCTAAGTTTATTTCATTTCATTCCGACTTTCAACTTCACCGTAATAGTATCATGATTTACTTACCTAAAATGTACTTATAATATTATAGTCCTAACTTTATGTAACCCCTTTGTGCCCTTCAGCAATACACTCATCCTTTCAGTTTGTTGTATATTACCAGTAAGGTTACTAAGCTATTCTCATAATATCACAAGCAGTTTAATCGTATGAAATAAATCAACACATAAACCATATAAATAACTCAAACATGCATAACATAAAATATTCAGGTTACATCCATATCTCTAGACGGAGGACTTAGCCTTCCATATTAAACAAGCTAGAAACTACAAATACAAACATAAACATCTTTAATAAAATTAAAAGAAAAGAGAAAATACAACCCGTTTCTTATAACTCGAGAAGAGACACTACTTTGCACCCAAGCACCTTCCTTGCTCATGGAGACCTTGCCAATGGAGGAAGAAAAAACAAAAATAGATTTGTCTCGGTCAAGCACGAATGCTAATCCAAAGTGGAAGAAGAGAAGGATGGAGAATGTGATGCCTAGATGTGTAGATTGACAAAGTTTATATAGGAGAGTCGAGGAGCTTGAGTGCACAAATTATTAATTGTGGGATTAAATATTTGAAGGCCGGTCCGGATTCAATTTCACATCTCCAATTAATTAGCGCCTTCATGATTCTAGATTTGATTTTAGTGCATTAATAGCTCCTTTGTGGCGCCAAGAGATCAATTAATTTGCTGTCCATTTCTTTTGTCTTGCACGGCCAAGATAGTGCCAATTAATGCAAATTGATTTCAGCTTAACATCAAAATCTATAATTAATGCAAATTTGGGCTTGATTATTTCCTCTCTTCGATGCCAACTAGAATCGTGCCAAGGGAAAGAATGCGAGAAAAGGGCATCATCAGGTCTGATATGGTAGAGAGTAGTGAGGCGGGTCATCAAACTGGTCAGCCGTTAAACATATCCAATTTTGCTCCAAAATCTACAATAAAAATACAAAATACATAGTAACCGACCCCTTGATAGAAATTGCAAGAAACAAACTAAAAATAAACAAAAATACAATAAGACGAAATAATTGGATTTAGTTTTTGGCTTAATTATGCATGAAATTATAGGTATAAATATCGTCCATCACATATACGGGTCAGAAATCGCCGACGAGGAATATGGGAGATAGTAGTCGGTGGGGAGAAGCGGGGTAGGGTTTTCGGATTAGGAAAATGATCCCGAACAAGCAAAAAAGTTACAACATAAATACAAGAACTGCAACAATCAGCACCTCCCCCTACGAGAAGCACGACCACCACCACAACAAGTCAGACGATTTTATACTCACGGGACGAGGTCAACCAAATTGTAGTTGAGAAACTGGCTTCCCAAGACAAGGTATAAAATGAGAAACTAGAGCAGCTCAACAAAGTTAATAACTACCACAAGGAATGCATCGAGAAGCTACTACGAGCTACATGGACGAATCCTCCCACCTCTGATGTAATATGCTCAATCTTTTAGTTAATTATAGCATGTTGTTGATGTGCTCAACCTTAATTCTGATATTTTCTCAATTTGTAGGAGGATCCATCAGAAGGGTGAGATGCTCGAGGTGGTAGTGATGCTAATGGGGACAAAGAGTACGGAGAGAGAGTCTAATGCACTTTTATTTGTAGAGAGATTCTAATATTTGTTTGTTTATTAAACAAAAAATACTCTTTGTTTATTTATAGAGAGAGGAGTATGATGCTAATGATGCTCTAGAGAGGGAGTCTGTTTATTTGTTTATTAGCAATATGATGGTAATGATGTTTGTTTGTTTGTAGTTTAAAAACAGAAGTTTTACACTGGGATATTTGAGGATTCTGGGGGTATGCTCTATAACAGTTTGAACTTGTATAATATGTGTGTGAAAACTTAGAAATTAATATGTATTGAAATATTTAAGGATTCCATTTGGGGATTCTGGAATGTATGAGATATTTGGGGATGAATGAAATGTCATAATTTACAGAGTGCAACTGGGTACACAAAAGAAAGTTCTCATACAATTAAAAAGTATAAACCAGTATTTCTGTGAACAACACCATTATTTCTGTGAGTAATGATCATTATTTTTGTGAGTAACTTATTTTGTATTTCCATTTTAGTTAGCTAACTCATTCCTATTTTTATTTTAATTTACAGTATTCCGATTGGAAACATATTTGATGTGGATTGTAATGAGAGTTACAAAATGACACATGATGAGTTCCTCTAAATAAATATTTAATCTATTGATGTTAATTGAAAACTGTATTCGGGTAGAAATAATGTTAATTATAAACTCTCGTTAATTAAATCTAAATTTTTATTGCTATTATAAGTTTAACACTATAATAAAAATAATTTTTATTTTGTTTTAGTTAACTATATATGCACTTGTTAAATATGAAACTGTATTAAGACTTCTCCGTTCTGTTATGTTTGATAATACTATTTTAATTATTTTATAGATGATAAAAGTATTACATAAAATTAAAAAAATTATGAAAATGATTATTTTCATGCATGTATCAACAAAAAAGTTATTTCTATCTATGAAAAGAATGAGTGTGATAGAGTAGAGTATTTATGTGAAATCCTGTACTTATTTTTGTGAAATAAAGAGTTCTTGAGTATTTTCATGAAAAGGTAGACTATATTCCGTGAATTTTATTTTCGTGCAAATTTCTTCCGTGGACTTGTCTATAGAAATGATGAGCGCCACACGCCAATCTCCTTATTTCCGTAGAATCCAAATTTATCATGGAAAAAATATCAACTAACCACGGTAATAACTCAAATTCTTGTAGTGGTGATACTCAATTTGGTGTCTCGTGGTCTCATGTTGGACTCTCTCAGGATATGCACAATCACTGCTATCGATGTGGAGATGTTGGTCGAGGATGGTAATAAAGCCCATGACCCATCTAGCCTATTCGATCCATCCGATCTGATGGCGTACTCGTCCGGCCGAAAGGTCAAACGGGTAGGGTCGAGGCGGGTCAAAGGATGGGCCGGACGGGTACGGGTTTAGGGTGAGGCCCGCTTGCCCGACCCGTAATATCAATAACATGTAATATGTATTTATATGTGTTATGTATAATTGTATAATTGCATATAAGTAACTTATCAAATTGGGTAAAATTAATAATTTAATTAATATAATGTTCATTTATATTAATTCTTTTAATTAAATATCATAATTTGTAAATTGAGTACTTGAGTTGGTGCAAATATTTAATAATTTTTAGACTTAAAAAATAATGTATACTATGATAGTGTAAATATTTAATAATATTTTAGTTTAAATATAATAATTATTCTCTAAAGATATAATATTAAGAAGAGAGAAATCGTTAACCAAAAAAAATATTAATTAATTATGTAATAATTTAATTAAAAAATATAACAACAAAATGTCATTGACAAAGTCGGACGGGACGGGTAGGCCCGTCAAGCATCATGGGCGGACCGGGTCATCAAATTTAGATCCGGAGGTAAGAGTCGGGTAGGCCGGCCGAGCATTTTGAAAGACGGGTCGGGCTCCGGATTTAACATAAACCCACCCATTGCCATCCCTATCCACGTTGCATTTGAGTGCTGAAATGTGTTAACCTATTTTAAATATGATCAATTAGAGCATCGGTCCTCATTTTGTCTTTCTATCACTCTCCATCCTTCTTTGTCTTCTCCGCCACCTCATTTTATCTCTATTTCTCTTCCTTCTCCTACTATCACCACTTTCGTCTCGATTCAACTCTTCAATCAACTATGGCTACTCGTAAAAGGGTTCTTCAATTCTTAAAAATGATATTTCTATCAAAATTGAGGCGTATCTATCTTTTGGGGAGCTTCTTGAGGTCAAGGAGATTTAATCACTGCTCTTAGGGTCTGTTTTCCTTGTGGGGGTCACCAATAGGCTATGAAATTTATGGGCAATAATCTGTTCTTAGTTCATGCTCCTTCTAAATAGAAGGATCAAGCTTTGGAAAAGGCGTATGTCTTATTGGGGAAAATCTCTATTTGGGTTTTTTTTGTTCTGATAAGTTGTTTCTTAAGGGATTATATTGGATATGATCTATATCTAGATTAAGATCATTGATTTGTAGGTTTGTAGAATAGAGAGACGATCACTTATTTGATACATGAGTATGCTACTTTGCTTGAATGTGACATGAATATATCTTATGGTGTCGTGTTTTACTTGAGGTGGCATATCCAGAGGTTATCCACACTTATCAATGGATTGAATATATCAAACATTATGGTTTCAAGAAGATCTTCTTTGGTCTTGTTCAGATCTTACCAAGGGTTTCTCTTATTGGCTCGAGTAAGAACACTACTTACTGGCGCTCTTTTGAGCTAGGTCCTAAGAGGTTTGCTTCTGGGAATCAAGTTTTGATGGGGGAATTGGGGTCTAGGAGTTCTCAATATGCTCTTGGAGATTTTGGTTTTGCTGGCAAAAATAAGATTATTTCTGGTAGTTTGGTTCTAATTCTTCTGGTGTGGGTTCGACATGTTTGACTCAACAAAATTCTAGGTCGATTTTTTATGGTCTTAATTCTTCTGGTACTGCTAAGGTGGTCTCAAGTGATTTGAAAATAATTCTCTGGGTGGTCTTGGTTCTTTTATGGTACATTCTGACACTACATGTGATTGGGGGAGGGGGGCTTAACTTTCACTCCAATCGAGGAGATGGACGAATCAGATTGGGGGATTAGGAAGTTAAATATGGACTACTAATTATTATTGTCCGCCTCACTTATTTTCTGATCATGCTCCTATTGTAATGGATTCTGGACTTTACCTCTTTTCCGCTTGTATATCATTTCCGATTTGAAATTTTTTGGACTCGACGAGATGTTTTTTCAGTTTTAGTTTCTCTTTGATGGAGTCAATGATTTTTAGGAGCTAATAAAGTTTTAGGCTGACAAATTAAGATTAAATATATGCAACTTAAAATAAAAGGGCGGAGTCATAATTTATCTCATGAAGTAAAGGTTAAAAAATCAATTATATTTTCCAAGATTAATTACTTAAAAAATATACAAGAAGATAGGTCTTTAGATCAGGATGAAATTAATGAGTTATTAGATTCTAAAAAGGATTTATATGATTTACATCATGATGAGATCATTAAATGGGCACAACGAGCTAAGGATAGATGGTTAAAAGATGGGACACCAACACTAAATATTTTCATACTATTACATCTCATAATTTAAAAAATATATGATTCCTCGTTTATGATATTGAGTTAGAGGTCATGTTGGGATTAAAACACATGTACAATAAAGATATATTTGATAAAGAGGGTTACTTGGGTAAATTGGGGATGATGTTTGGACAGATTCTGAGAAGGTTTTTTTTCTTGTTTCTAGTTCTATGTTAGTTGCACCATTTTCTCTTGAGGAAATTAGAGTTGTAGTCTTTAGTATAGGAGCTGACAAGGCTCATGTGCTTCATAGTTTTTAAATATCTTTTTACCAAACTTACTGGAAGGTGATTAAATCAGATTTATTCAGTATGTTTAAGGATTTTTTTTCATGGTTGTTTAGATATTGCTAAACTTAGTAAAGCAATCATTTGCCTTATTTTTGAAGTACCTAATGCTGATTTAATTATTGAATTTTGACCTATTGGACTTTTAAATTGTAGTTATAATTTTTTTTTTCAAAGGTTCTGACTAATATATTATATTTTGTATTAAATAAAATCATTGATGAGTTTCAAAGTGCTTTTTAAAAAAATAAATATATCTTAGATAGTGTGTAGCTGCACATAAAATTTTATATCATGTTCATGTCACTAAAAAGGAGGGTTTATCTTTTAAGATGGATTTTCAAAAGACTTTGACTATGTGAGTTGATCATATTTGTTGGATACATTTGCTCAATGAGGGTTTAGTACTTTGTGGATATCTTCGATGAAAAAACTTTTATTGGGGGAAGGGGAGGGTGGAATGTGTTAGTGAATGGTGATTTGACTAATTATTTTCGATGTTGCCGAGGGGTTCAACAGAGGGATCCTCTCTCACCATATCTCTTTATTCTTGTTGATGATGGGTTGAACACAAAAGGGATAAAGGCTGATCACTTAATGGGTTTGGGACCATCTTCTTTTTTTAGGATAATATTATGAATTTACAGTATGTTGATGATACTCTTATATATTTTAAGGTTAATGCTAGGTTGGTGGAAAGTCTAAAGTGACTTTTTAAAGCATTTAAGGGTGTCTCTGATCTCAAAGTAAATTTTACTAAATCTGAGTTTATTCCTCTAAATATCTCATCTACTACTGCTCAACATTTTTCTCATATACTAGATTGCAAGTTAGGTAGACTTTCAATTTAATACTTGGGTGTTTCACTTCATTGAAAAGCTCCTTCCAAGGAAATCTGAATGGGTTTGATACAAAAAATTCAATCTCGCTTACAAGTGTGAAAGGGTGAATTTTATCTTTGACTGAAAGAGTAGTCTTATTAAGCTCTATTTTATTTTCTATTCCTCTATATTATCTCTTTGTATAAGATGCCTAATCGGTGTCTTATTAAAATTGACAAAATTCTACGATACTTTCTTTGGCTGGGTACATAAGGGTCATTCCAAGTCTATGACATTAATTAGGTGCTCAGTGGTTTGTTCACTTAAATAATTTGGGGGTTAAAGATATTGAATCTGAAATACATGAATAGGGCTTTACAATTAAATTGGTGATGAAGATTCTTTGTTGATACAGGTCCTACATTGTGGAAGTATCTTATTATTGTTAAATATAATTTTAGATTATCTGGTAAATTATCTTACTTTTGGAAATCTATAGTTTCTTTGCTTCCTTTTATAAGTATTATTTGAAAAGGCTGGTTGATACTAGTACTTCTATTTTGTTCTGGTTTGGTGAAGTGCCTTTTTTTCTCTTATATCCTAATATTTTTGCCAAGGCCAAATCATCTGAATTAGTCACTTTGACTCATGTCTGAAATAATGATAATATTAAAATACCATTAACATGGGGAGCTTGTTTACGATTACTTAGTGTAAAAGTTAAGGTTATTTCTATTTTATAATCATTACGGCTATTTTTTTAGGTCAAGATACTGTTGTTTGAGGCTTAACTGCTGATGGGTTATACAGTGTTCGTTCTATGTATCTTTTTTTATGAATAGTGATTATTCCAATTTTTCTTTATTATATCTATATTGGACTTATATTTATCTCTTAAAATTAATTAAATACTTTATGTGATTAGTATTAAATGGTAAAATTCTAAAGAGAGATAATCTCCTCAAGGAAGGGTGGAGTGTGGATTTATCTTGTGCTTTTCTTACTCATGGTATGAAATCAATTCATTACTTATTTCTTCATTTGCATCAGGATACATGAGTTTTGGGTTGCTTTTACTCATAATAATTCTCTCAATAAATTGCCAGTTTATTCAGTTCACGCTTTATGGGATTAGCTTGTTATTTGCCCAAACATACTAGAACTTTGGTTATGTCCATGCTTTTCGTTGTATTTTGGATTGGTTGGATTGAACGAAATCGTATTATTTTTACACAAGCTCCTATTAACACTTTTAATAATTTTGCGCTTAAGGTGTCACATTAATTCCGTGTGTTCTTGAATTATCTTTGTAGGATGAAGAAGTTATGAACTATGTTGGTGTTCTAGGAGATCAGGACTTAGCAGTTTAATATTTTGATATTCTATGTTGGTATTTAGATATTTCGCTTTGGTGATATGACTATTCTGTATATAATTTACTTTTCTATTTGAACTCATTTAATTTTGTATGATTTTCCAAAATGCAATGAAAAATGACAGGTTCTGCTTGCTTTTGTCCAAAAAAAATCTTGATAATGAATTTTCAATTAAGTTAAAAAATATTCTAAAAATAAAAATATTTATTGACATATTTTTAAACTTATGAATTAGTTGTTTTTAAATTGTATGACATTTAAAACAGAATAAATATATAAATTAAAAATAATATATATATATATATTTTTTAAGAATTTTTTAATTTATTAAAAGACCACAGTCTGTTTTGTGCAATGGATTCCCCGTCTCTATATATAATGTGATGAATGAAGAGTTATGAAGCAATTATTCGTTATATCAAATGAAAATTGAAATGATGAATAACACTCAGAAAATAAACAATTACCATATAAAATATCGATTTATATAATAAAAAGCTTGTATAAAAACAAATAAGTCTTTTTATATAAACAATATGTTTCTTATAGAGATTATTTATATAACACATTGGGTCCGATTCTTGACATAGATTATCAATCAATTTCATATAAATTTATAGAAAATCTTAAAAATGAAAAAGCTTTATAAACATATCCTTAAACTTATGGATTGATCATGTTTCAAGTTTGATATAATTTGAATGTCATTTGAAATTCCATCAAAGGTAATTAAGTTTCAATCATCAAAATTATCATATAATTTTGATAATTTTTTTATGGAATAAATCAAATGTCAAATTCCTTCAAATTTGAAACATAAATCAATCCAAACTAAAAATATGTGTGTAAACTTTTTTTTTTCACATTTTTAAGTTTTTTTATGAACTTTTTTTTCACATTTTTAAGTTTTTTTTTTCACATTTCAAGTCAAATGATCCCCACCCATACAATAATATGTTTAAGTAACCCAAATGGTTATTGATATCTAATAACCTATTGCAATCTTTAAATAGATTGGATATTAATAATACAACGTAGCTTTGACTTTTGTGAGATATCTTGTTTACAAGAGATGAAATTTATAGAGGAGTTTCTCACTTACCGGCCCATTTTTTTTTGTAATGTATTTTGTGGTTGAGGCAAAATATTTTTTTCACAGCTGTTATTCACAGCAGGTAATTAAGTAATTAATCATACTTAAGAACAAGACCGCCACGGAATTAACAAGCCCCCAAAATATCCAAGAATCTTTTGTTTCCATTACCTGATCAGCAGTATAAAGTAAAACCGTAAATAAGGAAACAGCCAATATCAATTATCTAAAAAAATGTTTTATTCAGAAGACTCAACAGTCAACACCAAGTCACAGATGTAACATCGTCCAACTAAACCAGGGAGCTGCGCAACAGATTTTTTTATTATAGTAAATAAAATAATAAAAATATATGAAATTGGTAAGATGATCTCATTTTTTAGCAATCATAGTCATACCCGAGTTTCAAACTCGGGTTCGACACTACTTGGGCCGAGTTTCAAACTCGGGTCCAAGTTTTTTTTTCTTTTTGTTTATTTATTATTTTTAATAGGTTTTAATAGTTTATTTAGTTTATTTATTATGTTTAAATATTTATTTTTTAATTTAGTTTTTTAATAGATTTTAATATATATTTTTTAATTTAGTTTATTTTAAAATATTTATTTAAGTATCTTGTTATGTGTAATTATATAATTAAATTCATTAAGGGATCAAATTTTTTTAATAAGTTTTATTAGTTTGTTATGTTTAAAATATTTATTTTTTTATTTAATTTATTTTTAAATGTTTATCTAATTATTTTGTTATGTGAAACAATAAACAATAATATTAAATAATTAAAAATATAATATTAAAAATAATTAACACGCCACTCCTCGGTCCCCGAAACGGTAACAAAGCCGTCGTTAATCCATATTATACTACAATAAAAAAATACTTTAGTACAACACCCAATACATCGATTCAAAAAATAAAATTTAAAAGAAAGTATTTTGCAAGTGTATTCTGAAATCTCACGAAAAACCAAGTTAATAACCCTTTGTCATTTATTTTCTTATATAAAAAACGAGAGGTGGGAGAGACAGAGAGAAACGTTAAACGATAAGAAATCGAAAGAAAGAAGAGAGAAGAAATAAAACGATTCACTCGGTTTCTTTGAGAATGTTTACGCCTTAGAATTCCGACTATTTTAATTTCATAACGATTCACCGAGCAGAAGCATGGTCATAACTTTTGAGAAAATCCGATTGATCCCAAGGCTTGGTTTTTGTGCACTATTTGCATATGGTTCAAAATTATTTTGCAAATCGACAAATCAAAGAAGATGATCTGGCTATCACTTTAGACAACACCCAATAGCTAAAAAAAAAAAGGATTATCTTACCAATTATATATATATTTAATTAATTTATTTACTATAATAAAAAAATCTGGCTGCGCAATCCTCGCTAAAATTTACATTTTTTTTTGGTGAAAAAAAAATACATTTAATGCTGTACTGGTACCAATTAAGATTCGAACCAGACTGACTAGATATTGCATAATATAGGCAGTATAGCTAAGCGTCATCCATCGATGGCAGCAAATGTGCAAGGTTCAAATTAAATGTCCTTTTGTGTCGTAATCCGTAAAGAAATTATTTCATCTTTTATATTATAATCTAACAGTACGTAATAAGGCCAATCGATCTAATTTATTTCTTGTATATGATTTTAGTTTTTAAGGTAAAAAGTTTTAATCACGGAGAAGAGTTAATTACAAGACTACTTGTTGCACCGGAGCTATTTTAAAAGAACGTAAAGAGAGAAGCTTAGGTAATTTGAGTAGTTTTATTTTATTTTTATGACTGAGGATCCATTGTCTATTTTAAAAGAACGTAAAGAGAGAAGCTTAGGTAATTTGAGTAGTTTTATTTTATTTTTATGACTGAGGATCCATTGACAATGGGTTATTTTGACAATCTTGTTAATGAACCTCTAAATAAATATAAAAAAATCTTAAAAATAAAAAAAATATTTATAGATGTGTTATTCTATCTTTAGATTGATGGTCATTCAAATTTCATGCAATTTCATTATCGTTTGATAATTCATCAAAAATCGTTAATTTGAAATCGTTGTAAATTATATAAAAATTTGATGGTCTTTGATGGACTATCAAATGATAATGAAATTGTATGAAATTTGAATTACTATCAATCTAAAAGTAGAAAAACATATCTATACACTTTTTTTTTTCATTTTTAAAATTTATTTTGTATTTATTTAGAGATTCATTGTCAAAGTTGTCAAAATAACCCATTGTATATAGCACCCAAGCAAGTCTAACTGCAGAGTTTCGAGGGAATTCAGTGTTTCAGTGACAGAATATTCGCATCCAATTCTAGAGCAAGTAATATAATTGCCATATTACAATTTACTTTGTTCTATCAATTTTGTTTTCATCACTAAAGCGAGTTATCAATTACTGTTTCTGAAAAGAAAGAAATAAAACATGCCTCCCACTAAAATGCTTGCTCAAATTTAAGAACTCCACTATTCAAGGTCAGAAGGAGGAAAAATATTAGTTTCATTTGCTGGGTTTAATATTGACAGCGGCAGCATAAAATTTTCGCTAAAAATTATTAGTAGCATGTGTAACGCACGTGTGACGGGCAACACTTAATACCAAACTGTAAATATGAGAATAGCGACAAGATTGCCTAATGTAATGTACCCGAGATTATAATAGATACCCTAGGTCCGTTTGGTAAATTAAGGAATAAATTTGAAATAGTGGTAAGTTTGGAAGAGTGATATAATAGTGTTTTTTTGAAAGTGTGATATTCTTAACTATTCGGAAGAGTAAAAAATATCGTTTGACAAATTGTTAATCGAATAGTTAAAATATAGATAATTATGATATTAATAATGATGATAATAAAAATAATAGTAACAATAATAATAATAATATAATAAAAATAATCATAATCATAATCATAATAAATAATAATATTCATAACTGTAATCATAGTAATATAATAAAATATAAAAATAATCATAATACAATAATATAACAATAAAAATTATAATTATCATAATAATATAATAATAAATAATTTTAATAATATAATATAATAATAATATAATAATATAATATAACATAATCAAATAATAATATAATAATAATATAATCATAATCATAATTATAATAATAATATAATAATATAATACAACATAATAAAATAATAATAATAATAATAATAAGTAATAATAATTACAACAATATAACCATAATCATAACATAATATAATAATAATAATAATAATAATAAAATAATCATATTGATATTCATAATATAATAATATAATAATAAAATTATATTTATTATAATATAATAACAATAAATAATATAATAATACTAACAGATGATAATATATAATAATAACAAATCATTATAATAATATAATAATACTAATAGTGATGATAATAATAATAATTATTATAATCATAATTTAATAATAATAATAATAATATAATGATAATAATAATCATAATATTAATATAATAATAAATTATAATTATAATTATAATATAATACTATTATAATAATAAATCATAATCATAATATAATAATTATAATATAATATAATCAAACAATAATCGCTAATCGTGTATTCCACCTATAAGTTGGTATACCGAATTAACACCCTTCCGCACTTTTCTACTTAGTCTAAAATTCATTTGACAAATTAATTCGTCAGAATAGCAATCCTATTCTTACTTTTGTTATTCCATAGAGTGCCAAACAAACTCCGGGATGAATTAAAAACAAAAAGGAATCACCTGGTATTCTGGTAATGCTTTTCTCCTCGCATACTCATTTATTCTATCAACATCGTAGCCAAATATATTTACAATCACGAAAGTCCCCCCTTCGAATTAACAAAACAAAAGAATAGTCGACTTCCAAAAAAAAAAAAAAAAAGATGAAAAATGTATACCAGAAGGAAGTTCTGGAACCCAGGGTAAGATATGAATGTGAAATTCTGAAACCAATTACTGATTAAAAGCTTCAGTAATTTCCAACACTGCACCAATTCAATCGTAACTTTTTCTTAGATCGTGTTAAAATTGCATCCATACGGAGTTGGCTTGTAAATTTAACTTCAAAAGTCTTGTACCAGTATCACCCTTGTTCTTTGCCTCCATTCTGATATCTACATCGAGGATTGCCACATTCTTCCCTCGAGTGAAATGATAATAATGGAGACATCATCGTGATACTTCCGTCTGTCTCCTTGTGGTATGCTTACTAGTTCATGGAACTCCATACCTGAAATCACATATGTCATCGTTTTTATTTTAGGATGAAGATGTAATATATAATGTGCACATATCCAGGTACTTAACTGCGAACTCTGTAATTACGTACTTAGTTGTTGGGCTCCAAGCTCATTACACAACTATTACTATTCTTTTTTTTTTTTTTGTAAAAAGGCCTTTTCATTACCAACTATTCTGGACGTGATTTATTCATTTGCAGGCCTTTTAATTATAGTTATTTATTTTTAATTATTTCTTGGCAGAAACATCAATCAATGAAAATTAGACGTTCAGCTTTGATAAATATGGAGTTGATCATATGGGATAAATGGAAATTCATATTTTTATTTGTTGTGACTTACCATATTCATTTGCAGCACGGTGAAGAACCTCTTCAACTAGGTACTGAGCGGGATCACCATCAGGGTTGTTAGCAACAAACAGATTTAGTTCATTGACTAGATCTTCATTAGTGAAATACTGGTAAAGTCCGTCAGACGACAATACGAGAAATTTATCTTCTGGTCGAATTTTGTGGTGATATAGGCCTGGAAAACATGTTATATATGGTAGGGTGCCGACATAATTTTTTACTTTAAAGGCCTCGAGTACTTGGTCATTCCACTTCAACTGGAAAATGTGAAAGAAGGGCAGTGTTAGAACAAGAAATTAAACATATATCGCCATACCAATTTTCAAAGGAAACCAAGTCTGGTACCATCTTGATAATGTTTTCATGTAGTGTTTGGTTTTCATTTTTCAATTGTTTTTAATTATTTGGAATTAAATTACAATCAGCATACACCAAATGAATTGCTATGCCAGGATGCAAGTCTATATTAAGAACAATCAGGAAGCAAACTGGTAGAGTGTGTTGCCTATGCTGATACCTCTTAGATACATCTGTAAAATACTGAAACTTGCTTGTTCAGTTGTTATTAATTCTTGCTGATGACCATGAGATACATTTTGTGCTCAAATGTGCTGGTTACTAGAATTTGAAACCACTAGATTTATTATGAGTAGATCAGCAATAGAAGCTTACACTCTTCAAATAACCGGCACCGAAAGCTCTTGTGACCTTCAATTTGCCCTTCACTCTGTCATGTTCCACCACTTTGGGGTCATCCAGGTGGGCCAGCTCTATCCTCTTTACCTCCTACATTTCATGTTTTTTAAATGAAAAATGTTAGGCAATATATGTGTTGATTCAATTCAAACTGGAAAGTCTTTTCTAGTGTTGATATAAAATAATCAATCGATCAATCTGGCACTGCTTGAAGCATTAATTGAAGCAACCTTAATTACCTCATCAATGTTGGTGCTGTGATCAGATGTGAGCTGCTTTGCCGTGAGTCCAGAGAGTTCGGTCACGTCAAATGCGCGCCGAATATCCTCCCCACAAATTGCATTGTCTTGTGGTGACCTGCCTAATATATTACACAAGTCCGGTTCATTCTTCTGGGCCAGCACGGCACGGCTATCCCCCACATTCATCAAATAGACATGATCTCCCTTCATCAATGCCACAAGCACACATGATCCCATCATCGCCAGCTCAGGATTGTGCACGGCCATCTGATCAGTCATTTCAAAGTATGCCTTTTCTGTCTTCTTCAAAGCCTCTGACAGAGCATTCAAGATTTGCTTGTGTTGGACTTTGGAACATCTCGATTGGGAACCTGTCAGTTGATTTCTCAGTACTCTATTGATATTGTTGAGATTTACACACTCATTTGTGCCGCAACAATCTGGTTCTTGATTTGTGTTAGTGTTAGTGTTTGGTTCCGAGGAGATTTGGTTGTTCTCATCATCATTAACAAAAAGCCTTTTTAGTTCCAGATGTACCAATGGATAGAGATGTGTCAGGAGAAAATCCGTGGCATCCGGGCCGTTGAATCCGTCGTAAATGCCGATAAACACCCAGCCGTGTTCTTCTGACACAACGACATGGACTCTGTCTTCTCCGGCTCTCCCCTGTGCCCATTGCACGCTGCTCTGATCCTCTGCAGAGAACTCTTTGCGACCTCTCCCGCTCTCCTGCCCATGACTCACTACCCCGTTGGTCGTAGTAGCGTACGACTTCTTGTAGCGGCACAGCTTGGAGAAGAGCCGAGTGAAGGGTCGGGAATTATGCTGGTGGCGGCGAGCACGACGATCAGCAATGATCTGAGCAATGGAACGATGGAAGCGTGCACCAGCCGTCGAATTGAGGGAAGAGCAGGAAAGGTGTGCATCTAACGGGCCGGAGAAGAAGCCGCTGCGCTCTGAGTACACAGAGCCGGTTTCTGACAGCGGACCAGAGAGATGACCTGACAAGGAGGCAGAGAGGTGAGATTGTAGCAGATTGGAGGTGAAGGAACGGGAGCTCTCAAATGAGGCGGCTGGAGAGGCAGTTATCAGGCTGCCGTTGTCAGTAAGGAGGTTCGAAGATAGAGGTGTTGATGGGTTGGCGCTTATCGCAGCTCCGGTGATTGAGTAGAAGCCGGCTGTTGGATTGTTTGTAGCAGCGGTGATGGTGGTGGTGGTTGCTGTGGGTGTTTGTGTGGGGTGGTAGGAGAAGGAGTGGCCGATGCTGTCGTCGGGATTGGGCTCGAAGGAGACAGTGGCAGGGGACACGTGGTGGTGGCCGGAAAAGCACGGCTTAATGCTGTTGCCCATTGTCAAAGCGACATGGAGATGGTGATGGCCTGATTCTGTTTCTCGGTTTTAGTTTTTAGAGAGGGGAAGAGTGAAGAGAGAGAGAGATGAGAGTTGACTTTGTGTGGTAGAGGGTGGGAGGGGTTGAATGCTGAGACAGAGAGAGGGAGAGAGAGAGGAAAAATAATAAAAATTATCCTTTTGAGGAGTTGACTATAGATAAATCCAATGAGAAGCGGTTTGAGAGGGGAATTTCATTTTTTTTTCGTATTTATCTGTTGAATATTTTTTAACCTTATAAAACCGAGAAATTCATTATGGATAGGAGCGCATTAATTACATGTTCGCCATTTGACGGACCCTTCTACAAATGATAACGATGTGGCTTAATCTACAACTAACATTTGCCACGTAGTTAGTTAGATTAGGGGTGGGTATACATTGAACTGAAGAAATGGAGAGGAGTCAAGTCAAGGTGTAACAAATTGAAATTGACCATATATTTTGTATTTGGGTTATGAATACAAAAGCTGCAATTATTTGAACAAATAATTACTTTTCTCTTGACTTTAGTAATGAGGATTGAATAAGGTGAATCATTAAAATTGAGAAGTGAGAAAGTTCAGTTATTTAGTAATTGACTAAATGCAACAATAATAGAAAGAAATAATGTACTGGGGCCTCTTGGGGGAGATGGGAGAAAAAAAATTATTAGTTGAAAACATACAAGCGGCCACGCCTAAACAGCTTTTATCTATACTATTATATAAAGCATCTAAGAATTGGAGGGTCAATTTTTTGTCATGGTAAATTTTTATTATACCAATTTTATCCCTCAATTAGACGGATAATATTTATTGTTGGTTGATCGAACGTATGTGATCGCGTCCATTGATCCCCTCTTTCTCTCAATTTCTTTCCCTTATATACTATTATTTCCATAATTTTTATTTTTTTATTTAGCAACCTTGTGCATATTTGATAAGAAATTAATGGTGATAATATATGTTAGAATAATTTACTTTTTTTGCCATAAAAATCATGAATCATTAACTCATATTGTGCAAAAATCTCATCTAAGATTAAATATAGTCTTTATTTGTTTTCTCTATAATTTGATGAATTTATAATTTAATATTAGATAAATGTGAATTTTTTTATTTTATAATATTTTAATATTTAAATAAAAAATTCTGCTGCAACGCGCGGTTATATAGCTAGTACTTTTAAATCATAAATTCAATATGAGAGATGAGAAGAGATAGGGGACTTTGGAAGACGTGAAGCCAAGTGTTTTTTGAATAACATTTGTAGATCTTTTGTGCATTATTGTCTTCTGTCCATTCTTTCAGTGTGTAGTGTGTATATACAACAAACTTCATAGTTTACACCTCATACCATGATATTATTCATTATTGGTTATTTTTCAGGAGATCATTAAACTGTGCCACAAATTTATACTTGATCATCTAACTTTAATTTATATATTTTTAATTACTAAATTTTTATGTTTATTCAAATTTGTTCACTCCGTTAGTTTTTCCATCCAAACTTAACAAAATATTTAATATGACCTATATATTAAAGTTTAAACACATATATTTTATATAAATTTTAATATATGACAATATAAGACACAAAATAATTATTTCTATTTTATTTCTTTTTAAAAATAGAAAGTTTTTATATTTTTAAATATGTGTTATTTCTTAGATGCAATTATATTATTTAAAATATGTGTTTTTAGCATAATATTTAAATTAATTAATTAAATAAATATATAAGTTATTATTTGTATATTAATTAAAATATCTTTAGCCATAAAATATCAATTTTCAGTTATGGTATGATATTAATATCTCTAAATAAATTATGAAATTAAAAAAGTTCTTCTTAAAATACATAAAATTAGATGGTTGATATAAATTAGTTTATAAAGTTATATGTTTTATTGCATAAAATATGCTATGAATAATAAAATAACAATAATTTATCAATCTTACTTAAATTTTTTAATGAACATACATATTCATATAATATTATGAAGTTTATGTTAAGTTTGGATTAAAAAACTAACAGAGTGACTAAATTTGTACAAACATCAAAGTTTAGTGACTACAAAAAGATAAATGAAAGTTCGATGATCAAATATGAATTTGAGGCATAATTTAATGATCTCCTAGAAAATTTATCCTATCGTAATAGATACATAAACATTATGCAATTAAAAATATCATGATAAAATTATAATCACAGTATTATACTATATTTTGGAGAACGATAATGTGCAATCTTTGAACGAAAAACATGTAAATTATAATCAAAAGTTTGACAACAAAAATAGTATAATAATTAACAAGTAGAATGCAGCTAGTGTTATTATAGATATTTCTTCATAAAATCATATTGTAATAATATTTAAGTATAAATTTTAGTTAGTGCCATTTAATTTACCATGAATGTTGTGGCATGGTAATTAGATGCAAAAGTAGTTTTATCAATAAATTTTTTAGCAACTACACTTATTTCTAAATTGATTAATTTTAAGTACTTTTAAACTATAATTATGATGGAAATAATACGGCAGTAATTAACTAAAATTTTAACAGTTGTAATTGTGTTTTGTTTGTCCCAGCAAAATTTCTTAACTATAAAATGAAGAACACATTAGGTTGTCACTTATGTGATAGACACCAAACAATTACATACAAAGAATCCAGTTACATGCTATAGATTTTACGCACTCTAGTCCGGACCGAGTTTCAAATTTGATTTTATATATTTTTTTCTATTTTAGTTAGTTTGTTTAGATATTTTATTATATTTTAATTATTTATTTAATCATTTAATTTTATTTATTTTTTCATAAATTTTAAAATATTTATTAGATTATGTTGTTATTTTTATTAATATTATAGTATTCATAATTAGTTAAATTATAAACCGTAAACAATAAAAATAAATTTAATTTAAAATAAATAAAATAAAAGTGCAATACTACAAAATAAACTACAGTCTAAAATAAACTACATCAACCCCCAACCAAATATTCTCTTATTCAGAGATGGGTTGTATGTGTCTCTAGGTCGGATTTGTCGGCGAGGTCACTCACGCCTTTTGATTTCATTAGGCTGGGTCTCTGAAACTTGAGTGGAGGGCCGGGGGTATGATACAACGATGCACGAGGAGGCTCCTATTGAGTACCAGAGGTATTAGCACTCGGATCGATGCTCATCTAACTCATAAACTAAGAATACGACATGACATCTCCCTAAAATATATTATAATCATCAATCATCGGCTCTGATATCGGGTCAGGTGTCCCGTCCATCGGAGGGTCTTCGACAGTAACGTCAATATCCTCTAGATTCGTGGGAAGACCTGTCATGTATAGAGAAAATTATATTTACATTGTTTGAAAAAAAAATTAAATTCAAATTGGCTAAAATTTAAAATGACCAAAATTCAAATTTAAAATATGTTCATGATCGAAATCAGCCATCAAATTTTGATAGATTCTTAGTTCATATTTGTCGAACCATGAATGTTCGTTGGTTATGCAATCCACTGGCTCGACACATGCTATTTGCGGGCTATGCAATCTATTGTTTGCTTGCTATGTAATCCATCAGCAAAGGTTGAAGTACAAGTAAAATAGTATAATATGCCCACAGTTATATCTGTCATCCGATACGTTAATCATCTCATAAAAAAAATGAGATACACAGCCGGTATAGAGTCTACACTGTTGTTTAGGAACATCATAGACCCGAACAAATTCAAACAAAATGCCAGTGTGGACCTACAATTAATTAAAAAATGTATTAAATTTTTACTACATTATTGTAAAATTGAACTAAATTGAAGTACTAATTCTACCGTTGGACAATCTCATCATCAGAGTTGGCAGACAAATATTAGAAATTCTTTTGCAAGAACGTAAATCGGATACTATATGTCGAGAACTATAGATACTCATTTTCTTTTTCCTTGTTCCTTATCTTGAATGATCAACGATTATCAATGATTTTCTGATAGCCATATGGATCGACACCCAGTCCAAGGAGAAGCTCCAATGTCCCACTCCAATCTTCATTAGTGATCTCGATTATTAATTTTTTATATATTTTATAATTTAAAAATAGATTAGTAAACTTTAAACAAAAATTAAAAATCAATACATGAAAAATAATAAAATATCATGAATAGCCAATCCCCATAAAGCATAAAGATCCTCTAACGTCATCGTCATCTCGCAAACTGGTAGATGAAAGATCAACTTCTCGGGTCTCCACATCTCAACGAGCGTTGTTATCAATGATTTATCCATCAAGCAATCTTTCATATCGCCATCCAATATAGCCCAAGTTTGTGTAGATATGGATCCATTTGCTCATCGTGTGGTACCTTCGGACAGTATGTATTTAAACAAAGAGTGCAATGCGGCTGTAAAATATAAAACTTTAAATTATATATGCTAAAATTATAAAATATATTTAATATCACATCATAGAATTAAAATTAATTACATCGGTTGCGACCTTGTTGGACTATGTTCATTTTGCAGAACCACAAATAATTAGGAAAACTCTATTTGTAACTATAATTATTTATAATGTATGCTAAAATTAGATAAAATTATTCTAAAAAATAAAAGGATCTTAATATAATTTACTACTACATTTAATTATAATTGAACTAAATTAAATATTATAATTAAACTAAATTAATGTATTTATAATTAAACTAAATTAAATATTTATAATTTACTAATTAAAATAAATTACATATAGTTAGAACTAAATTAGTCATATCTAATTGAACTATAATTATTAGTAATTGATCTAATTTATTACTAATTAAATATAATTATTATTAATTATATTAAATTAATAATTAAACTAAATTACACCTAACAGACATTACAATAAATCTAATTACAACCTACACTAAATTAACTAATTATAACTAACAAAATAATATTTTTATTTTTGAATTTTAAAGAGAAATAAAATTACCTTTCAAATTTTGACCAAATGAACGATCCGTTTTTTTTATATTCTCCTTTCAAAAATATGAAGCTTTGTGCAATCGATTTTTATTTTGGAGTTTAAATGAGTGAGTATAATTGAAAAAAAGAAAAAAATGATAATGGAGACGGCAAAAGAGAAGGGAAAGAGCGGGTGTAAGAGAAAGAGGAGAGAGAGGTCGGGTGAGATGTTAATTTAATTGGTTGGGTTTGGACTAAGTTTTAAACTCAGATTCAGCTTTTTTTTATAAATTAAAAAAAAGTCTCAGACTGAGTTGGAAACTCGATATAGACTAGTGTGTGTAAAAAAACAATCTTATGAAAACCTTATTTTTTATTATTTTAATTATAAAAAAACCTGTACACGCTGAGGGTTCGTTTGGCAAATCAAGGAATAGATTTGGAAGAGTGATAATTTTGGAAGAGTGATAGAATAATGTATTTTTGGACGAGTGGTAGAAGAGTGAAAATATCGTTTGGCAGTTGTTAATCAGAATAGTTAAAATATGGATAATTATGATACTAACAATGATGATGATGATGATAATAGTAAAATAATGATCATAATCATAATATAATAATAAAAAATATAATTATAATAATAATATAATAAATAATCATAATTCTAATAATATAATATTAATATAATCATAATATAATAATACAATACAAAATAATTAAATAATAAATATAATAATAATCATAATCATGATAATAATAATAATCATAGTCATAATCATAATAATATAAAAATATAATAAGAAAAATTATAATCATAATATAATAATAATAATAATAATAATAATATAATTATAATCATCATAATATAATTATAATATAATCATAGCTATAATAATATAATATAATATAATAATAAAAAATAATAATAGTAAGTAATAATAATTATGGTCATAATCAAAATAATATAATAATAATATAACCATAATCATAATATAATAATATAATTATAATAAAATTATAATTATAATCATAATATAATAATATAATCATAATTATATAATATAATAATAATAAATAATCATAATTATAATAATATAATAATAATAAATAATGATAATCATAATAATATAATAATATAATAATATAATAATAATAATATAATCATATTTATAATCAGAATATAATAATATAATACTAAAATCATAATTATTATAAACCTAAATCATAATCATAATAATAAATAATTATAATTATAATAATATAATATAATAATAATAAATAATTATAATTATAATAATATAATAATCATATTTATAATAATAATATAATAATATAATACTAAAATCATAATTATTGTCATATAATAATAATAATAAATAATTATAAAATTTATCATATAATAATAATACTAATAGTGATGTTAATATAATAATGATAATAATAAATAAATAAATAAATAATCATCATAATATTAATATAATAATAAATCATAATCAGAATTATAATCGTAATATAATAATATAATACAATATAATCTAACAATAATCGCTATTTCGACGAGAGTTATATATCACCTATAACTTGATATACCGGATTAACACTCTTTCGTATTCTTCTATTTAGTCTAAAATTCATTTGACAAATTAATTCATCGAAATACTATTATATTTTTGCCAAACAAACCAACTCATTGCATTTGATTGAGAAGGACAAATCTACCCCAAAATCTGCCTAGACAATCAACTGAGGGAAAAGGAGCTGCATCTTGAGGGCTGCTTTTTAGGAATAACTGGAGAGGACCCAATATTTTCCATCATTAGGGCTCGAGTAGCTAGCTCCAATAGGATCACTGCCGTACATGATTTTTATTTTAGGAAAGTACATGAAAATTCAAAAGCAGATGATATTATTTTGAAAGAAAGTAATTTATAAATTGAGGAGAGTAGGCCAATAGAACATCTATTGTGAGCATACATTTCGTGTTCGTGTCTAGGATTGAAATCCGCTGCTCCTTGAAAAAATTTCCTCTTCGTTCTTCTCTTTTACAGTGGACGATTTGGTTCTGATTTATAATGGGATGCGCTTGTAGAGAGAAGAGCAGAAAAAGAAAAATAGAAATTAAAGAATAACAGACTTTCACCTAAGCGTCTATATGGATCGGATTGGATCGGGTTATATTATTTTATTATTTTTCTTGATTCAATTTGAATCTGATCCGATTAAATTTGAGTCATTTTTTTTATCCACATCTGATCCGGCCCGTGTAAAATAATTAAATATTTTTATATAATTTTAAGCAATAAAATATTAATTAATTTATAATTAATCTTAATTAGTGTATAATTAGTATATACTTAAGTTTTAATTAGTACTAAATCACAAAATTATTTCAAAAAACATAATTAATATAATTGAATCAAATTGACTCGAACCTGATCCGACCCGATTCAGATAAAAAATTAAACTCATATCCGATTCATTTATTTTCGAATCATTATCGGATCAAATTAATCTGTCATGTTGGATCAATAATTGACACCTATGCGGAGTCCAAAAGTCTCCTGGCTCTCTTGAATATTCTAGATGACCAAACTGTCCTTGTTGGTCCGGTCAATTAATGTTCCCTTTTTTTTAAGAACACTCCCAAAAAAATCCCTATCGAACATCCTTCTCCTGCTACAGCCTACAGTTCTCCTTTTTCAATCTATGGGTCCTGTTGTTTCTTTGTTTTATATATTTTTTGAAACCTTTCTCTGTTTTATATTTGCACCTCCATTTTAGCGACTAGGTATATAACTTTCAATTCAACTCACAAAACATCAAATATCAACAACTTGGGAACTACTAAGGTATGGAGAAAATGGGGTGTACCTACTGATAAAGAGCAAGACGGACTCAATCAGGTGCAGAGCTGGAGTCCCCCCCAAAATTAAAAAAATTAATATAAATGTTAAAAAATTATGATATTTTATAGTATAGTTATGATAATTTTTTATTTTGGGCACTCAAAATTTAAGACACAATATTTAAAGTTTATATAATTTTTTAGCATGATTTTGGGTCAACTTCTGCCACTGGACTTAATACATACTTGTTTGTTTAAGACTTTGAGGTATGTCCAATATGTATTTCATGATTTGTCTCTATGAAGAATTGGTTAAATAGAAATTTATATAATTGCTTTAAGACCCACTAATTACATACAGTTAATTAATAAGAAAATAATTACCACACGAGTGATATTGAACAAAAAAACTGCTGACAAGAAATTGATTGCATTGTTTTTTGATAATTAAGCAGTAATTATCAATGCTGCTGCTGGAAATGACTTTAGGTGCACTGGAGATGTTATGATTTCTATGAAGAAATGGTTAAATATAATTTAGTATTCATTTCCTTTGTATTCAAGACTGCATTATGATATCAGAAGGGAGGAAGCACGTCCTTTGTTACTGGCAAAAAGAATTCTGAGAAGAAATGTTCCCCTTTTAAACTAAGTTTTGTAATCGATTCACCTCTCAGATGAAAATGTTCTAGGCTCTCTTAATGCTTAAAACAGTTTGAAATTGTGTTAGATTTATTATTTTAGAACTATCTCATGACATATTATAACTGACCGGTAATTATTAAACCAAAGCATAAAATAATAACCCATCAATCTCCTCATTTTCTTATCTTCTGGGAATAGACAAAATGTTCAAGAATTATCATCATTTGGAGCTGTTAATACTTAATTAGGATTGGCTTCATCTCTTTCCTGTGCATTCTTTTCATTTTTCTTTCACAAGTTTGAGAAGCTCTCATTAGAACAATTTCTCCACTGTGTAAGATCTGAAATGGAAAGGGAATTTTTGTTAGAGATTAGTTGGAGAGTGGGTGTTTATCTTGTTCTCCAGTTTTTCAAGCTATCAATTTCAATTTCATTTAAATCATTAAATAAGGTGTAGTTTGTCGTGATCTTCTCAGTTCATCACACAGCTCTATATCTGAGCATGCAATAGTTCGGGGCTACCGGGTTCACACATGACTACTTTCATGAATAAGCATAGTTCATGATCTGTGCATATTCAATCATAAAATATCCTACAAATTTACGGTGCAAATTCAATCTTAAAATATATCCAACAAAAAATTAGTGTGTTGTTGCTTATTGAGAATTAAAATAGAATAATAAATTAATTAGGGGATTATGGGCCTCAAAGCCGTATGGCAAGATCATCATTGGCCCATTAGTCTTAGGGGAGCAATTCCGTTACCGCTTCCACCCAAAAGACAGTTTTTTTTTTACCGTTAAATGTACCGTTGGTATCGATTGTATAAATTGAGCCACTGCACAAATTAAAACATCAGAAAACATAATAAAAAACTTTTTTCATATTAACCAATCTCGATCTTTTCTGTTCTTTAAATTCAACATTGCTCTATGTATCGATATTGTTGTTCATGCAGCACTACATGTATTCGGTATTTTTTAATGGTTTAAAGATCCAAATAGATGTATTTACCGAAACGATAATTTTGGAATATAAAATTTTCCTCTTTTTAGAAATATATTGTTGGATAGTATGTCCTCATATATTTAGGGCGTGTTTGTTTGTTGGTAGCGGTAGCTACACTTGTAGGTGCAAGAAGGCAGAGATGCAGCAACTATACTTCCAAAATTGTTATTTATTTTTGTTTGTTTCATTGTAACTCATAAGAAAAGTTAGAAATCTTGCCGTTACTATTTCAAATACTAATAAAGGAAGACACTTTGGGGAATATAAGATAAACCAGGCAACCTTATAGGCTGAATCTCCTTCTACATCAAAATTGACTGTAGGACCAGTTACAGTATTTGAGCTAAGCATTTAGAAATACAAAATATTTTACAAATACAACTTCCAAACAATTGAGTTGGTTGTATTTGCAGTTGTACTGCAACAGCACAAAACTTGCGAGAAAACAAATAGCTTCTTGATATTGATTGAAAAGTAAAAAAAAAAAAAAAAGGAACATACATTTTATAGTTCATATTATTTCGTTTTTATAAACAAAATATATTTCTTATAGTTCATATATATATTTTTTGTTTTCTATTAGACAATCTCTAATTGATGCTCATGAATTAGGGCTTAGTTTATTCCTACATTTTTTTTACATATATTTCTGCTTAAGGACTTGATTTTTAAATGTTTAACTAAAATATTTACCGATTTCCGTAAAACCAAAAGTAATTGGGAATTCCACAAAAAAATAATTGCATAAATTGAAAAAGAAAAATGTGCCAAAGGCCCAAAGCAAGTGACAATACAAACCCTTCGCCTTCGCGCCTACTTTGACTTATAAAATAGAGATAATGGTAGCCACGAGGAATCACAGCAATATACTACTTAATTTAACTACAAAAATAAGATGAGTGAAAATGAAAACATAACATCTTGATTCAATAAACGATAG
This sequence comes from Schoenoplectus tabernaemontani, assembly GCA_037127355.1. Taxonomy (NCBI): domain Eukaryota; kingdom Viridiplantae; phylum Streptophyta; class Magnoliopsida; order Poales; family Cyperaceae; genus Schoenoplectus; species Schoenoplectus tabernaemontani. Next base: position 24,517,771 of record CM073752.1, on the reverse strand, counting down.
CCTGGTGTTTGCCAAAGTTCAACAGTCCTTAGTGAAAAAAACCGTAATGCTAAATAAAAAAAAAAATGCAACCAAATTGGCAGTAGCAGAGCAAACAAAGGGAACTAAATGCTTAGAAGAAAGGAGGGAGAATAACCCAGCGTCTGGGGTACTTTGGCCGACCTTCTTTTCCATCGAATAGCTGCATTTAAAAATACAAAATTTTATTTCAGTCAAGAAACAAAAAGAAGAAAAAAAATATTCCCAGAATATGTTGAGAACTTCGAGTAATGCAAACATGAAAACTCATCGTAAGCCTGGATAAATCAAACAAAACAGGCAATTTGATATGTTTTTGCTTCTTTTCTCTAGAAATAGCAGTTAGCATTGCCACATCATTTAGATATATTGAGAATAAGAGGTGTGATTGAGGCATCTTCCAATTAGACTGATGAGGAGAGGATTGCATTACAGGACATTAACTATCAATTCTTATGGGGTGATGCAATATTTCCCACATTTCTGGCAAGACAAGGTGCCTTTCAGCTGTGCAAATATAAATGTACATGTTTTTAAGGTTTTGCAGGGTAAAGAGTAACAGGCCTCAGGGCAAATCCAATATGTGTTAATGGGCTAGTAAAACCACAGGATTATTTTTTGTACCAAAAAAAAAAAAGTTTCATGCATGGGCAATCAAATCAGTACCATTCCCAGATGGCATCCCTTAAAACTTCAGTTTTTGACTATGTTCCACAAAGGTCAGGTTTTGCACAAATGCGGGTATAATAAGACTCAGAACAAAAAACACAAAAAGCCAGAAAATTGTTTATATATATTACCTTCCTGAGGCGGCGGTGCTTCCCCATGGCCCAGTTAGTCATGATTCCGGCGGCAACAACAAGAAAAACGTACCCTGCAACTGTTTGAGTGGCAATGTTGAACCCCACCCACTGGTATATCTCTGTTGTGTAATTAGCACAGGTGACGATATTGAACAGGAATCCTCTTGGTATTTGGTAGCCCCCATTTCCACTGGGGCTTCTCAGATTTCTCAGAATTATGTGACAGTAGAAGTTTGCCACCTGGCAGAGCAAGCCAAATGCAAACCCTATTTTCCACTGAGTCTCACTCACAGGTGTGTAGAGTGGGTGGTTCACATAATATGCGATGTATGCACCAAATGTCCAGTAATACAAGCAGTTGCGAAATACATTTGAGATAGGTGAGGTGGCATGGCTGAACCGGTGCACAAAAAAGGTCTCAAGAATTCTCTTGGAATAATGGAGGCACCAGTAGTACATGGCATAGGTCTGTACCTGGTGGATGGTACGGTTGGTATCGGCATACCCAAAGTATTTGTAAAGTGGCAAGTAGTAGAAGAGGGGATAGATGACCAAAGGCCCGAGGTACTCGAAGAAGAAGAGGGTGCTGTATAAGACTTGTGGGCCCAGGTCCTTGAATACAACAGTTAGATTCTCAGAATTACCCTTCTCACAGTAGTCAAAGACCTTGGATTTTGGGTTGAGAACTACAGGTTTGGTTGACACACCGGGTTTTATCGGAAGAGTTAGCCTCTGTCTAGAGGTATAGTACTTCTTGGCTGCACAAGTACATAAACTGATAAAAGTGAGATGGTTCAAAAAAAAAATCATGTGCATGCATAGATGATCAAAAATCATTTGGTGAATATGGTCTTAGTTCCTGGAATAAATCTCTTAGCAAACAATTTTTTTTAGAATAATTTGCCCAATCCTTGAAAAAACACAGTAACTACATAAACGTCCCACATGGATATTCTAATGAATGAAAATAGCAACAAGCCCTTTCCAAAGGATAACATAAATTATGAGAACTGGTTAATCATTTTTTATAATACTACTTTTGACCTTATTGGAAGAAATCTGTCACTTTCATAGGTAGGAAAACATCAATTCATAGGCTAGTAAATTTAGTAACAGATACCATACTGATAACACTACAGCTGATCAGGGTTTGTGTTCAGGATCAAACAACTTCCCCCCAATCAAATTAGTAGTTCCTACGATGTTAATACAAATTACAGCTGTGAATGACTAACTGTAATAAACAGTTGTTATAAGTATATAACAAACCCAAATTATTGTGAAGGCAGCCAGATTAACCTAATATTTTGACAAACAATGTTCTGTAAAACCAAATAACTTCCTAAAAGAAGAAATTGGAAATTCAGTCCTTCACATTTTCGTACTTACTTCGAGCATGGATGGCCTCCTGGAGATCCTTGACGCTGGCCTGCGATCAAGCCAGAACAATCAATCAGTTGTTTTCACTATTAAATTAAACACAAGCACCAGTCAACTCCACAACTAGTGAACGAAGAAAAATATCCCTAAATTGGAGAGAATATTGGTAAATATAAACAGAAAAGAATGAAATTTACCGAATCATCGAGCTCAATCCCGCCTTTCACTATCTCACGGCCGCTACGCGACACCAGCGTGACCTTCATCTCGGTCGATCTATTGGATGACCGAAATCGAAGAAGCTAGAGAGTAAATTGGAGGAACAAAAGGTGGAAACAAAGAGAAACAAATGAAGAGAGAGAAAACAAATCTCTTCACTTGAATCGCGAGGTAGAGAGCGAATTTAAGAGAGAGGAACGAATGGAGGACAACTTCTGAGTAACATCAGCCCAGAAAACGGTCTTTATTAGAAGCAGATGCGGATTCAGTTTCAGTGGGCCCAAGTGGTAGAGCGTTGGCCGGCCCGGGGTAATCAAAGAACGGCCTCTCGTCTCCATTTTGGTAAAGCAGGAGCTATCCCTGCTTACGAAACTGGACATCTGCAACATATTCAAAAGAGAGGGGAATCAGGAGTAATAAAGTTCGGTTCTTGTTCGCAGTTGAATACAATAATAGCTAGGCTGCTTCTCAAACTTCAAACAAACTTGGTTCATAGACAACTCAATCACTGACTCCGGGGGCTTTACAGTAGATGTGATTTCGGTGCAAGAGGGAACAGGTGTGTGGTTGAAATAATTTGTTGTGGTTGGGAGCAGCCGAGTAGGAGACCAAACAAAACAAACCAATCCGGGTGCGGATCGGGAGAAGTCAATCAGAGCTCCGCTGCGTACGGAGTCATGCTAACCACACTGCCCAAACATTGAAAATTCTCAATTAACTTTTTAATTACTTATTTTTGCAAGCTGTTGTTCACGGTTGTAACTGTTGTTATCAACTTCCTCTTTTTTTTTATCATTTCATTAATATTTTATTTATAAAGAAAACGGGTTATGTAAATGTTTATGTTGCTGTCCTCGGTTCCATCGAGGAGATTAGGACTTCAGGAGACTTGGTCTGATGTTACTGGCTTGTAGAATGAAGTATTATTAATTAAAAACTGGGAAAACCAGCTAAAACCTTGGTTGTGATTTTGAGGATTGGTTTTCGTTGTATCATAAGATAAAATCATACAAAAATTGTTCTTAGTTTGGTATCGATGCCGGTTTCCATAATGATTGACGGACCAATCGAGGAGGAGGGAGGGGGTGAAGCAGCATCTGATCTGAATTTCTAAAAAAAAATGGTTAAATTGAGTAGTTATTGAATAAATTTAATAATAAAATATAAAATTTTTGATATTTGACCTCTCAATTCTCTGATTACTTTATGAGGTGTAAGTTCAATCCGTTTGACCTGATCAATCTGATCAACTCTGACCTGATCCGAAAAATATAGTTTTTTTATTTCATAGATTGGAAATGAATTAAATTTTAAGCAACATGATAATTTATAGTTCGGTTTGGATTTTATAAAAAACTATTGAGTAAAACCCAGCCGATGTACATTATATTTTTTTCAAATAATATTATTATAGAAATACATAATAATTTATTAATATCTAATTTTTTAATTAAAATTTATTTTGTATTTGTTTGTAGCGAGTATATTGTGATTGTTTCATTGTATTTTTTTTTTAATTATGATTTGATTTGATTTACATTTTTATACAATAAATCTCTTAAAATGAAATCCATCGAACTCGACAATCAAAGTTAAAACTCAAATTGAGCAGTTTTATCATTAATTGATCGATTATAGATTGAAATTAATGTAACTCAAATATAATAATTCAAATTGGTAATCTACGAGAAACCGACCAATCTGACCCGTTTACAGCTCTACCGCACTTGAATTATCCGCAAGTTTTCATTGGAAACCAGAATAAATTAAAAAAATAGTAAGAACATTCAAAGAGTAAATATTATGTTGGCATCCGCTTGTCCAAATTATAGCCAAGTTTTATCAAATTTGCTTTAAAAAAATCTATCTATGTATCTATGTATCTATGTATCTGAATACTAAAAAGGCGTTTATAATCTGATGATGATTTCCAGCTACGAATAACTCTCACTGGCCGAATAAATGAGGCTTTCGGACAGGCTCTGCTAAAAGCAGGAAGAAGAGGAATAAAAGCCCAAAAGTCCTTTCAAGCCTTTCAAGCCCTTTCAAGCCCATCAACATTTCAAATTTCAAACTCTTCTATCCATGGGTTCACCACCAACTACACTCCTCTCTGTTCCTCTTCAATCGCGAATGGCCTCGGTCACCGCCTTTGACGACCTCCTCGACGACGTCGAGCTCTGGAACGCTATTGAATCTGCTGCTGCTTCCTCACGCCAACGGAAATTCCTACCTCCGCCACCTCAGCCTCGCTTGCCTCCACCATCTCCCTCTTCCCACCAGTTCGCCTATCGCAACCCCTGCCGACCTCGTCCCAAAGCTCAGGCTGATGAAGCTGGTGAGGTGGTACAACCTGAGAAGAGGCCTAGATTATCTGTTCAGGAATCCATAGATCGTCGAATTGTCTTGGCAGAAAATCAGAACGGGGCAAATGTCACTCACAGGAAGGTGTATCCAGATCCGAATCCCGTGATGTACCAGTCACCGGTGAAGAATCGGGTGGTGGTAAGTGAGGTTAGCCCGCTGGTTGAGAGCCCTTCACCCTCAACAGAAGGGAAGCTTGGATCAAGGCATAGCTTGTTGATTGGGGATTTTCCTTCTGTGGCAACATTCAAGCACTTCCAAGACAAGGCATTGGCGGTAATTTAGTCCATCTCTGTTTAAATTAGTTATATGTGATTTGGTGATATGGATTTCATGTGATGAAGGTTAATTGAAGCTAAAGCCTACAGCCGTGAATCATATGCCTTGTCCACAACTTAGGGTATTGGGCAGATCAGCACTTGTTCACAACTTAGGGTAAAATTAAATAGGAAATAATTGTTATTGTGACCGACTATAGGACCACTGTCAGTGTTAATGATCTAGGAACTAGGGAAGCAGCTGAGATGCAAAACAAGTGATATCACTCTGTAAATTGAGAAATGACATGCACATCCAGTCAATGTTTCTCTATTGAAACAACAATAAAGAAGAACCATAGAATAAAGGCTTGGATATTAATTACATAACTGATAAAAGCCTCTCTCTACATTGACCTCTGGGTTCTATAAGTGATGTCTGTAAAAATCAAACTGACTTCTGATATTTATTTCCATTTTGTTTTTCTAGATTCTAGAGAAATCAGACTGCACCATGATATCTGGAAATTCATATATCAAGAAATCTGGTAAAGTAATACAATTAAGTATGACTTGGTTTGTATCTCAACAAAATTTTCTCATTTGTTTGTATTTTACCTTTTATGTTCAGGATGGAGGAAGATGTCATTTTTCTTCAACATATCTTATGAAATCAGAGATAAGACTATTGAATTTGATGAAAATCAGAATGTGCGGCGTGCAGAATTTGTTGTCAGAGCACATATGCAGTAAGCGTCCTCTAGATAATTTCTAGGATGGATAGCTAGGTCTAATACAAGGACCCTACCAGCATGTGTGATATGAATGTTCATATCAATTGGAGAGGAATGTGCCTAGTTTGCATCAAATTTTGGTTTTAGAAGTGAAAAACATATGTTCAACTAGTTGACCTCATTATACTTTTGCTGCTACTGTAATATATAATATCAACTGATACCGGCACTATGCTTGGATTATAGTAAAAGTTGCATAATGTTTCTTGTTCTTTATGCGCTTACTATCTTTTGTATACAATTTTTTTTTAAATATTTTAAAAGAGGTGGAAGGTTCTCTGATGGGTGGGGTTCATGCGAAAAGAGGGAGAAAAGGTTTAACAAGCCAAACCATGACATACCTAGCACTGCTGAAACCAGGGCCAAAAATAAAGCTTGTCAGGTAAGTGCCAAGAAAAAAAAAAAATTCTTCTGCATCTCTGCTTTAGTAATAGATTACAAATGATATGATTATTTGTGCTCATAAAATTGAAGGTTTTTTTATTTATTTAGTGCATGTAATATATGCTATTTCAGGATCTTCTTGGAATTGGGAACGGCAGCAAGCACTAATTGGCAAATTTAGATTTCATCTACATGATGGAAATAACAAACCAACGACGAGCATATTGGTATTCTCAATCTGAATGTGGTTTGAATTTCTAGCAGCTTGTACATTTTTCTATTCAAGGATGGTCAGGTATCTTGCTGATAGACCGCTTATTGTTTGCCTCCACAATCTTTTGCTACACTAAAATTTCATTTTCATATTTGAACCCCATTTTCTAATAGGATGACACATTTCTTTTTCATAAGAGGGGTTGTACATGTAAGCTAATATGTCTCTAGGGTGTGGGTGCGAGTATTGTATCCGATACGGTGCGGGTGCGGCGATACGAAAAATTTAAAAAACATCGAATATGGGTGCGGCTATATATAATAAATTATTATATAAAAATATAAATTATATAATAAATAAAGTTGGAAATAAATTATTATATTATATTGATATATAAATAACTGAAATGATATAGCAACACAAAGGACATGATATAAATTTCACTCAGGGACGTATCGGAGGAGTATCATGGGCGTATTCTTGACCGAATACACCAAAGTATTTTGAAAAAAATATCATGGACGTATCGGGGGCGTATCAGATGCGTATTGGGGGCGTATCAGTGACGTATCGGGGGCGTATCGGAGTTGTCAGGATATTCGATATGTCAGCTGGAGTATCGGGTGCGTATCGCACGCGAATCGCAACCGCATCTGTATCGGATACGTATCCGATATGTAATACGTGGTAATGAGATGAATCTGGGTAACCCAGTTTCTAAGGGAAAAGAAAAATACTCTCCTTTTTATCTGCTGTTCTGTATATTTTGAGGGTTCGCTGCTTTGCTTCTGAAAGCCCAAAACATTTACATCCGTGTTTGGTAATGAAGTATGATCCGTTCTTATTATTTCACGTTTGCGCTTTATCTCTTCAAGTTCTTGTTCAGTAGAATACCCTTTTTTTTTTCAGTTTCCCTCTCTTGATCCTTTTCTTCCCCATCTGTTCTATCCAATCCAATTTATTTTATTAATAATTGGGCTTCCTGAAGTTTTTGAAAGATAACTAAAGTGGGCATAAAATCAGTCCAGGACCTCCAGATTGTATGAATCATCCGGCCCGAAGGCTTTAATTTGAATAGTTCTCCTTGAATTAGTTCAACTTATTCTCCTGCAACAGCCCATATCTCTACTAACTACTAACTAGGATGGATGATTTCGGGTAGAAACCTGCGCGTTTGCGTGGTTGTAGGCTTGTAGCATGATTCTGATTGTTTTTTGTGGTTTGATCGCAAATGATCTCCAAGAACAGCGCCAAACTGTTTTATTCTCTCTTTCTCACAGTATTTAGGAAAGAATGCAACACAGGCAGCGACCAGAAGGACGTTCAATCCAATTATAACTATTTTGAACAAGCATAACGACATTGTATTTGAATGAAAGGGTGTGTTATTGAGAATTGTCACTAACTTAAGGTTTTGGAATAGTAGATGTTAAATCCATAACAACAACAACAACAACAACAACAAAACCTTTGATCTCAAATAAATTGTGGTAGATGCTAATCCATTATTTTTGAAAATTTATTCTCGTAAATATAAAATAGCAAATGAAAATAGGGGAATTTTGTTCAAAAATATGTTGTTCTTTACCCGCCAAAACATATTCCATAAATAATGTGAAAACATATATAATATTCAGAATTTATTCAGTAAAAGATCAAAACTAATAAAGCACAAGAATCAGCTAGAATGTAAATATTTACATAATTTTTTTGTCTATTAATTTTATACTACCAAATAAAGTAAAAGTGTGTAATATCTGATAAGCAAAATAGTTGAGCAACTCATCTAATCACTTGGGTCATTTAACCAAACACTTATTTATGTAAACATCTGAATCATTTAACTAAATATCTGAGTTACTTTATCTAAATAACTAAGTCTTTTAACTAGACATTGAGTTTTTTTAATTAAATATCTAATTCATTTATCTAAACACATCCGCACTTAACAAAATACTTGAGTCAATCGTCTATACACCTCTTGCATTTACCTTAATTTCCACGGTATGTCTGGATCAAACTACATAATAGCAGTACAGCACTGATATTCCAAATTTGATTCATTCGAAACACTTCAATGATATTTAGAAGAGTCTTAAGAACAATGCTATTATATTATTTCGGGTAAACCTTGGAATAGTGGAACAACGGATAGAGAAAGAGTTGTGACTCGTGAGAAGAACATTATTAAACGGAAAACTGAAATAACATTTTTAGCTCTGTATTTTTACTATTGTCATACTAATCCAAAAATCAATATATTTTCACTATTTATAATTTCTCTATTCTGACTTTTTTACACGATCCAATTGTACCAGCTCCTCATATATGATGGGAGGGATCTCTTGACAATGAGTTATTTTGATAATTTTGTCAGTAAATTTTTAAATAATTATAAAAAACTTGAAAATAGAAAAAAAATATAGATATATTCTTTTATTATAGATCGATTATGTTTCAAATTTCATACAATTTTATTATTGTTTGATAGTCCATCAAAGATCATCAAAATTTTATATAATTTCCAACAATTTTAATTTAGTGGTCTTCGATGGACTATCAAATGATAATGAAATTACATAAAATTTGAAACACTATCAATGTATAAGTAAAAGAACATATTTATAATTTTTTTTATATTTTTAAGATTTTTTGAGATCTCTGATCTTTGATTTTGAATTGAGTTTTTATTTCTAGACTATCCTAATTTATTTGAAATTAAAATTTTTTTATTATATTATTGTATTATTATTATTATTATTATTATTTAAGAGCTTATTATCAAGATTGTCAAAATAATTCATTATCAAGAATCCCTCCCGATACATGATTGTCGCTGGAACGCTATAATCAATTAGCAGGTAGACTTTTAGCGCTTGGAAATTAATTTTCATTTTTGGCAACCCCTTCAGTATTTATTTTATCAAAAATGAAAAAGGTCCTTAGGGGAATTTTGTGGAAGAACTATGTTGGAAACGGTTAGTCGCTTGCTAAATAGAATCCCCAACTAACATTCTTTCCGAAAACTTGCGTCAAAATACCCCTCATTCAGAATCTTTGTGAAATTGCTCTAGTGGGGTCCATATTTAATCTATCTTAATTTCTCATTTCCTTCCCTCCTATTTACTTCCACTGATCTTAAATACGAATGTGAATAAATCAAATTACTCACCTATTAAATTATAATTTATCCATTATGTTAATGTTAGTTGCATGACTATATTAAGTAACTTCTAACAAATTGTGCTAGTTTCATAACAAAATATTAAAGATGCTATCATTATAATAACATAATTGAACTTTTGACAAGAAACAAAGCGTATGAAAATTATTAATAGTATTAATCGCTTTTAGAAATCATTAAATATTTGTTAAACTGATGTAACACCGACAGAAAATATTAACATGTTTTATTTTAATTTCAATTAGTAGTTTTGTTATATAAATGATTTCCTTGATGTGCATCCTTTTTAGCAAAAAATGACGTCATTGCTGCATATATTCTTACGAAATCCGTTTAACTTGAACTGCAAAATATGCATAATAATCACATCTAATGACAAAATATTTTTTGAACTGTTTTAATTCAACTTAAATGTATTTAAAAACTATTATCTATAAATCAACCCAGATTTATACACGTAAAATTTCATTAGGTGCTGAAATAAAACAGAAAAATCCCTGACAAAAACAAGGGTTCCAGCTAAAGCGAAACACAAGACTGAAAATTAAAAATGTTCATTGCCTTTCATATCTCACTATTGCAGGAAAAATGAAAAACTATTCAGTAAAAAAAAAAAATGAAAAAATGATTCAGTGACAACCTAAAAAAATATGCCAATAATGTTTTTATCAAAAAAGGATATGCTTCCAATAATTTATCAAAAAAGGATATGACAATAATGTTTTTAGCATAATGGATAAATTATTATTTAAAAGGAGAGCAATTTATTTATTCTCATCCATATTAAAAATTAGAGGAAGTAAATAGGAGGAAAGGGAAAGGGAAAGAAATTAAGATAGGGCAAATATGGACCCACAAGGACAATTTGACAAAGATTTTGGAGGAAAGGAAAAGAGTAATTAAGTTTTCAAAATGAATGTTAGTTTATAAAATTGCCCCCGTCTTAAATTAAATGAAAGAATATAAAAAAAATTAATTTAATTACTGCATTAAAATTTAATATAGAGGAGGATATAAGACTACAAATGAGCTCAGTTCGAGCTCAAATTTGACTCATAAAAATATGAGGGAATCAAGTTAGCTTATGAGACGCTCTGAAAGCCAAAGTTTGAACTCAGTTCATCTCAACTCAAGCTAGCTTGCGAGTTAGTCACGAGCCAAGATGTGCATTAACAAATATGATAGTTGAGATTTGAGAACAAAAAGTGTGAGATTGGCGGCGATAAGAGGAAAAAAAATGAAATAGAACAAATGTATGAGTAAATTAGATTCAATGAAATATTTTTGAGTTTAGAAATTTAAATTAGTTTATTATTTAAATTATTTTATTATAAAAAATATAGCTCACAATTTATAATATAATATATACGAGCTGAGAAGCTAATTCCGAGCGAACTGATCTTAGCTAAGATTGACTTATGAAAATACGAGCCCATCTGACCCGAGCTCAAGCCTATCCATTTCGAATTGATAATGAATTAACCATTTACGACTCAAATTACGAACTGATTCCGAGTGAGCTACCATCCACGAATTTTTGTGCAGCCTATTAAGATAGAAAAAAAGCCTTACAAATGAATTAAAAGCTCAGCCATAATAGGATAGAGAAGAGACCCACTTAAAAGGGCCTTACAAATGATTAGTTAAATCATACTGTTTATAAATTAAGTGGACAATCAGGTGCATTAATGGGTGTACGGTGTACCTACCCTGCCACAAATTACGATCTTCTATATACACATCCATATTTATTTATGTTGACAATTAATGAGGTGAGCCAAATTGAATTGTGAACCATCTTACAATAATTTAAAATAAAAAAATCCTACATTTTATTAACATCATGCAAGAGCTCTAACCTCCCAATTAGAAATTTCAACCATGGCACAAGGGACCAATCTAAACTAAACAACACCACCGTAAAATCCGTCATGCATCTACCTGCACAAAAAGAAACCTGATGCACTTAGGAAAACAATGATTTGTTTCCGAAAAAGGTTTCTCCAGAAACCCTAAAGAAAAAAAGGAAAAAAAAAAGAAAGAAAAGAAAATACAAGATACCAGCAGTAGTAACCATCACACTGGCTAGATAAGTAAGAACCTAGTGCTGTCTGCTTCCAGCACTATAACCTCTACTACCAGGATAGCGTGGCTCCAATCCACGGCCATGTGCATTGCCACCAGATTCATAATGACCAGTCTGGGCAGGATAAGGTGTCCGCAGTGCTGCATCTCCGCTGTACCCACCAGGATATCCTTCTGCACCATATACACCAAGTAGTGTTGCTGTTCTCTGTGCTGCCTCCATGTTGTAGCCGTCAGCAGATGGGTGACTGTGGTGGATCCCACTTGGCAGAGGAGGGTGGTTGTTTTGGAAATGGGCCACGGAATTGCTGTCTTGGAGCTGCTGGTATTGTTGAAAGCGGGACTGAGACTCCTTTCTCAGAAACTCTTCTCTTATCTTCCCTTGATTTATTCGCAGATCCACCAATTTGTCTTGATACTGTGCATTAATCTCATTTAGCCCTGTAACCATAAGAGAGAAAGATAGCATCAATATTCAATAATACTCAAGATGTCAAGTCCAAATAACAGCTCACAAGAAGAAGAGAAGTGAAACTTTGAAAGTAAAATACTTCACGGTGCCTTGAAAACTCAGCATCCTCTGCATCATGACGTTCTTTTAATAGTTTTGTGAGATCTTGAAGAAATCTTTGCTCCAGCTCATCAATTGTTCGTGGAACAGCCATCTTATCATTGTATTCCCCTTCCAATGCACTATTATTTTGGGTTGTTGCCCTCAAGTCTGCACTTGCCTTTTCTGAGCTGTGTTTTGTATCTCTTCTCTGTGTGTCATACATGTAACTATGTGAAGCAGCCTTTACTTGACCTATGTACCAGTTCATAATGAAGAATAAAAAAAATGATGAGCAAAGCACTGAGCTTCAATGATGGACAGCCACAGCATCTGTATCTGTCCAGTACAAGTTCTGAGGTAGGAGCCAGACCATGAATGGTAACATGGGCGGATGTAGGATTTTAGTCAGGGGGGGCAAATATCGGATTGTAATAGCTTATCGGGTTTAAATCCATTAACTAATCGGGTACTAAATAAAAAATAATAATTTAATATATATTCTTACCTAATAAAAAATTTATTAAAATAATAACATTTTATATATTAAAAATAACAATAAAATAAAGCTCAAAGTAATAGATAATCAAGTTGATGAAGAAAATTTTCATGAATAAAACTTTATATTTTGATATCTTTGCATAATTATTTCATTATATATGATATTAAATATTTTTTTCTCAATAAAATTAATCAGACAATCTAGGGGGGGGGGCAAAAAAAATTTCCAGGGGGGGCAAACTACCGAAAGTATTACCGAAAAGCACTGTTTTTCAAAATCCAGGGGGGGGGCTGCCCCCCCCCTGGTACACTATGCATCCGCCCCTGAATGGTAAATAAACTGCTGTGATCTTACCAGCATTTTCTTGGCGTATTGGACCAGTTGGTACAAATCAAGCTGGTTGGTAGCATCGGGAAAAATGAAATGAACTGGTCAGTATGATAGTATGAAGTGGCACTTGCCTTTAGAGTATCCAATAGAATAAGTGGAGATTTTATTGGGGTCATTACCAGAGTCATGGTCCCGGTGCCACTGTCCCTCAACAGGTCGTGAAGCGCCAGAATAGTGTGCATCAGCTGGCCGCATGGGATCCTGCATGGAATGTGCACTTCCTGACAGTTGTTGACGTGGGTATATATTTTGCTGTTGCATCATGGGATTCATACCCGAATCGATATAATGACCCTGCCTTCTCATCTGATACAATGACGTACTAATAAATTAGGTAACTGATATATAAAAAAGTATTTATTCCCATTTGTATACTTATTAAAAAGGAGTGACAATAAGTAAATGAGAAAAAAAAGGTACTGATAACGGTATCTCTGATGTTCGTTTTGAGTTTCTAATTGCACTAAATTGTGCTGAAATCTTAGACGGAAATGAAGAAATGCAAAAGGCGAGATCTAACGCGACTAATCAAAAGAGCAAGAAAGGAAACGAAATTGGAAGAGATTGACGAGGTAGGAGCTGTATTACAAGACCAGAATCAGAAAGAGAAAACTCTTGAAACAATCAATGAAAACACTAACCAGCAGAAGCAGTTGGAAACTCTGAAGGAACCGGAGCAGAGGAGAGGATGCGTCGGAGCAAGGATTAGAAAGGCATCTCGTCGAAGCTTGGGAAAATTCCGAAGGAATTGAAAGAAAAGTAGGGTTAGAGCTCAGGTGACTCAGCACCCGACTCAATTGGGCTGAATTATGGAAAATGCAAAATCGGCTAACTATTAGTTTTCATCTCAGTCATTGTTACACTGTAAATGTTGGGCTTTGCTCTTCAATCTACTTTATTTATTTCTCTATGCAAGACTGGATGTAATGTAAGGTGGGTTTGAGCTCTAATTTGGGCTTCGTCTATTGGAAAAAATTCTCTTAAGTTCCGTGCAGAGGGGTATCAACGGAAAAAGATTAGATAGGAATTTCTGGTAGGTAGGATTGGGTTTGGATTCGGATGGGTAGGATCCGATTAGTTCGATCTTCTGGTAGAAATCAAATCAGTCGGGTCAATTTATATATTAAATTTTTTCAGATTTTTAATTAATTTCGATTGAATTGCAAGTTATTTAATCTCGGATTAGGTTGGATCATGTCGGATCAGACTAATTTGATTTTTTTTTAAAAAAAATAGGATTGGGACAGATCCGAATCCGTATGGGTCGGATTTTCTTGCATGTAAAAAATTCCCCTCTAATGTAGTATTAGAGTTAGTTGTCCGGATTTCAATTTAACTGGTGATTTATAAATAGGAGGTTTTATAATTTTAAATCATGACTGTTGTGATCGTCCCAACTAATATTCAAAAATGATGGTTCAGATTAGACGAGGCTAGGGGATGCATATTCATTTTTATATGTATTTAATATTAATTTTATTCATATTTTCATTTTTATCTTTTAATTTACTCTTATTTATATTCATCCTTAGCAGTTAAGATTTATGGTAATGAATGAAGAACAAACAATTAATCAATATTTTATAATATAAGAATTTAACTAAAACAATTTAGTCTTAGTATATTCAAGCTCATGCAGTTTTTATATAGCATGTCCTAAGAAAAAAGTGAGAAGGGATGTGATAGATGTGGCGATCTAAAAAAAAAAAAAATAATAAAAATCGTTGGACACAAAATATGTCCAAACTCCTAAACTATCTCTAAACCGATATATGCCAGAATGAACTTAAACAAATTAAAAGATAGCAGATTTACCTTCATCTCTAATTGGTCTTCTATGAGACTCAATCGGGTGTCTCATACTTGAACTGTTGTTGCTAGCATTTGGAAACAGCAAAAGTATGGCTTGAGGGTCCTTCCAAGACTTGCAGAACTGTCTGACAAAATTCATATTAGAATCTCTGTATTGAACTTTGGTTCTAAACCTAATGGAGCAATTTAGAAAGGTGACCCTAACGGTAAAATAAAATTCTACTCTCATGTGTTGTTTCATATTCTGCTGCTTCAAATACCTACTCATTTATAGCCATAAAATCGGACCAAAATTACTGAGTTCATGAAGATCATGGATGTTAATTTTGACACGAAGTAATGCTAAAAATTTACCACAAACTTCAGCCATAACTAGCATGAACTCGTCTGTTGTGCAAATTCTTTTAATTTTAAAAATATTTATATCTAGCACTAATTTTATTATAAATAAATAATATAAATTAATTAAATATAATTTATATCTAAATAAATTAGAAAGAATCTTAAATTTTTAAATAAAATTAATTTATTATTTAATAAAAGATGATGTACAAGATATAATATTTTTCTTTTCCGAGTATGATGTACAATGAATATTTTTCTTTTTACAATACAACTTAATAATAGTTGATATTTAATTTTTTATATATTTTTTTTGCAAAATAATTAAATTTATCTTTAATTTTATTATAAATAAATGATATATTTTATTAATTTATATCTAAATCAATTACAAAGGCTTTTAAATTTTTAAATAAAATTTAGCTTTTTTTTTTAAAAAAAAAGAAGATAATGTATAAAATATAATAATTTTCCTAAGAAAGGTTGTACAACACAAAGTTTTCTTTTATAATAAAGTTTAATAATTGTTGATGTTTAATTTATTTGATATACAACTTCCTTTGTTTAGACCTCTATAAATTGATGGTAAAAATAACAAACAAAATGAAGAAAAAAATGGGTTTGATTGAAATCTGAACCGTTATTTTTTATAAAATTAATCAATCTCAATCATAAATTGAAATACGAGTATTTAGTGATTACACATTATCTAATAATATTACTAAAAAACCCAGCTCATACACCTTTATAATATATCATAGATAGCAAGAATATTAATGCTAAATTTGTCTATTAATTTTAGCAAAAAAACTTTAGTTGAAAATATATATATTTTCTTATAACCATCCATATTTTTAGTTTTCAATATATTTTCACACTACACCACAAAAGGACTTTTACAGCGGTTATTTCCCCCAGTTAGCAGCGGTTGTACAACCGTTGTTATTAGGAGCGCTGCAAAGTTTAACAGTGATTTTGGGAGCACCGCAAAGTTCTTATATAACAACCACTGCAAAATACCATTTTACAACGTTTTTTAACTAAATACCGCTGTAAACATGACCTTTTACAGCGATTTTTAAAGTAAAAACCGCTATAATTTTTTTTTCAAAATTATTTTGCAGTAATTTTTTTTATTTTTGTGACTAGCCCATAAAAATGTAAAATGGTTTTTGTAGTGTTTTTCCATAAAAACCGCTGTATTTTTTTTTTCAAAATTGTTTTGCAGCGGTTTTTCTTAAAATCCGCTGTATTTTTTTTAATTATTTTTTTGGTTTATGTGACTAGCCCATATATGCTAGCCATATATAATATTTTTATCACATGCATTTTTACAAAAACAATATTAACTATATTTAATTACTAATTAACTACATATAATTAATTAATTTATCTAACATACACACATAATACTACATAATATAATAAAATATAATAAATATTTATAAAATATTAAAACTTGATAAAAAATGTCAAAACAAGGAAATCACAAACTCAACCCAAAATTTTTTTACTTCCTCGTACTCGGTCGGTGTCAAAGGATTGTAGGTTTTGATGCTCGGAAAAAAGAAAATAATTAATACATAAATATATATTGAAAAATTTAATAAATTTACTAGGGAAGCTCCTCTGCCTGTGAAGCTCCTCTGCCTCGGGACCTTGAACATAGAGCTTCCCATCTTGCTTCTTTATATTTGCTCTTCCCCTAAAAAATCTCCAAGCTCTTGGGTGCTCAGAATAATTGATTCCCGTCGAGGACGAACCCGAATAAATTAGTTCGTCCTTATCCCAACTCGGCTCGGCGGATTTGTAGCCACCTAACCCGAGCTTATGATGGTTTTTGTTCTGTGCGGCCGCCTTTTTCCCTCGCTCACTTGAATCCATCAATTAATTGAATATATAACCATCCATATTCTTAGTTTTCAATATATTTTCTTATTTAGTTGCTCATCACGGGTCCATTTATAATAATTTTAATCAATCCATTAATAATTAGAATTAATTAAATTAATTAATTCTACGCATTTTGAACTGTATTGTTATTTAAAACACGTATAATGTCCAGTTAATGTAAATAATATTTTAATGAATAACTTATTTAGACATTTTATTATGACAGTATATAACATTCAATTGTATAACACAGTAGTCCAACTTTATAATTGGATTTAGACGCCTCCAAATCCAACAATAGTCTCTTTTTGAAGATGAAACCTAATCAATTCTTTGGTTGGATTTTATTTCTAGCCTATCCAATTTATTTGAAACTAAAATCTTTGTTGTCATCTATACTTTAAACACATCATATACGTAATATAATAAAATACAAAAAAACACAATTATCGGTTTTCATTATCCATAGAAGAATAAAATTAAAAATTTGCTATAAATTAATCTCATAAACACAAAAACAACAATTATTATCATCATTATTAATGATGATGATGATGTGATCATGACAACGATGATAGTAATGATAATTATATATTATATTATGAAATATTTGATTAAAATATTATGATTAAAAACATTACATTGTATATTATATATCTCATATTTTAATGGGTATAAAATGACTTCTATATCCTTATCTAATTAACTTCTTCTTATTCATATCCATACCCACTAAACTAATGAAAAAAAATACTCTATTCATGCCCATCTTATGAATTCCTATAGAGAGTGATCAATTAATAGGGTATTATTGATAGTCCTACTCATAGTATAAGACAAGTGCAAATTACTTTAATCTCTGCATGTATAAGACGAAGTATAAACTAATTTTCAAAAAAAAAAAAAAGACTTCCACTTATCCTGGTATATGTTTGACAATGTTGTGAATCTTAAGGCAACGTTGTGATAAGTGGTGCTTGAATGTAGTTTGGGTTAGGTCCTAAAAAAGATATATTCATTAGTTCAAATCATATGTTAGCATGCATCATTATGTAGAGAGGCGAAATATAGAATCATCTCCTTTTTAGATATGTAATTCAAGTGTAAATTAAACCAACCAATTATTTATTTTCCTCGCGTCTAGACACTAGAGCAAGTTACCGCGGCCCAACTCTGTTATTGTCAAATTCCCATTTTCCTCTAATTCTCCGTTCGATCCGCCAAGTACAGCTGTACAGGTCCCATTCAACAACAGTAGAAGATAAATTTTTGAAAGAAAAGAAAAATACAAGTGGTGGTGGCTAATGGCTTTCTCCTTCTCTACGTCTGGTATCCGCTTGACTGCTTTTGGATGGTCCTTTTAATTTGCCCTCAAGGTGTATAGCATTCGGAGAACCAATTTATCGTAATATCACTAATATACATTACTGAGCTGATCCACGATATTGAAATTTAATGCAAAAATGTTCATTGCAAACTTTTGAGTCCGACGTCTGAAAATTCTCTAGAATGAGATACAATTATTTGAAAGTATGTCAAACAGAATAAAAACAATCGGCAACTTAAATCCATAAAATGATGCACCTGAATACCTGATTCGATAGCTTGGCAAGTGGCAACCCAACAGTGTAGCAATCTGTACATGTTTCCAGAAAGTAACATGATGAGAAGTTGGTTTTTGCTGCCTCTTGTATCATCAAAATACCATCAACGTACGGATCTTTCTTGGCCCATCATATACACAAAACATAAATGTCTTTCTAGTGCAATCATCACAAGTCTTCAAAAAATTGACAATTAAAGAAAGAAAAAAATATCAATCTTTAATCCAGTGATTAAAAATAAAGCTTTTTTTTTTTGTAAAATCGCAAGTTTAAAATCTGATTGGCGAAGCTTATGAAAATTTAAAATTGAAAACTCTTAACTTCACTTTTATCTTGGAAAAATTAAAATGGGCATAAAAACACTTTTATGCCATTCTAATATATTAAAATGCTATATCCTATACCATTCTAATATATTTAAATAGGGTTAAGATAATGTTTAGAAAATTATGGTAGAGATTTCTTTCTTAATAATCACTTTTGTTCTTTTTCTCACCAAAAAAAAAACTTAACGAGAGGACGTGTAGGAAAAAATAATTAAGACAATCTCCATGATCATTAGTTTTCTAGATCTTTGCATACTTGACAAGCTACCTACGCTAGCTCATAATTTTATCAATTAATAAAAGGTATATGCTCCTCCGTTTTATAATTTCTAGTCGAGGGCTTAATGCGTTTCTCTAGACAGATTCCACTTTTGAACCATGTGTCCTGAATTGACATTGACCGATCATATACTGTTAATTATTTTACTAATAAATCACAGATTCCACTCTTTTTCTGTGTCGTGGGATTTATTATGGTACATGTACATAATATTTTGATAGTTATTGTTGAAAATAAAAAATTACAGATGTGTTTTTAAATTTTTTTATCATTTAGATCGCGTGTTGTAGATTTGAAATTTGTTTGGTTATTCATTATAAAGTCATTAGGACTTCAGCATAAAAACTGCTAAGTTATTTGGCAAAAGAAAGTAAATGTCTTTTCAATCTAATATCTTTGATTTTTAAGAAATATCTTCATAATTTTGTTTTTAAATTCATACAATATATTTCAAGTTATTAAATGCATATATGTTAGAATACTAGAAGTATTAAGTATTCTTTTATTATTATTTGTGCATTTTTATGAAAAAGATATTTTACATGAAAGCATTGGCGGAATCAAGGTGGGTGTCAATCGGCGTTTAAATATTTTTTGATCTGCTGAAAAATAAAAATATTTTTTCTCGATACAGTAAAAAATATTTTTTTAGTCAAATACCTTTTTTTATTTGAGAACACTTCTCGATCGTTTCTAATTCTGTCGCTGTATGGAAGTATCTGGATAGATGCATACACACAAAAGGAAAAGAATAATAAATAATAAAAAAAAATTGATGACCACAGGTGTAGGCGTCAGGCTGGGATATAAAGTAATGCAACTAGGCCTAGGCGTGACGTAAAATAAAAATGCATGTGATGGCAATACAAGCTACAAGTTTAGTTAGATCCACACCAGAAATGAGGTTGGCTTGACTTGCTCCTTGAAAAAGGTTTAACCTGTCAATTAATTGGGCAGCAAATTAAATGAGGCATGCTTGATTTTTGCACAGCGCAGATAAAAAGGTCTAGAGCACCACCGCCGATTTGGAATTTAATTGAGGGAACAACAACATATTTACATCATCAGTCACATGGAGATAACATGAGACACCATGCATATGAACAAAAGAGGAGGTAATGTGATTGCAGGTGGAATTGATTGGCACGAAGGAAGAACATGGAATGTGCTCAAATTTGATTGAAACACAGCCTGTGTTCCAACCACAAAGTAGAAAAATTTGGAATAGAACACATGTACTATACCCAAAGTAATAGACTAATAGCGATGCTCTCCTGCCTCTAGCTGGGTTTGTTCACTTGGGAAAGGAATAGTGTACCTAACGGTTGGGAAGAGGAGGTGTTGATTGCTCATTATTTGTTAATACTTAATACATAGATGTTCTTTCTTTGCATTTGATTGCTCTGCTTCGTTGATCCTTTTCCTTTTCGGTGGCTCTAAAAGTGCTTTCCCTATACAATTTAGTTACCCGAATATAATTTCTCTTTTGCAATTACTAGTTGTGGTTCCAAGCAAAAAAATAAATAAAATAAAACATAGCTAATTTTTGAAATATCAACGGAGGCTACAAACTAATAGAAAATGATTAAAATATTTTTATCTTGAATCAGCCAATCAGGATACACAAAACAAATAGGAATATTTCTCCAATTAAGGAACGCATAATATTATTTACTATTTGATAAAAAAAAAGTAATACAAGTTGTATTATACATTAAATCAAGACGGAGAAAAAGAGAATGACAGGGAAGCATTCAATTGGGGAACCAAGAATTAATAAGAAACCAAATGATAAGTTTTCATTCAATTTGGTTATTATTACAAGAAAAGTTTAGACATCTTCACTAAAATTAAGATCTGTGTTATTAAGTATTCAGATGTAGCGTACTTTTCAATTGGATTAGCAGATCCCCTATATAGTTGATTAATACTATACCTCATCAATAGTTCTCTCTTTTAGTACGGATAACATAATCAATTTCACTAGCTGTCAATAGACCTCGTTATAAAAAGCAGAAAGATCACATGGGGACATATAACATACAAAAATTAAATTCATTGAACTAAATACAAGTGTTTATAGTATTCGTTTAATTAAATGTTCAATTTGCAACATCTACAGATTCTCCACCAATACATCTAACGTAACATTGGATAAAGAAAGAATAAAATTATAATAAAAGAGAAAGAAAAACAAGGAAGCTATCCAATCTCCTTTAGCCTTTTGCTTCCCAATAGAATTACTTCAACGAAATAATGAATTAGTGAGACAGACAACTGCTGAATGAGATTTCAACCCTTTCAGGGTTCTATTGCAATTTCTAGACACCATTTACAACCTCTGATGACAGTCCCTCCCCTATTTACTTGTTAATAAATGCACAAAGGGGAGCTAACTGAAGCGAGAGAGAACCCGGCTTGTGAGAGAATGAATTAGTGAGGAAAAAAATGAAACAAATTTCTACACAAATTGGTCAATTTCTCTTTTAACCCTTTTGTTCGTCTAATGTACAGAAACGGAACCTAAGAAAGAAATGAATTAATTTAGGTGAGAAGGCAGGTCTCTAACTTGAAGTTTAGCTTGCTGATGGGTCCAGTAAGCCTGGGCTGCAAGGACCCGGTCCAGGAGCTCCTGAGGAACTGGTTCACCACGCCTTTGTTGTGGTGTAATGCTAGCTGTGTGCACCAGTGTCTTCCATTTATCCTTCAAAACATGACAAATTGACCATAATCAAACACATGGGATAAGGCATAAGGACAATTATAGTGGAAAGGTCAAAATATGTTAGCTTGTGAATTGACCATGATGAAATGATGACCGAGTATACCAGCCAATGATGAAACGATGATAACTTGATTTTGAACTTTGAATTTAAGACTTGGTCTGGTCTACAGAAAAAAATGGCTGCCGTGGGGAAGTAACTAATTATTCTGGGTTTATTCCAGGTAAGAAGCTTTGTAGCTTTTCTTGGTAAACAACTTGACCTAGAGCACAGGAGAACTCATTAAGTTTTGCGTGTAAAACTAATTCAAAATGGCCAAATTCTCTCCTAAAAATATCTGCAGAGACTTTTCCCAGACTCAACAAACTTGCATAAGTTCCAAATTCTCGTCCTCCAATTGAATGGAAAGTCACATATTTCCTTTGGGTGCTTGTTCAAACAAAAAAAAATAAATCAGGCAGCGGATTTTTTTTTCTCATTAAAATTAAAATTTGTTTTCAAAAAATAATTGCGAAATTCTGTTACCTTGAGATCAACATATGTGCGGTGTTTTGCATTGTCAAATGCTCTGATTTTTACATCTCTCCACCTGAAGAAATTTCAAATACAACCCATAAATCCTTTTTTTTTTTTTTTCTTCTCTCTTCATTCTTGAAAATAAAGTGAAACATAAAACACACCTTCCAGTGCCTAATTTCTCAACAGCTTGAACAAGAGCTTCCACCTCAGCAACAGAAAATGGGCAGCGAATCCTTCTCTGACCAACAGGTTCGACACGCTTAGATTTTTGTGTCGGTACAACAGCAAATGCCTCCTCCATATCCATTCTATGAACCACCATTGCTTTAGATTCATTCACAGTATTCAAATCTTTTGAATTCGAATTCTTCTCATGAGAAGACGCAATCTCAGCAGGTGAAATAGGTGAAGGAGCCGAGTCATAGCCACTCTCATGGCAGTTCAGTGAAGGTGATTGTACTAGGTTCTGCACAAGGATTGGGGTCGACTCCTGGTCTGACACCTGGTTCTCAAGTGGGGATGTAGCTGGTGGAATCCTGCAATAGAAAAATGCTCCAGTTATTACTGGAAATAATTCAAACTAAAAATCTGTGCCCTAATTGTAACTTCATTTAATTTGCATCAACCTTGCTAGAGGCTCAGTCAAGTCAGCAAGATCAGTGACGTGGCTAACTTCTTGCACCACATTTTGCATATAATTATTTGTTTGATTCAACTCTGATAGGTATTTTGGTTCAATAGAAAATTCGAGATTTTCATTCTTCTTGCCATGGTTGATTCCTGCCTGCACCAGTGTGGCAGTATCATTTCTCAGTTTCTTTCCATGAACTGTGATGCCAACAAGTAGGCCCTCTCCAAGCATAGCTGCCATAGCCTCCAACACCTTTTTCTGTGATAGAACATGTACATTCAGTAAACATACAGGAAATTTTCAATATTCTAGTTATATATAATTTTTCTAAGTTTTATGAAGATGAAAAATAAAATGTTACCTTGAGAGAGCCAACTGTAGCCGTTTCAGGGATTTCAATCAAAAGCTCAGGGATCTGGAAGGATTTGATGCATAGCTTCACTTTGTCTTTAGAATCATACATTGGTTTTTGAATTTTTGCGGTGGATGCTTCTCTTTTAACTGAAAAAATAATAAGAATAACTATGTTGATTTTCCATAAATGAAAATCTTAATGGTTAATTATTGTAAAGGAAATTCTCAAGTGACAAATTTTATGAAGAATTTTTTACCTTCACGGTTAAATACGGAGGTGTGACTAAACTGCTTCTTCCTTTTGAACTGAGTTCTCTGCCGAGTGTAAAATAAGTTACTGTTGTGGAAAGTTGGCTTCATCTCACAACCTGAATCAATCCAAGGCTCAAAACCATCAATTAGACCAAAAGAAGAGAAAAGGCTGACAAATTGGGGGAAAAAGGAAGAAGACAACAATGATATGACATACCACTGTAATTTTTATCACCCTTGTGAATGTGAGGAGACACTGTCTTCCTGTACTTGGTTGAAAGGACTTTCTTAGAAAATGTGGAGTGGTTCCCAAATGTGCTGGAATGTGTGCAGGCAGATGAATTATCTTCACATTCTCTATCAACAACTCTAGTCCATGCAATTTTAATGTCATCTCTGTCTGATGGCATCGCAGTGCTGCTGTCCGAGCTAACCAAAGGTGGAGGCTTCAATCCCAAATCCCTTCGACTGTACAAATTGGGAGGTTCTGTTACTTCTTTAAGTGGTGCTTCGTTCTCATTGCAGCTATCCTGGTCTAGTGGATCAGATTTCATTGCCTCAGGATTAGCAGTTTCCTTCATAGCCATTGGATTTGCATCAGATAGGAGAAGAGAATTCTCCCCTTCCGTCAAAATCTTTCCGGCTAAGGTAGCTAGCATGTCAAATGCACACATTTCATTCAGCTCAATTTTCTTTCTGCTAGATCGTTTTCCCTATAAATTAGAAAAAAAAGAGAGAAGAATGTTGAAAAATGAGAATTCCTAAAATAAAACAGAAAATTAGAGAATCAAAGTCCTCAAGAGAAATTAATTACTACCTTAGCACATTTTGGTACAGACGGTGTGACTGGTATATTGTGGCCGGAGGAGCTGTAATCCAATCTCTTGTGAAACCCCATTTTTTTTTTGATAATTAACTGGATATTCGGTAACTTAGATGACGAAAGAAATAGACAGTATCATGCTTTGATTGTTTCCCTTCAAACGCTGATCTGCATCAAAAATCAAAACATTCTTAAATTTTAAACCTTTCTGTAAAATTCATCAGAAATTCAGAACAAAAAAATCAATCAATTTCAGGAACAGAAAAGGGGAATTCAAATATAAAAAAAAAGTAATTCCTTGTCACATAATGATTTGATTAATGTACAAATATAACACTTACATTATATTGGCAGAAATGATGAAGATTTAATAATAGATCATTAAACCCAAAACCCCCAAAAGACCAATCAACTCCCTAAAACTTGAAAAAAAAAATTATAATAAATAGGAAAGCAAACAAGATACGGTTCTTTTACTGTACATTTAAATCAGAAACGATTATTAAAATCAATGATGAAACCCATCCATGAAGCAATCCAAAAGACAAAGAAACATCACATGCATAGGGATCCGTGTAGATTAAGCAACAGAAGATGGAGTGGTGCGGATCTAAAGCCTAGGAAACGTACCAAATTCGGCAAAGCAAGTCCTTCTTTTGGGCTTAACGCAAGCATAACATTTCTTTTAAGTTTCTCAAAAGAAGCAAGGTTCTTTTTCAAATTTTGGACAAAAAATATGAAAAATTCAATTAATAACTGGGCATTAACACCGGGGTAATTATTTTTTATTCTGGCAGAAAGGAACTTCGATGAAAACGTTCAATTAAATAGTGATTAGTGAAAACAACACGTTCTGATTTTCTGAAATTAAAAAAGAACAAAAACAAATCCAATTGATGTCGTCGCTATCCCCCACAACAGCAGATCTTGATCTTCAAATATTCAACTACTTTTTCAAATTTCTCTCCTTAAGGGTCTGTTCATTTATACGGAAAGAAATTGGAAAACTTTCATTGGAAAATAAAAAATTTGAAGGAAAAGTAAATAATTTTTCTTGTGTTCATTTGAATAGAATACAAAGTATGATTTTATTTCCAATTGTTTAGTTGAAAGGCAAAATTTAGGAATTTAATAAAACCGTACAAACTTAATTAGTTTGAACCGGTAAAGTACCATCAAAGATCAATGATTTCCTTATTGTTATAACCTTTGATCTCACATTGTCAAATTATATACCAGTGTGCATCTACACTACTTATGGAAAAAAGAAATTCATATGGTACTGGTATCCGTACCAGTATCATATCCCACATATTTCAACAAAAGAATGGAAAAATCAAATTGAACATTAGTTCTTTTTCAGAATAGCAGCTTCGTACTCAGTTTGGGTATTCGTCATTAGAAATAATCAAACAAAACTTATATTAGTTCATTTTGACACAATCATTGTAATATGAAAAACACAATTAACAAAGAAAAAGAAGCAACGCATCCTAAAAATTATCATTCCTCACACCAGCAAAATTAAAAAATACCAACAACGTGTACTCCAGTGGGAGTTAGAAACTTACCAGTTATCTAAAACTAGCAAAAATTAAAATAAAACTTTTGGACAACTTTTGAACTCCCCTTGACTCCATTTCATTCCCAGAATAACTGAACCAACCACGTTAGGCTGTTCAAATCAATATAAAAATGGATAATACAAAGAAGCCCATCAACTCCTAACACCACATCATATACCCGAAGTTTTATCATTCTCAAATCGAATATAAATTGAGGAAAAACTAGAGTATCGGTGTTAATAAAACTGAAGTTGTTGTCGTGATCCCACAAGCTGGCCACATTTTATTCATTAATTTTACCCACCAATTTTCAAACTTTTTGACAAATGTCATCAAATAAGAAATTGGCAGAGAGAGAGAGAGAGGGAGGGAGAGAGAGAGAGAGAGAGAGAGAGAGAGAGAGAGAGAGAGAGAGAGAGAGAGAGAGAGAGAGAGAGAGAGAGATTATTGCATTAATCAGGGGGAGATTTAATTTTTTGATTGAAGAGGAATGAGTGCACACTAGAAAAATTGCAAACTTCATCAAAAGAAGTTTTCCGTGAGAAAAAAAGGCGGAAAAAGAAAATAACAGTTTTCAGAGAAATCAGGAAAAGAAGTTTCGTCGTAATTGATAATTAATACCAAATGAACGCTGAAAAATTTAGTTTCCGTGGAAAGCAGCAACTTTGCGAGTCTATTCTGATAGCAGACGAACAGAAATTGAACGCAATTTGCCCGAAGATAAAGAAAGTCATCAATCAGCAAAATTCCAGACGGTAAAACCATAGCTAAAACAATCATGTAGAAACGAGAATTGAGAAACAACAACCCGATCCAGTTATCTCACCTCAGATCAGATGATCCACGATCCTCTTCTTTCTCCGTTCAATTGTAGAATTGAGCTTCCCACGCTTTCTCGAATTCAATTGTTTCTCTCTTCTAATCTCTTGTTTCTGTTCTCTTTTTCTTCCTTTGAGATCGCCAAAACCCCTCAAAACCACCTTCTCTCTTTTTTGCTTAAACCCACAGCTCTTATACTTTGACCCCTATGCCACGTGGCTCATCGGATTAAACCCTCCTGGGAAACCGCCTACTCCCGGTTTCTAATTAACACAGTGAACCATTTCATCAACGATTCCCCAATTTGTCCAGCCACGTGTCATCTTCTGCGGTCCTAAGGCTATATTTAATGACCTGCTTTTATCTTTTTAACTCGAGGGACAGATATGAGAAAAATCCAATCTTAAAAAAGAAAAATTAATTAGTTCGGTTAGAGACGTGACGAAACACCAGTTTAAATAATTTCACATCATCTCCATTTTCTGAAACTGGAGGTATATTTTGCTCGTGATGGCTGAATCCTGATTTTGTACGACTGGAGAAAGAGGGGGTTGCTTTTAAATCTGCGCTAACTCTTCCCCGTTTCGGAAAATTTCCGCCTTCCAACTTTCCAAGGGTGAATAAAACTCTTGGCGTGAAGCCACGTGGCTTCAATCGGGGCCGTCGATTGAATCCTGTTAAATTCGGCACGGATGGATCTCTGCCCGTTTCTGGAAAACTGCTAACAGATCGGTGTATTTACAACGAGTAAAAGGTTGTAAAAAGGAGGATTTGTGGATAATATCGCCATGCCTTAAATACAAAAAAGAGGAAATGAGTTTTGGTCTATTTTGTTTTACAAAAAAAGGGACGGTGTTTTGTGGAGGAGAAAGAGTGAAAGCGATGCCATGATTCCACCTCACAACTCAAAAGGCATCTCGCCAGAGAATATTACATAAAGACTTTGTGGATCAATTTTTTATCTGCACCAAGCAAAATAAAATTCACAAAATTGTATTGTTTTTCCTTGTATTTAATTATGCACATCTTTGAACAGTGCCCAAACAAAGTTTTATATCCACACAAAAAAATATTCCTGAGAGTTGGGCATACGCATGGTAGATTCTCTTGAATCTATAGCCAGTTGTACCTTTTGAGTGCTTTTCAATTATGTTGCTAGCGGTCACATTCATGTTAGATGACATGTTAATAGATATGTCGCAATGTGCATTGGAATTTAAAAAAAAAAAATACAAACCTAACTTCTTACCGTGCGATTTTATTTTATTTTTAGCATGAGGCGAGAATGCAAAGCTTTTAAATCATTTCCAGTGCTATTGAATTTCAAACATACTATATTTCATATAGTCTCTTGCATTTATATCTTTAATAATAGGTGTATATAAATTTATTGTTTGAAAATGTAAATCAGAACTTTTCAATCATCTTAATTTTGCATAGAACATTTAATTTTTAATTTTTATTTATTCATATTACACATAGCTAGCTAGATACAAAACACCTCGTTGCATATAATTAATACTTGAGATCAAATTTAACTCTTAAC
The DNA here is from genome assembly GCA_037127355.1 of Schoenoplectus tabernaemontani. Taxonomy (NCBI): domain Eukaryota; kingdom Viridiplantae; phylum Streptophyta; class Magnoliopsida; order Poales; family Cyperaceae; genus Schoenoplectus; species Schoenoplectus tabernaemontani. Next base: position 24,489,138 of record CM073752.1, on the reverse strand, counting down.
GTATTTTTTTAATATTATTTTTTAAAATTATCAAATTTAATTATAATATTATATATATCTTTAATATTTAAAAATATTATGTTCAAAGTTTACTTTAAAGCAAAAAATTTATTGAATATATTTAAAAATTTTATATTTTTAATTATTTATGTGAGAACTATTTTTTAGAATAAAATTTGAGTTACAACTCTAATTTATATAATATAATAAATAGTCACAATAAATAATATAAGTAATAGAAATAATAATTTAACAAGTCAAGCAAATTTAGTGAGCTGAGTCAGATCAAATTCGAACTCATTAACTTAATGAATTTAATAAACTAACTCATTTGACTTTACTTACATGACTAATTTGACTTGAATGATCTACGAGTTGGGAGTAGAGTATTGAACACGGTTGGGAGTTCTCCGGTTGTCCAATTTTTTTTTTTTATAAATTGGAAAAAATTATAATTTATCATATTTTTAATAATAATTTTTAACTAATTAGAATTATTATTTTTAATTGTTTAAAAATCTAATAGTACTAAAAAATTAAAAAAATTGTAAAAAAATAAAATTTCAGAAAATTATAATTTTGGAAATACAATGAAATTTTTTATGCCATATCGGAATTCCGGTCCACGATCCACGGACGGGAGGTAGAAAGACAGGTAGCAAGACGGGTCCTCGTTTGCATTTCCACCAGGTTTTAACAATTCCTCACCAACCGTCAATGCAAATCCCAAGGCCAGAAACTTCTGTTGGATAAGATTGATCCGTAGAGTTTATCGGCATTAATTTCTATAATTTCTATTTTTTCTGCCAACTCATGTAATCAAATTATTTTATGTTGAATTTTCAATTTCAGATGTGAAACTCAAGCTGTAATTTTTAGTTACTCTTAATAGTTTAATTCATCAAATATCGATGATACTGATAGTATTTATATGTGTAGTGCGCTTTTCACTTCGTTTAAAATGAAACTAGAAAAAAAATGTTGTATGGAAGTCTCTTAATTAAAAAAAAATATGTAACAATATTTTTTTATAAATAAATTATATATTTTATTTAGATATAATTTATATCTAAATCAATTACAAATAATCTTAAATTTTTAATTAAAATCAACTCATTATTTAATAAAGATGATTTAAAATAAAATATTTTTACTTTTCTAAATAAATTCGTACAATGATTGTTTATATAAAATTACGTTGCACATTTAGTCATACCGACTTTGATCCATGGGTTTCGATCAAACTTGAAATACAAGAGAGAGAATTGGCCTTTTATTCTCTCAAAAAGTGAAATGTTTCCCCTAGCAGCTGAGAAAAGTTTCCAGTTATTGAAATTATTTAATTTACATACATCTATGTTTATTTAGCAGGAGAATAAAAATAAAAAGGATATATTCTTTCCCATGTCGTTTATTAAGAGCGCACCACATATCAATCATGTCTTATCACTTATCAGGCGTAAAATCAAGTATACATATATATTCTACGTAACATTAATACTGGTCATGTAAGAAATATATAAGAATTTTAAGTGGTATAAGGTTGTCATCTTTTAACGAAAATATAAACAATATATTTCAATAATAATTAATAATTAGAGGTGATAATTGGCGCGGATTAAATCAGATTCAGATCAAATTGGATTAAATCGAATCAATTTATACATTGATTTTTTTTAATTTTAAATTAATTTTAATTAATTTATACATAATTTAATTTGGATTAGATCAAATCAATTTAATTTTTTAAATCCAATTTGAATTTGTACATATCGTTTCTCAGATTTTATCACCGTACTGCTTGCTATTAATATATTTGTTAAGAGTAAAATGCGTAAACGACATGTCTGTTGTTATTTTCTACAGTAGAATCAGTGGTCAAGTCAACAAGATAAATGATTTATGTGGTAATGGGTAATGGGTCAAATCCGAACTGCCGACTGAGGATAAGAATGGTCTCCAAACATCTCCTTCTTAATTAAAATTATATATCATCATGGTAGAAAAATATATTTGTATTATAATTTTTAAAATATTTAGGAACTTCCAGAAAAAAAAAGTCTGTCAATAGATCGCAACCAATTCGACACATGGTAAGTGACGTCATGACCGTTAAAACTGACGGCTGTGTCACACGTGGCAGAGAGGATAGTTAATGGAGATAACTGTGTGAAGTTGGAGGCAACAGATAAGAGGATGGGATGATGAAAAAAGTGTGTGATGAGGAGGAGAAGGCGTGTGGACTCACCAACACCTAGAGTTATAAAAAAACCGCGGCTCTTTTTTAAGCGGGAAAGATATTCTCACGGGCGCGGATATTTTGCTAGACCCGACCCGTTTTGGACGTCCCGAGAAAAACCCGCCCCCGACGCCCGTTTAAGGAAATCAAAATAATTCAAAAAATTCAAAAAAATATGGAAAAAATTAATTTTTTTGGTAAAAAATATAAATAATTATATATTTTAAATATTCTTAATAATTATTTTTGAATTTTTCGGAAATTTTGAGAATTTATCTAAATACAAATTTTGATGTATGAGGACCCGTCCTAACCCATCCCGTTTATTATTGTTAAATCGCGGCTCTTTTTGCGGGAAAGATATTCTCTGCAGATTGATAAATGATCGGAGGAAATCACACAAATTAAAAAACCGAACCGCACACAAATACGAATGCTTTTTCATCGTTCCCTTTTTACGTGGCTATCGTAACATCTGAAAAGTTCAAAAAGAAAAGAACATGAAAAACTATTATCCTTCTGAATATGAGCAGAATTATCGTACAAAGATTTCTACAAAAAAATCACAACAGCTAAAAAAATCAGAATAATTATAAAAAATTTAAATATATATTTTGATACATTAAACTATTTATTATTATTAAATCATAACATTGATAGATGATCTGAGTGTTTAAATTAAAAAAAAACTATACGTTATTAACACTAATTATTTTAGCTCCGGATGATGTGAATTCATTGGTTTCTATCGACTCCCGGATCCGCAACGCTATTAACACTAATTAGGCGGGATCGTTTCAGAATCAACGGCTAAAGAATTTGGGCTTCGCTTTATAGAATATATCCAGGTGTCGGTGGCGAACTGGCGATCAGTCGGTAGTGCGCCAGGTCCATTGCATTTGCAAATAATCATGTTCTCTTGGCGTGACGCATTGACAGTCGCTGGTTAATTTAATTCTGTTTAGACTTGGTCTTTACTCTTTACTGATGCTGATGCAGACAAAAAGGTCGAGGTGGTCCCCGCAAGCAGGTTTGATGTTATCCGTTATGGTCCCACTTCACGATACATGCATGCGCGGGAAGAGCTACTCCGTTTCATTATCAACTATATATATGAGGAATAAAATTGAGCTATATATATAGCTAGGAGCTGCCTAGGACCAGGTAGGTATATATCTATAGTTCGTTGGATCAGGGTCAAATGGTGCAGAGTTAGTGTGGGGCCAATAAGTAATAACTAAGCGGGGGCTGGGTATCTGGTAACGTGCGTGATTGGCTGGTAATTATATCATATATGAGATGCTGCGCCACGTGAGTCGGTCACTTAGTGCCATGCGATTAGCTATATACCCGTTGCACCAGCAATTTTTATTTAAATATTATAATATTATAAAATTAAAAAAAATTATATTTATCTAATATTAAATTATAAATTCACCAAATTATAGAGAAAACCTATAATAAAAACTATATTTAATCTTAGATGAGATTTTTGCACAATATGAGTTAATGATTCATGATTTTTATGGCAAGAAAAGTAAATTATTCTAACATATATTATCATCATTAATTTCTTACCAAATATGCATAAGGTTGCTAAATAAAAAAACAAAATTATAGAAATAATAGTATATAAGGGAAAAAAATAGAGAGAAAGATGAATCAATGGACGTGATCACATACGTTCGATCAACCAACAATAAATATTATCCGTCTAATTGAGAGATAAAATGAGTATAATAAAAAATTACCATGATAAAAAATGGACCATCCAATTCTTAGATGCTTTATATAATAATATAGATTAGTATCAGGAACAGGAAAGGGAAAACGTTCTTGGCATGCCTTTTTTTTTTTCCATTTCGATCTTATTGTAAATTGAAACTAGTCCAACTACTTGTGTTAACTTTGACTCAGAATTATTTTTTTATTAGTTCCCCATATTTAGAGACTTTGACATCATCAGGTATATATATATGAAAAGCTCATACTAGATCTATATGAAAATAATAAAATAAACAAAAAAATAAAAGGTAATTAAGTAGTATGTATTATGAAATAAGCTTGAGTAAATATGCAGGTTACATTGAGAAAAAGAACAAGAATAATATGAAAAGAACAGCAGATGTGTATTGCGTAGCGAAAAAATTAATTGAATTCGCGCGGCATATCACCAAAATGTTTAAAGGAGAAATTTCGAACGTGTTGGATATTAAGCTTAATTTATTGTGGACAAATAGACGATTTTTCTTCTTATTCTTATGGAAGTCGTGCACCTTATTTATAGTATCAGTCTATATTTACTAATTTAGTGTGTATAAACTATAAAATGTGATGTTGTATGCTCTTTTGTGGAAATTGCAGGGAATTCTTAACTTAATAATTAGAATAATTTTATTTTTAATAATAAGAGTGATTAAATCAAAATTTTAAAAATACGAATGACAACGCGCCACTATCAGTATCGCTTTACAAACGCGTCAGTCGGACTAGCGTGTTTGAGCAAAAACACCACTGAGAATAACATCTTTCATTTTTTTAAACCTTTTTATCCAACTTTAACAAGGCCTCGTGTGCCGGTGGTAGGACGCGCTACTCTCACTGATGTGTATGTATTTTTTTTAATAACTGAAGAATAAAAAAAAATTAAAAGACGCCACTATCAGTGAGTACTGTCATTTATATTTTTAAAATTTTCATTTAATCACTCTTATTATTAAAAATATAATTATTCTAATAATTAATTAAAAAATCGTTGTCAAAATTGTTGCCAGATAATGTGGAACAAGAGCCGTGCTCTACAATAGTCCAAAATTATGAAATAGTGCCAAAATTTTGGTATCTTTAGTATCGGATTTTTTTTATCTGATACTAAAGCCTTAGATGCTAATTATAATACTGATGTAATTAATTTTTTATTATTAATTAAAATAGTTGGTGTCAATTTTTCTCTAGAAAATCTGACACTAATTATTTTTATTAGTGTTGGATTTTTAGAAAATTTAGTGCTGTATTTTTAATAAAAATTTGACATTAATTATCATATTTTAGTGTTGTATTTTTAATGAAAACCACCACTAAATATGATAACTAGTGTCATATTTTTTTTTCAATAAAAATCCAAGACTATTGATTATATATATATTTTTTAAAATAATGGATTTATCATTTTGAAAAGTTATGCAGTTAGACAATCACAAGCAAAATAATATATATATATCACATTAGTTAATATTACAACATAATCATACACAATACAAAAAAAATAAAAGTAACTAATTGAAAATACATTATAAATGTTACAAAATACAACTATATATGATGAGCATAAACAAGAACGTATATAATTCTTAAGTATAAATATGGAAAACTAATGAAAATGAATAATTAAAAACTTCAAATGCATTTTTGAGATCTAAAATAAGATTTTTTTGCCCCAAAAATTATTATAACTATAATAATTATTATTTCTATAGATATCATCGTAATCTTTTCATGGCACGTAGAACACCCTCATCGAAATTTTCTATCAAAAGTTATAGCCTTTTAAAGGTAAAGTGCTTGGATTTTGATTTTTCCTTCTAACCATGTCTTTACTCTTTCTCTATCTCTCATTTGTCTGTTGAATAAATTTTAATCTGAGTTTTAAAAATGAATAGAAGAAGAACATGAAGTAGAAGAGCAGAAGATTAGATATTAAAAAGTTCATTTGATTGAGAGCATCAGATAGAGTAGAGAATAGATGATAGATATGATAACAGTTTAGAATTTATAGGTGCCTCATTTCTAAATTCCTTTTAGTTGAAACTTTGTGTCGGATATTTTTTTTATAAATAATTGATTTTGAATATATTAGGCAGAAAAAATAATTAATGTCAGTGCTAGATTTTTAACAATCAATGCCATATTTCCATAAAATCTGACACTAAAATGATCAGTGCTAGATTTTTAGCATAAATCTGATAATAAATTATCAGTGCATAAATTTATCATTAATTTTAATAGTGATGTTCGGGTTCATAGCAGAATAGCTGCTGTTATCGGAATAAAAATATCAATGGTGCATCTAAACACAAATTTATTATTCCGAAACAGAGAGAATAGTTATTATTCTACTGTTCTAAAGGGGATAGAATATATGTTGTTTTTCTCAACTCTCCATTACTATTTCAAATAATAATTCTACCATTGAGAATAGCATTACCATTGTACTATCCTCTCGCTAATCTAGAAATTATTTTTTTCACTATCCTCATTTAATATTTCCAATTCTTCTATTATTACACTATTCTTTGTATGATCCAAAAATATAATAATTTTCATCTATATTATTTGATATTTTTAAGGAATGGTTGATGGTTATTACCCACCAGGCACAGAAATTATAAAGAACACAGAAAATATTAACGGAGTTCGACTTTAAAATTGCCTACGTCTCCTGGTCTCACCCCACAAATGGGATGCCGCTTTATTACTCAAAAATTTAGTTATAATATAGAAGCTTTAGCTTCTTCACAATACAAGTGCAAGAAGACTAAAAACTGTAATAAAGAGATAACAACAAATGAGCACTTAAGGCTCAAAGAGAAGATTTGAGACAAAGCTCAAGAGAATAAAGAACTGAAGATTGCACAAGAATATCTATTGATTTGGCTAATTCAAGATCTCTTATTCTTGTAATTTATAAGGGAAGGAATCAACTCTATTGATTACAGTAGAGTAATCTGGGTTACTAAGAAAGTTGACTATTTTTCTTGATTTTGTTTTACACCCAGAACATCACTTTTATAAGCCATTTACAGAGAACTGGTATTCTTACGCTGGTAAAATGTTATAACATTTCACAAATCATTATAACGTTTCATAATTGAGAGTCTTGAGTTTCCAAGAATATCCCTTGTCAGAATTGTATTGAAACGTTATAACGATTCAAAAATGAATATGATGAATCGTTATAACGATATACAGAAACGTTGAACGGTTTACAGAACCGTTACAACGCTTTGACTTGTTTGACCAACCTTCTGACAAGTCTACTGATCTTCAGAAACATTATAACGATTCACTGAATCGTTATACGTTTCATGAATCGTTGAACGCTTTATGAAGCGTTACATAACGATACACTCTGTTAATTTTAGTTTATTTTTGCTCACAAAGAATTTAGAATATTTTTGAGCAGGTGTATTAAATCATTACAACGCTTTAGGAAGCGTTACGTAACGATACACTCTGTTAACTTTGGCTCAATTCTACGCACAGAGAACTTAGAATATTTTTGAGACATGTATTGAATCGTTATAACGGTTCTCTGCGACAGAGAGCTTTTTCTTATATAATTATGAAGAATATAGAATTTTAAATTATACCTATACATTGAATATGATCCTATATTTTCATAAAAGCTTCTGAATTGATCTTGATCATTTCTTCTTCATTCCCTTAAAATTTCTTAAAATTCGGCAATCAAATCTTAAAAAACTTGTTAAACTCAATAATATTTTGTAAAATAATAAAATTAAAGAAATTGTTAAGTGTAACATTATTGTTCATCCGCTAATAATCTATTTCACAAGATTTGGACTCAATTATAGAAAAACCATCTATCGATAGATTTTTCATTGGACGGTGTATGTATATGGGGTTTGATTGAGTGATCATATAATGATAAAAATATATAGAAATTATAGAAATGATATTTTTGTAAACTTGAATGCATCGATACGGTTGGATTTGACATGAAGAATTAAAATCATCGAAGAGATATAAGTAAACTTTTATGAAAGTTATATGGGTAAGTAATATTAGATGACATTGTTTGTGAAAAATGAAGGTATTCATATATATTTTTTAAATTATGTTGGCAAATTTTCATCATTTTTTTATTAAATTAAAAGTTAATATGATGATTGATCCAGTGAGATAAAGAAATCATTCAATGACTAGAATAAAATTACTCTATGATAAAAGTTCTATCGATTATGAAATAGAATGAATTATTGGGTTATGATAACTTTTCGGTTCTTGATCATTTAAAAAAAAACTATGTCCAAATATCATAATAAATGTTCAAATATTATAAATTTAAATTGTACGGTTAGAAATTAAAAAATATAATTAGTGTCTGATTTTTATAAAAATCCAACACTGATTGTAATCTCAAATTGCAAACAGAAAAGACGAGATAAGATTTAGTGTCAGTTTTTCAAAATTTACTGTCTCGTTAGTGTCTGTCTTTTTATAAAAATTTGAATTTATTGTTATTTTTTATAAAATCCGACTCTAATACTTCTACAATTAAAACAACACTAATTTTCTTACACTTTTAGTGTCAGATTTTACAAAAAAAATGGCATTAAATTTTACGAACTCATTAGTATCGATTTTTCTATAAAAATCCGGCATTAATGAGTCATTAAAAATTGTAATATGTTTTTTTATAAAAAAAAATTGACACTAAAAGTATAGCGTCAGTGTTGGATTTTTAGAAATTTTGATACTGATATCTTAAGTGTCGTCTGTTTTTGTTATCCTACACTAATGTTGTGACTGATTCATCAATCTAAACTAATGATAGGACCAAAATCTTTGATGTAATTAACCAGTGCTAATTTAAGTTCATATTTGAGCAACAATTTTTATGATTTGTCAATTTACATTTTGCTACTTTGTTCTCAGTTTGGAACTAAATCAAGAAATTCTAGAGCTTTTCTCTTTTTAACTAAAGGAAAAGAAAATGTGCAGAAACTGAAAAAATTATGCTTCTTAATTCTCATAGCAACATTTGTTTTATTTTACTCAACAATTCTTATATGTAGTTATATGATGAGTGTATAACATTTTTTTATTTATCAAAATTCTTTAACAATCTTTATATATGTTAATTAATAAGGAATAATATTATCCATCGTCTTTTATTTCTTTTCATCATTTAGTTAACAGATTTCAGGATGAAAGGGATTTAATCGCTGGAATTAAAGAGGGCTAAGTTCTTTAGTTCATTAGCATGCATGATATGGTAGATGTGAGTCCCGTTCCTATGCTGCGCAGTATCATGCAGCACAGTACATGAATCGTTGGATCACTTTGAGATCTGTACTGACTCGAATCATGGGAAAATCCAACAATCCACGTGCTGCGTTGCACAAAGGATATGAATTCGGTAGATGTGCCACACAGGCACAGCCCACACTATCTATTTCCCCATTCAACATCCTTCATTTATTTATTTTGATCAAAAACCTTATGTATTCCTATGTTAATTATTATTTTTTCTTAATTTAAAGAGTACGTCTTCAATCTCAAAAGCAATGTCTTAAAGTAGTATAATCTTTAGTTTCAACTTAAGAAAATTTTATAATTTTGTAATCTTTATAGATATCATCTTGTTTTAAATTTTAATTTGTTCCCTCAAAATAATATTTATTTTTTAGAAGAGAAATTTGGGGAAAATATTTAATTTTGAAATAGGCTACAGATATTTGTGACGTATAATTATTATTTTGCTCCAATTAAAATAGATTTTTTTTTACTTACATAATTCCGTACTTTAAAGCGATATGATAGATTTAGCTCCATTGAACAAGTTTCATTAACCAAAATTCAAGTTACTTAAATTTCTATAAATATATGAGGAACATAGAATAATTCTGAGCGAAATGGCTACACTGAGATATGATTAATCGCAGCCAAAGCAAAAACGATTGTTATCATTATGGACATTTTGATCCAATTGGATGATTAAATGCATGTAATAATACCAGATCCAGATCTAACAATTTAGTCCTTAAATTTCAGGGCTCTGATACTTCAAATTTTGTTTCCAGTATTATTCATGTGTCTTAATTCAATTCTAACTAATACCCAAAAATGTGATTGCGTGACGTGTATGGAGAGAAAACAAAGAGTCAAGGGAAAGGAGTTGTATATATGCATCTAACCTTTGCTTATACATTTTATATTAATATTAAGTTTTGTTAATGTAGAAGCAACCTAACTTTATGGGTTGGACATGTGGCCTTTTTAATTTTATGACGATATATAGCTGGTGGTGGGTCATTGCGTACTCCATTAACATGCCGCCCTTTATTTACCCAACTGTAAAAAAGTAAAAAATAAATAAATAAGTAAGGCTTCACATTTTCCAATTCAATCTGTTTTTTTATGTTGTTGTCCAGGGATTTTCTACCAGCTTAAAAAATAGAAAGCTTATCCGTCGTTATTCAATTTCGTTGATTAATTTGTTCAATTACGAAGCAATTGCTTGTAGGCCTGTAGCAAATATTTCAGTGTGATAAATATATATAACTCAATCACACGCCAACTCACCAAAGAAACCTCAATGCTACGCAATTGTAACAGAATTCGCCTCACGTCCAATTGTACTTAAACCTAATTCAGTAAAAAATATGATACCAAGAAAATCTACGATATTGATTTTAAGATTAAGGCCCAAATCTATCGGTGCCAAATTCTTAGATTTTTACAAAATGAGATAGGTAGTAGATATATTAGGAGTGATCTAAATTGGTCAATTTGGTAACAAACGGTTTGTATAATTGTATCTGCCTACAATGGTCCAATATATATAGTTGTAAGCTCCGTTACTTTTATTACAATTATAAAATAAAAATGTTGGGAAATCTTATTTTTCATTATCATTTGAACCATTCTTACGTTTCTCATAAAAATTATCGTCCTCACGTTAACAAATTCATTCGAGTTTTTCCTTCTCCAAATGCATACATACATATTTTTTTAATAAATCGCTTTATGAAAATTGTACTCACAAATGTATTTACTTACAAAAATATAACCATTTACATAAACATATTTTAGTCAGTTGCCATTATCAACTTCTAATATTTTATATTTTTATTCAAGAAAAATATCTATCACATTTCGAGATATATATAGCAATCCAAAGAAGAAGAAAAAAGTTTTGTCAGATCTTATGATCTTATCCTGCATATATGATATATATGTGGAATTTACAGCGCGCGAAGGTCAGAACCACAACTCACAGCTCACAAAAGATTAGAGAGAGAGAGCGATAAAGGCGCCAAGAGAACAGAAAATAAATTTAAAAAATAATGAAAAGAGAACATCTTTTTTTGGAAGCCCGAAAGGAAAGCGACTATGGGAGGCAACTGTGGTCCCTGAGGTGTGATGTCGTCTCTAACCGGTGGGCTCCTATGCTGGGAGTGTTAGATATTTACTTTTATGGTTATGATTCTTTAGTGAATTTCAAATATAAATTATGTTATCTTGATACATACTGTCTGTCTTTCAGAGAAACATAATTCTGTTGATCACCAGATTTCTTCAGCCTTTCAGCGATCTTCCTCTAATCCGATGGAGTGATTGAGAGGACCGACGTCAGACAGTTTCTTCTCTTCTGAAACTATGTTAAAAGAAAAAGAGATCCCTCTATATATATGGACGCCCATATAACTCGAGTGCGATTATGTCTTAACGGGTCCATATTGGATCCAAATTCTCTCTCTCTTAACGGGTTCACCGCTTAATCGAAAGGCTGTCTATAGTTGTGTTCTCCAGGGACCAATAACATAATTATATTATTATCAGACTTTATATAATTCAGACCATCACTAAATCATAAAGTCATTAATACACATTCTACACATTAAAGGGCCCACTTCTCATGACATATAATAAACTCGATACAGAATTTGATCACTTCATTATGGGTATAATTTGACAGTCCATTATATAATATATATTCATTACATATAAGTCCATATATGTTGTAATTAATAATAATTAATTTCAATAATCTCCCACTTAGACTATATGTATCTAAAATATATATATATATATATATATATACTTGAATTGAGTACTCTTATTGTCTTTGTCATAACCTTTTATGTCATCATCCAATTACGTCCATCAATCATATTTATAAGGACTTATGCAGTATTCGTCTCATAAAGCAAAACTAAACTAATACAAATCACGATATAAATATAACTGAATGACATTAATCATGAAGGGGATGTGTAGTTTGAAAATTACATGCAATGTGATCTACATGCCTATTTTCAATTTGGTCACCTTAATTAATCTGAATTAGAGGTCGATTATAAGCTCAGAGTGTATATAAAACTGAATAACTGAATAACTGCATGATACATACGAAATCACAGAATATCATATAAGAACTACTGCATGATATCTGAAAAAGTATATCATATAAAATATAAAAATGAAATATAAGTACACTCCCACTCAACCTAATAATCCTCTATAACATATATACCCATATGAGCGACATGCTCATGAAACTGTATGGGTATCAATCCCTTAGTCAGTGGATCTGCTAGCATGGAAGTTGTACTAATATGCTCAATACTTATAAGTCCACTCTGAACTCTCTCCTTCACAGCAAGGAACTTAATGTCGATATGTTTGGATTTCGACGAGCTCATGTTGTTGTTAGAATACAACACTGCTGAACTATGCGCAGCCCTGTGACAAAGTTACTTAGCCATATTCCATGGTTCGATGCCTCGAAACACGTAATGAATTCGGCTGCCATGGTGGAGGAGGCAATAATGAATTGCTTTGCACTCCTCCAAGAAATAGCTCCTCCAACCAACATAAAAATATAATCGGATGTTGACTTTAGGCTATCCACACAACCCGTAAAGTCGGAATAGTATACCCAATGACCTCAAGCTTGTCTGATCGCCGATATGTTAACATGTGATTCTTCATACTTTGCAAGTACCTTAGTACTCTTTTGGTTGCTTTCCAGTGATTCATACCAGGATTACTGAGATAGTGACCAAGCATTCCTATGATATACGCAATATCCGGACGCGTACACACTTGAGCATACATAAGACTTCTTATCAATGAAGCATATGGAATCTGATGCATTTCTGATTTCTCGAGTTCTATTTTTGAGCACTGGTCAAGACTAAACTTGTCTCTTTTAGCAACAGGGGTATTTTCTGGTTTACAATTTTTCATACCATATCGCTTGAGAACTTTATCGATATATGCTTGTTGTGAAAGTCCTAAAATACCCTTATTTCGATCTCTGTGTATTTTAAAGCCTAACACATACAATGCTTCGCCAAGATCTTTTATGTCAAAATGTTTGAAAATAATTTTTTTAGTTTCATGCATCATATTTTTATCGTTACTGGCAAGTAATATGTCATCGACATATAAAACCAGAAATACAAACTTACTCCCACTGAACTTGTGATATATACATTCATCCACTAAGTTAGGCTCAAATCCGAATGAGATAATTACTTGATGAAATTTGAAATACCACTGATGAGACGCTTGTTTGAGTCCATAGATAGACTTCTTTAATTTGCAAACCATCTGTTTTGAGTCATCAGACTCGTAATTCGGTGGTTGCGATATATAAATACATTCATCAATATCGCCATTGAGAAATGCAATCTTAACGTCCATCTGATGTAACTCAAGGTCAAAGTGTGCTACTAAAGCCATGATAATTCTAAAAGAATCTTTCGTTGACACAGACGAGAAAGTTTCCGTAAAGTCAATACCTTCTTTCTGTGTAAATCCCTTAGCAATTAGTCGTGCTTTATATCTTTCCACATTACCTTCTGAATCTTTTTTGGTCTTAAATATCCATTTACAACCAATAGGCTTCACACCTTCAGCTAAAGGGACGATATCCCAAACTTTGTTGTCATACATTGATTTTATTTCTTTATCCATGGATTTGGTCCATTTGTGAGAATTCACACTTTCTAAAGCTTGACGCAGAGTGACAGGATCATCCTCCATCATGCCAATGTTGAATTTATTTTCTTGAAGGAACACAATATAATCATTAGATATTGCGCTTCTTCTCTCTGGTGGACCGTCTTAAAGGCACAGTTTCTTGAGGTTTTTGAGGTGGTATAGGTTCCTCATCAATATCAATATTGTCTTATTCCGGATTCTCTTCTATTTCTGGAGGTTCATTGACTATAGGTTCATTCACCACAGATGTGGGTTCAGGAACCAATGAGTCTCCAGATATTCTTATTATAATTGGTACCGATGTGGGTGTCTCTCGTATAGGAGAATCTTGTGATTCTTCAAAGACAATTTGATTTGTATTTTCCCTCTGAACCATAACATCCTCAAAAAACTTAACTGTATTTGTCTCAAAAATTATTCTATTAGTGGGATCATAAAATTTGTACCCACGGGACCTTTCTACATATCCGATAAAATAATAGCTAATAGTCTTTTCGTCCAACTTCTTCTCTTATGGCCTATAAGGCCGAGCTTCAGTTGGACAAACCCAAATTCTAAAATGTTGGAGACTAGGTTTTCGTCCAGTCCACAACTCATATGGAGTTTTGTTTGCTGCCTTAGTCGGTACCCGATTCAAAATGTATGTTGCTATCTTAAGTGCTTCTCCCCAAAGGTTCAATGGAAGCGAGGTATGAGAAATCATACTTCGCACCATCTCCATTAATGTTCGATTGCGTCTTTCAGCTACACCGTTCATTGTCGGTGAACCCGGCATTGTATACTGTGGCACAATCCCATTATCCTCAAAGAATTTAGCAAAAGGCCCTGGACGTTGCTCTCCCGAGCCGTCAGAGCGACCGTAATATTCACCACCACGATCTGATCTGACGCATTTAATCCTTTTGTTGAGTTGTAACTCAACTTCAGACTTGAAGGATTTAAATGTGTCCAAAGCTTGAACCTTTTCTTTAATTAAATATATATAGCCATATCTAGAATAATCGTCAATGAAACTGATAAAATATACATGATCATTCCTAGTTGCTGTAGAGAATGGTCCGCATATATCTGTGTGTATCAGTTCAAGAACATCCGTCATACGATTGGCTGTATATTTACGCATGCTTGTTTGTTTGCCCTTAGCACATTCAATGCACGGACCAAAGTCCGACATGTTCAAGGGCCGCAGGATTTCACTTTGAACAAGTCGTGTAATTCTCTGTTGAGAAATATGACCTAAACACTTGTGCCAAAGTGCAGCTGAATCCTGATGTGTTAATTTTTGTCTAACATTTTGAGTTTCATTATTCAAGGTCTTATTATAGGAAGCAATAGTATCTAAAGTATAAAGATTATCCATAACTGACAGAAAACCAGAAGCAACCATATTGGAGTGTCGATACAAACTAAACTTTCCATCTCCGAATGAACAAGAAAAACCTAATTTGTCCAATGCAGAAATAGAAATTAAGTTTCGTCTAAAAGACGGCACAACAAAAGTATCATACAAATTCAAATATAAATCAGTTTTCATAAGTAATCTAAAATGCCCTATGGCTTCAACTTCTGCCTTATTGTCATCGCCTACATAGATGTATCTTTCACCATCTCTTGGCTTACGGTAATTTCGACAACCCTGCATAGACACAGATATGTGAGTTATTGCACCCGAATCTATCCACCATGTGTCTATTGAAACTGAAACTGAATTAACTTCTTCACAAATAAGAGAAAAATTACCTTTTTTTGCACGCCATGCGTGATAATTGGTACAATTTTTCTTCATGTGCCCTTCAGATCCACAAAAGAAACACATTTATTTTCCTTATCCGGCTCTGTCTTGATAACCGATTTCTTGTCCTTAGTGGGTTTCTTCTGCGAATTTATAGTCGCAGCATCTGAATTGATTTTACGTTTCTATTTCCCTTTTCCTTTAGATGTGGAAGCAATGTTTGCACTCTCGCTCTTGTCCGTCTTCAAACGCTCTTCCTCCTGAACACAATGCGAGATAAGCTCATTGACTGTCCATGATTCCTTCTGACAGTTATAGCTCACCTTGAACTACCCAAAAAAAGTGGGAAGAGAGTTGAGAGATAAATAGACCAACATATCTTCCGATATGTCCAGTTTATGAGTCTTCAATTTTGAAGCGGTATTCATCATTTCAAGAATGTGCTCCCTGATATTACTTCAGTCATTGTACTTCATTGTGCAAAGTTTGTTTAACAGAATGCCTATTTCAGCCTTCTCATTCCTAACAAACCTCTGCTCAAGTTCCTTAAGATAGTCCAAGGCCAGAGTGGAATCAGAAACAGATCCCCTAAAACTTTCAGGAATGATCCTTTGCATGACCTTAAGACACAAGCGATTTGACCTCATCCACCATGCATGCACATTCTGAACATTGTCAGATCATGCTGCAGCAGCAGTGCAAAGTGGTTTAGCCCTTTGTAATACTATATCTAGATCAAGACACCCAAGAATAATCTCTAAGGTATCTTTCCATTCCTTGTAATTAGAATCCGTCAGCATCGGAATGCTATTGATGCCGGCAGTAAGATCAGTAATCTTTGCTGAAAAATACATGCAATATAATGAATCAAATGTCTGAATTATAATATTAAATCAAAATAAGGCATATTTTATCAACTAAGTATCCTCAAATAATAAGTGTTCTTTGAAATCAATTATTATTCTAAGATAATTAGGCGTAATAATGATATATAACGGTCCATTTGATGTCAATTAGTCAACCTTCCTTTGGGTCAATCAACTAATCACAAAAATAACCGCAGCGGAATACAGATCAGAAATTCGTATTTTCTTAACAGAATCATGTAATAGAATAATTAATCATATACAATTCGAAAACTACTGTGTCGACCAATCGTTTAAAATATTTCGAATTCGATAAACTGATAAACTTAATTTTCGAAACTGATTGTCAATCTTGATAAAAATTTATGAAAATTTCATATTTAACAAACATATCTATAAATTTCCGAACTATTTTTAAACTATTTGATTAAAAGAACATATCCTATTATAGAAATACGAATTTCTGAGAAATTTTTGAATCAGTCATTAGATCTTAACAGTTCAACTAGAGTAGGCTCTGATACCAATTGTTAGATATTTACTATTATGGTCATGATCCTCTAGTGAACTCCAAACATAAACTATATTACCTTGATCCATGTTGTCTGTCTTCCAGAGAGACACAACCCCGTTGATCACCAGATTCCTTCAGCCTTCCAACGATCTTCCTCTAATCTGATGGAGTGATTGAGAGGACCGGCGTCAGACAGTTTCTTCTCTTCTGGAACTATGTTAAAAGAGAGAGAGATGGATCTGTTGGAAACAAAAGGGTGGCAGAAAGTGGGGAGTGATCAGAATCATTTTTAAAACCAACAGTATCCCTCCATATATATGGACGCCCATATAACTGAATGGTATTGGATCCAGATTCTCTCTCTCTTAACGGGTTCACTGGTTAATCAGAAAGCTGTCTATAGTTGTGTTCTTCAGAGACCAATAGCATAATTGTATTATTATCAGACTTTATATAATTCAGACCATCACTAAATCATAAAGTCATTAATACACATTTTACACATTAAAGGGCCCACTTCTCATGACATATAATAAACCCGATACATAATTTGATCACGGGTCGCTGCCCTTTCCAATTCAAACTCAAGATCTGATCTGACATTGTAAATTGTGCTTGCAAACTAAATCCATGGAGAAATCTAGAAAGCAAGTGACAAAATCAAATTCTTTTTGGAAAAAAGATACAAAGAAAATTAAAGAAGGATACTGCACCTAGTTGCCAACGACTTTGATGTTTTTTTGGCGATGATGCTTTCATGACACGGTGAAAGAATTTTCCATTAGCACTATTGTGACACTGCATGAGAATTCCAAGGACTTGCAAGCATGGAAGGGAGCAGAGTGAAACCGGATTTGTGTACTGTTCCATCACTTTCTAACAACTTTTGGAAGTCAGAACTCACAAGTCAGAACCCTCTTGGTGCTTAAAAATCCAAAAACGAACAAATTTGATGGAATGTCAGATTTTGGGATAAATATAAGATGGTTTTAATTGGGTCCAATCTGGTTAGGCTGTCAGAAGTGCAGTGGTTGGATCCACCATCCACGCTCACTTCACTGTTCACACTTTATTATTCTCTCTTATCATTACTGATCTCCTCTCCAAAGCTAAATTATTCAGCTTCTCTCCATTCCACATCTGCCATTGAAATCTCCTTAATCACTGCGTTCAAATGTTAATTCACTTGAGACCCATAATTAACACATCATTAAAGAAGCGCCTCATTATATACAACTGAGTTCTGAATACTATCTCATTAACAACGCTTTTTCATGTATTTATTGGATCTTTATGAGTTGTTATACGCTTTAATTGGAGGTATTCCATTTGTTTCCGACTGGAGGGATTAAAATTCTGATTCCTCAAGGACATAAGATCACTGGCTCTTCAAGAATCAAGATACTAGGTACCACTTGTAGGCAAAAAAAAATTTCATGGCCTGATCATTTTAAGGGACCTCAATAATTAAGACCGTTGTTTTTATGTGTTGGTCTTCAATATATTCCAATTCGACCAACGAAACTAGGAAAGAAAGATCAATGGATTGCTTCTGACAAAATCATGCGATCCTAGAATTCCCTGTTAAATTATAAAAATTATAGACAAATCCATGGTACATTGGGGTTATTTGATATTAGCGACCGCAAATTATCTTGAATTGAAGTAATTGCCAGTTTGATCCAATCCACTTTCACATCTTCTCTCTTTTGGTTGGTTTATTATAGAATAAGATTAAACACCATCACTTCGATTTAATACATGTACCAGTAAATCACCAAGCGTCAAATTACACTCTCCATAACTAGAATTTACTTCTAGTTATTCTAGTTCATCAACGTATGAGGGCTCGACCCTCATCTTTTGAGGGCTCAACCCTCATCTTTTTCTCAAAAAAAAAAATGATTTACTTCTTATCCAAATTAAATTATGAATTGGTAACATAATTCTCAGTTCATCAACGTATGCAAGACCACATAGGATCACAATTGAGGAATAACATTGTGGTTTAAAAAAGTTCGGAGAACAAGGTGGGATCAATGAATGGGAGATATCACATTAGGTGTCAGTTGGGATCTATACATACATCAATATACACAGAGATGTCCACAATTAGTGCCTCCCCACCCACCTCCCAACTAATTAGATCATGTATAGATGTAATTATGCACGCAATTAACATACATAAATTAAAAATTGATATATATTGATCAATTGTGTAGTGTGTGTAAGAGAGAATCAACTATGTTTCCCCATGTTCATTATTCCTCAAAATTTGATGAAACTTAATTAATCACACTGTTCATAAACTCACCGACACCAGCTCCTTGAATTCCAGACAGATTCCTCCTGCCATACTGCACTTCAATTTCTTCCTTCTTTTGCACTATAACAGAATGAACTATGTTTTCCTATAATGTAAACTGGAATATTTACATGGGCCCCGACAATGTAAACCCATTAAAAGCCCAATTCTCTGTACTAAACGACGATGCAGACCGAATAGCGTACCGGTACCAGAAATTTATCATGAGAACACAGTGAATCTCTCTCAGATAGTACTAATCAAGCCAGGCGCTTACTCCCCACAATGATATTGCTCGAGCTGTAGGATACGCTTTTATACATCGCAAAGACACAAACAGTAGAGGTGACGACGCATGTTGCATATTCATTGATTAGGCGAACCAAATGAGTTCATGTTAGCTGTTCGCCTAATATAATACTGTTCGAAGTCGCCCAAAGAAAATGCAACATAACTACCGGTAATAATCTTATTTGGTAGAAGAAACAAAATTAAGTTGAAAGAAAAATTGAATTCTACTTTTATAAGCTATTGACGGGTACGACATGCTTAAATACAACAAACCCTGGTTTCTACATGAATCTCAAATCTAAAGCAAGGTTTAGAAAGCACATCGGTACACGGGTAAATAAAATATATCACCCCAATAAAACAGGGCAAATACAAATTGACATGTTGTACTCAAATAAAACCCCCAGCCATGCTCTAAAACTAGTTCACTCAGCTGCATCAGTATACTGCCATGGGTTGAACTCAATTGAGGTGGGATCCGCGTCAGTAAGGGCAGTAGAGCTCTCAATCTGAGCCCGATGCTCCGAGTATTTACCATTGTACTCGTAAACTTCCAAATCACCCCATGGCGTTGGTGAGATTTCCTCAGTTAAGTTGAACCATCTAGGGGTAAATTTATCATTTCTCGCATCACGGGTTCTTCTCTCAGCTCTTTGCTTCTCCTCCAGCCTTTTAAGGAAATTACAATGAACAAAGTTTAGACTCTGTTACCGTTGATTCCATGATAAGTAATAATACTTTATTCATAATAGCCAACAGCTCAAAAGCTAGAATCCCACCCAAATAAGGACAAAATAAATAAATTAAACCCTGAATAAATCCAAGAAAACTTCATGTAAGCACATTTGTGCACAAAGAGGGTAATTACACTTGCATCAGTTTACAGTACATTGTAGCAGGAAATACTAAAGCCATACCGATGACGACAGTGACTAAAGGACAACAATTGACAGACCAGATTTGTCAAAGATCATATCAAAACAGTTCTTACAATGAATTTCAGGTCTGGTTTGATTGTCTCTTTCTAGAAATAGGATAGAGGTTCTTTACCTGCTTTTCTCACTGCCCGATTTAGACATGTCACCCTTCTCTAAGGCAAATCTATCAGGCCTCAGCCGGGAGTCAGAAGGCAAAAGCCCCTTTGGTGCCGTGTCAAAGCTGTTGAGCTTATGTGCAAAATAGGTGTACTGGTACTTGTCATTGGCAGGTGCAGGTGCACATTTCCATATCTGCACGCGATGAGCGCCCCAATTAATTTAACAACTAAATGACTGAGAGAAGCAGCAGCAATTAACTAAGCATTCAATACAATTATACAGACCTCTTGGAGTTGGGTGCCCGGAAGAGGCTCTCCTTCTAAATCACATGGTTGGCAGCTCATGGACTGGTTCCATTTGCCAGTAATCAGCATCTTAGGCTCTTCTTCAGCACTATATACATACCCATCGACCTCATACCTTCCTTGCCTGAGAAGTGTGAAAACACATATCAAACAAGCAAGAACAATGCAACCAGATGGATATCAAATGATAAAATACGCAAGATACGCACCCGAACCAGCCACAGGGATGGAAATAGAGAACAACCTTCTCCCCAGTGGTCAAGTTGGTGAGCACCATCTCACCAGGGGAGTCGACCCAGGTCCTTCCAAATATAAGGTTATTCACCTTTGTTGGTGGCGGTACCAAATCCAATACATGCCCCGACTTCTTCAATACCAGCCTTGACCTGCCAATTTAACAAACAAACTCTTTTCATTCATCATCTAAGGAATCAGAAAGCATATATAGATAGTAGAGAGGTGCACATACCTGCCAATAGGATATACATCAACAGAATTGCCCAAGAACTTGGTCTTCAACTTGGATGTGATGTCATATATGAAATGCTCATTCTCTGCATGTCCCACACTCATCGGGGGGTGGTGGCTCACCTATGCAGAAACCAAACCATAATAGTAAGATAAAATAATTATAGCTCAAAGCAATACTGTGGGACTGGTGAGACCAAAGAGAATGCAACATAGCCTAGAACTGGCAACAGTAAATTCAGCAGGTTCACAGCCGATATATGAATTTACTCGAAGATATTAAATCAGATGTCTTCCAAAAACAAAAAGAGGTCATCTACGCTGCCAAAAGATGGTCAAATTATCCTAGATGGCCCTCAATTATGTGTAACTTGACCTTCCATGTTAGCAAACAAATAGAAAAGAAGCCCAAAAAACGAAGAACATAGATGCTTCAAAAAAAGAGGACAATGAATAATACCCCAAGCACGAGTAACCAATAAACCCAACAGTGCCTCTGTCTTGTGCAAATCTATGTATAGAAATAATCTTTGACAGGAGATCGTACAACTTTGTACATTACCAAACCCACAGGAAGAACTATCTTAATACCAACCAAACCAGTATAAGTATCAGAATTCAGAAAACGTTAAAACATACCTGCTCAGCAATGAAAGAGATGCCACAGTGGTTAATCAACTCAAATGTCTCTCCTAGTATGGGATTGAATGGCTTCCATGCTCTCTGTACTGCATAATAAATCGACACAAACCATGTTGCTGCACAAGTTGGAACCAAAACCAATCAACACCAAGGAATTACTGAAATTTACCTCAAAAGTACATTCAATATTTGCATGAAAGAGCAACCACATACCTGTGTAAGCAAGGCGCATGTACGGATCATCACATTCATCAGCTTTATTTAACAACTCAGAGTATTCCAATATCTGTGCAAGGACAGAATGTTGTTATTTAATTTGCATCAAATTTTCAGAGCAGTCCTATATGGCAGAGAGAATGTGAAACAAACCTCAGCCATTCTTTGAAGCACAGAAATGGGCTCAAAAATAATGACAGGAAGAGTGACAAGAGAAGTAACATCTGCTCCTACATACTTGTGCATCATCTTCCAGTAGCTATCTCTGTCCTGCATTTTCACATTAAACAACCATGATTATTTGCATACTATATAAGAAGCAAAATTATAGATTTGTGACCAACCAAGCACATCTTATTCACATGCAGTTAAAGTAATTAACTCAGCTGGCTGGCCTTCCCTCAATAAATATTCACCAACCAGCAAAGATACTGCCTACTATCATGATGTATGATGCTTACTTTAATGGTTAACTTTGTGACAACAGAGAAGGCTAAGCAAGAACAATTGGAATGTGAATTCAGATGATGAAGGTTGAGGAAAAGAATTAGAACCTAAAGCCAGTAATTTTCACTTAAAAGAAATGCAAATAAAAATACCTCCTGCTTCCATCGGCCTCTAAGTGCTTCAGCCTCTGCATCCTCTGTGCCTCCTTCAGGATTAATAACTTCCAGCCCTTCATAACCCAGTAGCCTATGTAGAAACAATTTGATATATTAATATGATTTTATCTCCGTGTGGGCAATGCATAGTAACATAGTAAGAATCCGATAACATTAACACTCATCATGCTACAAAACTAGGAGAGTTAGAAATTGCGTCTAGTCAATATAGAAAAACCAAGCAGTGTCAATTCACCCATCAACAAATGATGTGAAATGCCTTTAAACGCAAAACCATTGAGCCAACATAACCTTATAGCTCTTCAAACGCATCCATATGGTGTTAACTTGTGAAAAAATTAACCAAACATTACCATTAGGAACAGAATTATACCTAGGGTTTCGGGTCAATTAGAAAATGAAGTCAACATCTCAGATTTTTAAAGTGCTAAGCGCATAATCAGAAAAATAAAATAGATCTGTTACAATACCCATTGACAGATTTGTGTACGGCGGTGCCCCAGCTCCTTACACCGGCTGTAAAAGAAGAGAAGAAGCCACCTCCTCCCGACGCCTTATCCTCCTTCGACCCCATCGATTAAATCAAAATTGCTCTTATCGATCTGAACCCGAATCGTATTTCTCAGATCAGACCAGACAGAGCCTGTACCAGAAAAATACTCTAAAAATGGAAAAAGAAAAGGAAACGAAACTATGGACACTTGGACAGTGTGTGTAGCATAGATAGATTAATGGCGAGAAAACCGAGTTGTACGATGGCGGTGACCTCGCCTTTTGTACCTCTCTCATTGGACTGGAATCGGGCATTTTTTGGGTCGATCGGCTTAACTTGTAGACCGAATCACTGGAAAGTGGGGTCCACGTCGAGGCTTAACTGAAATTCAGTCAGGTACAAAACAGACCGGGTTCAGAGAAATTTACACAAAAGGTACGGGGAGTGAAGATGGGTCGGGAGTTGACGAAAGGACGAACTCGCCCGGTGCTTTGATTTTTCTACAATGGAACTAAATATTAAATAAAACTCTCTGGCCATATGTATAAACATAATAAACTCTCGGGCTAAAGAAAAACTAACCGCATACTCAGATTCAGAACTTTTATTTTGGATTAATAGACTGCAAGAATCAAGAATTATTACTTCCTTATAAAGGAAGGTCAGACAGAAGAATTAATTAAATAATATAAAATTCACGTTAAAGAAAATTTAGACACAATATTTTTAATATAAAATAATAATGATAATAATAATCATATTTATAATAATAATAATAATAGTAATAGTAAATATAATCAAATACATAATAATCTATAAAGGATTATATAAAAAAATTAGATCATTTTAAGAGTTAAATTTCATCTTAAGTATATTACTTTAAATGAGGAGGGAAACTATTTTATATGAATATTTAGATTAAGGTAGATGAAAAGAGTTAAACTAAATCAATGATAAAGAAAAATGATGATGTAACATGCTTGAAAAACTTAAAATTTTATCACTCTTTATGTATTAAGTTGTATTAAGGATTAGAAGATAAAAATGTGAAAATAAAGATAAAGAAAGAATAAAAATTACAAGTTGATAAAAATACAGTCTTTTTTTCATGTTTGGACACAGGATGAAAACAAACAATTCAACCTTGGCCTTCCTTCCCCTTTCTCCAACAACATTACAGAGACAACACTACGTTCCTTTTAATTAAAAAATTATGGCTAGTCATAACAAAAATTAACCATGTCAGGCAAATTGATGCTTCTCTTACGGTCATTCCTAATTATTTTATGTTAGTCTTTTATTTACAACAATAGATTATTGATGAAATAGATAAAATTTGAAGGATTTTTTTATAGAATGGACCAGATACTCTAGTGAAGAAAATTCATTTGATCAATTGGGATACAGTTTGTAGGCTAAAAAATAAGGGTGGATTGGTTAATAGAAGAGGATGACAACTTGTCAATTAATATATGTCAACTATGTAAACAAGCACAGGAGACAACTCATCATCTTTTCAATGAATGTCCATTCTTTAAAACTTTATGGTTGGCGGCCCAAAAGAAATTCAAACTTCATAATCAATTAATCATGTAGTCCTACCTCCAATTTCTAAATTTGTCTACTCAGGATGGTCTTCTGATTTTAGCTAAGTACGAAATTCATCCTTGGAGGGGGTGGGAGGTTCAAAACCCTTCAAAC
Source organism: Schoenoplectus tabernaemontani (assembly GCA_037127355.1). Classification (NCBI taxonomy): domain Eukaryota; kingdom Viridiplantae; phylum Streptophyta; class Magnoliopsida; order Poales; family Cyperaceae; genus Schoenoplectus; species Schoenoplectus tabernaemontani. The sequence continues at coordinate 24,463,949 of CM073752.1, read as the reverse complement.
CAAAAATTGGGTTCAAAATTTTGAGAGCCGTTGATTTTGTATCGAGATTCATAATAATTATTGAAAATATAATTTTAAATTTAGAGTTTATTAAAAGTACGAATCTCGATGCAAAATCAACGGCTTTCAAAAACTTTAAACACATTTTTTAGTTCAAAGGGCTTTGAACCTCCCCCCACCTCCTCCTAGGGGGACAAATGTTCTTGTGTCTTTTCGGAATCTTCCCGACAAATCCCTGTTCTTTTGCAAGATATATTCTCAGATCTAAATACTTGTAAATTTGATTGTTTGTTGTTTTTTAGGTAGGTAGTGCTTAACAGATTTTAATTTTCAGATCAGAAGAACTCTTGGGATCATTTTCAAACAATTTTTTATACTTGTTCTTATATTATTAATAAAAAAATTAGAAATATAGAGGTTTTACCTCAGCTCTTATTCAAAAAAATTCTATAAAAGAATCACATAACAACAACAAAGGCTTTGATCTCAAATAAATTAGAATAAATTAGACATAAAATATAATAATAATGATAATAATAATGAAAATATAAGATCAAAGTTCTCAAATATCAATGATAATAATAATGATGATGAAAAAAAATAATAAATAAATAAATATAAAGAATCACATAAATCAGTACAAAATTGTCCTTCCATGTCAGACACGAAAACAATTGAGAGTGATCGGGAGAAAGGAAAAAGCAAGGAGAAAGAGAAGGAATAACTGACAGCTGGTTTTGAGAGTAATTAGCGTGGCCTGGAGAGTTCTGGGTTTATGGGCTGCCATGGATCCTTCGTTTTATTTTATCTAATGGAGTCTATGTTTTTTAGCAATGGAGAGGAAATGATTATTTCATTTAGATAGCTCAAGAGCTATCAGCCTATCAGGAAGATTCAGAAAAAAATGTATCTTGCTTATTTTCAATTTCTATCTTACTCGTTATTTTTTCCTCTTTTCTACTCAAATCTCTTTTATAAAATATTCAAAACTAGTTCAAATTACAACAAACAATGATCAGATGCTTTAAGATCTGACACTCCACAAGTCTGAATCAATCACCTTTTTTTTTTTGTTAACAACAGAGAGCCATAGATATTTTTTTTGTTTCTGTTGAGAGAGGTTCTGAAATCTGACAATCAGGAATACAAACATTTCGTCGTGCCCTAAATAAAAATGCGCTTATCTCATTTTTTTTTCTATATTAAAAGACACCTGAAAAAACAAGTAAACAACTTCCGAGATCCCCGAATGTACTGTTAAAAGATGAAAATAGCTGCCACTTTGTAGTACTTTGTGTTTTGAATGTTTCAATTGTACGGCTTTTTAAAAACAACGTCAAGGCTGTCTTCAAGAAAAAAAAATAATTTTTTTTTTTTAAAAAAAAAAGAAGGAAATTTTTAAAAGAAGATTATTCCAGATGTCATATACTCAGGCTCGGAATTATTCTTTGTCGCTTTGAGGCTGTCCAGTTATTCTTTTAGCAATGATCGGTGGGCCAATGAATGAAATATTCAATATGTGACCTGTGCTTCCTAAAATTTAAAAAAAAATGAGAACAAACGTAATAAAAATTAAGATGGCAACAGAAGAACTTGTTATTAGAATCCTCACTCCCCAGAGCTTTTATTGAAGGGCAGGTAGACTACTCGGATTACCAATTTCGAATTGAAATATTTACCATGAAATGCAAGAACTGATAGAACTGTGGGAAGAATGATCCGTCAGCATGCTCTCTGGTGGCTGTTGCTTTTTCTGTGTTTTGGTTTCTTTTCTCAACAATTGAAGAAGTCTACTGAGTAGGGATGTAAATTTTTTTATTTTGACTTGAATTGGTTGGCCGGTTCGGCTCGTTAAATATTTCTAAGACAAAAACTTTAATTTGAGATTGACTCGTTGAGTTAACGAGTTAATCGAACTGATTCGTTAAGACTTATTTAATAATATTTTTTTATATTTTATATCAAAATTTATACAAAAATTAATAAAATAAATAATGACAATATACTTCATAAATTGATATAATAATTTAAGTACATTACATACTATAAACTACTTACTATACTAAAAAAAATATAAATAATAAATATTAATAGTTTAACGAACCCAACAAATCTAACGAAGTGAGTCAGCCAAATCTCAAACTCAACTCATTACTGAACGATCTTAACGAGCTAGCTCGTTAACAGCTCAATCCACTAACGAGCGAGCCAATAATAAATCAATCCCGAACGAGCCACAAGCCACAAGTTTTTTTTGTCAGCCATACTTAAAACTGATCGATCCTATCGAAATGATTCAAGCATTAATGGGTGCTGCTGAGTAGGGATATCATTTTTTATTTTGACTTAAATTCGATCCTATTTAAATAATTCAAGAATTAATGGATTGGATATTGGTCAAAATATTTTTACTATCTCAAATCAGTTTGGTATGGATCGATCCAATTAGTTTAATTTTGTTTTTATAAATTTATTTTGTGATTTAATACCAATTGAAGCTTAAATACATAATAATTAAGATTAATTATATATTAATTAGTACTAAACTACTTAGAAATATATTTAAAATGTGACCTGATTTTAAATGAGTCTATTGAGAAAAATAAACGGAAGACCCTAAAAGTATAAACACATGATTTGATTATATTAATTACGATCCGGTCTATCACGCAACTTCATATGTATCACGGCATATTTTTGACAAAAGATCCCGTTTCAGATATTAAGAGCACAACTTGCACCAATACGGTTGTTAAATTGTAAAGGTGGGTGTGTTAATTTTGTTCTGTTATAAAAGAAGTCATTGCTCCAGAGAAATCTATGGGATCAATAATGAGATAATCAAATAAATTTTAGTGGTTTTAAATATAAAATAAGATATTTATCATTATCATAAACACACTATATTTTAAAAAAAAAAGGCATATATGATATTTGTAAAGTTTGGTGGTATCAATTGACACCAATTAGGAACATATAGCTCCGCCACTGGTTGTAATATCTAAGATTTTATTTACAAGTGTGTAATTTTTGCATTCAAAAGGTTTATAAAATATTGTGAACCAAAAATTATATATTTTTTAGAATTTTTTACTATTTTTTAAGATAGTTAGAAAATTATTTGATTTAATTATTATGATTCATTCAAAAGGAGTCATTTTCTAGCTATCTTAAAAAATAGTAAAAAAAATCCTAAAAAATATAAAATTTGGTCTCCAATTAGATTTTCATATGAAAAATATTTTGACCAGTCAGATCGACCATTTAAACTTTGAAGACGGAAAAATGATCCATAGCACACGAGCCATCCGTGTTACTCGTAGCACCGTAGCCAAACTCATATATATATATATATATATATATAGAGAGAGAGAGAGAGAGAGAGTTTGTCTATTGTGCTTTTAGTAACACTTCGGTCGAAACACTATTAGTCCAAATTTAAATTTTTTATGCTCAAAATTATAATTTAAGTAGCTCAATAAAATCTTTATATTATAATATTATAGAATACTAATTTTTATCGTATTTGAAATTAGTTTACTATACTTAATAATTTTTAGAAAGTAAGCATTTTTGACATATAAATTTTATTATTTTTCTATTATTTTAGGGCTATCTTTCAGAAATCATTAAGTATAGTAAATTAATTTCAAACACAATAAAAATTAGTATTCTATAAGATTATGATATAAATATTTTATTAAGCTATTTAAATTAAAATTTTGAGTATTGAAAATTAAAATTTAGACTAGAAGGACAATTCGGTCAAATATATACTATAATACATATATACATATATATATATATATATATAGAGAGAGAGAGAGAGAGAGTAGAGATACCGTGAGCTTAAGCTCACAAAGTCCTTCCGTGAGATTAACTCAAAAAATATATCAAATCATCTCTAAATTTTAATTTATCATGCTCATTAAATTCTTTATATGAAAATCTCATGGGATGCAAAAATTTGGAGTGTTTTGAGCTTTTTAAGTTATGATTTTTAATTTTTGAAAATCAGCTCTAAAAATAATAATAATATATTTAATACTTGAACATCATTTTAAAAAATTAAAAATGGTGACTTAAAAAGCTCAAAACACTCCAATTTTTTTATCCCAGAAGATTTTCATATAAAAAATTTAATGAGGATGATAAATTCAAATTTGGATATGATTTAATATACTTTTTGAGTTAAACTCACGGTATCTTTACTCTCTCTCTCTTTCTATATATATATATAAGCAAAGATACCGTGAGATTAATTCAAAAAGTATACCAAATTATTTTTAAATTTTAATTTTTCACTCTCATTAAATTTTTTATATGAAAATCTTATGGGGTGTAAAAATTTAGAGTGATTTGATCTTTTTAAGTCACCGTTTTTAATTTTTAAAAATGATGTTCAAATATTAAATATTTTATTATTATTTTTAGAGATGCTTTTCAAAAAATAAAAATCATGACTTAAAAAACTCAAAACACTCTAAATTTTTGTATCTCGTTAGATTTTCATATAAAGAATTTAATGAGTATGTTAAATTAAAATTTAAAAATGATTTGATGTACTTTTTGAGTTAAACTCACGGTATATTTATTATATATATATAGTAAAACTAATATTATCCTAGGAGCACAGAACCCTTTCGTGATCTCAGCTCAAAAATATATCAAATGATTTTTAAATTTTGATTTATCACTCTTATTAAATTCTTCATATTGAAATCTTATAAGATACAAAAATTTGGGGCGTTTCGAATTTTTTAAGTCACTCTTTTCAATTTTTGAAAATCAACTCTAAAAATAATAATAAAATATTCAATGTTTGTATATTATTTTCAAAAATTAAAAAGAGCGACTTAGAAAACTCGAAACACCTCAAATTTTTAAACCCCACAAGATTTCAATATGAAGAATTTAATAAGATGATAAATCAAAGTTTAAAGATTATTTGATATATTTTTTGAGTTAGGATCACGGAGGGGCTTCGTGCTCCTAGGAGCACGCTAGTCTTACTATATATCAAAATGAGTGTTTTACTTTGGCAACAAATATCATATACCAATGACTCAAATGATCGATCTAAGTTGCTAAATATTTTTTATGTCAAAATCTTGCGGGACATCAAATTGTATTATTTTTTTTGAGATTTCTAGTTATTTTTAATTTTTCTAAAAGGAACAAAAGGGGATTATTTTTTATATTAAACAAGGCCGCTTTTTAAAAAATAACTGGAAAGCTAAAAAATAATGAAATTTGCTATCCCATAATATTTTGAACAACTGTTTGAGCTATTGGTGATATCTAATGTCGAAAAAAATACTTATTTTATTTTGCAAAACACCATAATTCATCTCTATATGTATTTCTAGATTTGTAGACCTTTTTGTTGTTAATTATTTCCGTAATTTATTGTGACTTCAAGACTACTGATCACAATGATGACGAAGTAGTCTCTAATTATCAAATTGATATTTTGATATTTGAAGGATGAGATAAGTAAATGAATGATAATTTAGAGATCATTCGTGCAATTTTTGCTCCAAAAAAGAAAAAAAAAAGAGAGAGAAGAAGCTGATACTATATTTTATCTGATAAGAAAAATCGTTACTCTATTTTCAATATGGCTAAAAATATCTACATTTCCAGAAAAAAAAAATACTATCCGGTCTGGATAATTCATAATTGGTGAATTGAACATGTATGTATAATGTAAAACATGATGTGCTTTTCACCCAGAGATGACGCTGAAAATAGCGTGTCACGTTGATTACGACATTATATCCCTTGGATTAGTAGCGGTTTAAGTTAATAGCAACAGTGGAGCATAGAATTAAACTAGATGAAGTTGAGGAGAGTAGAAAATAACAAACAAAAGGAAAACGATATATGGCATAAGAAAAATGTTGAAATATCAAATCAAAACTTAAAAACAAAAAGGAAACGAAAAGAAAAAACAATGACTGATGTTGCAATAGGGACAGGGACGAGAGGAGGCTATAAGTACGGTTTTATATATAAGCCAACTAGCTTATCAATGAATAATCAATTTAGCTTAATCAACCAAGATCCAATGTCACCTGCACGCCTTAACTAGGGTTTTACAAATCTTAATAACGAGATCCTTGAACAGTTAGGTTGAGATGTGACATGGAAAAGGATCAACAAATGGATATTTTAATAATTTTAATAACGAAATTAAAAAAATGAAACAAATTAAAAGTAGAAGGGAAACATATATTCGTTTTTAAATTTGTAGGTTGATATTGTCTCAACTTTATGCTGAAATTTAAGAGCTGTTTGAGAGTTCATTGATGATTAATAAAAAAAATGCAATTTATAATGACTTTAATTAGAAGTCTTTAATGATCTATCAAATTATATGAAACTTAAAACATAATTAGTGTATATAAGCTAACACAATTAATGTACATAAGCTACTGTAATATATCTATTGATATCTTTTATTTTTATCTGCTTTTAAAATATTTTCTGATTTATTGATTTAAAATTTTATTTCAAAATTATTAAAGATACCCATTCTCAATGATCCCTCCAGCATACCGCATATGCATGGTTTGAATAAATTAAGTCTTCCGGTTTGTGATCTAATTTGTGGAGACTGAAGAGTATTGCCAAATACCAAGTGTCAACTTACAGGTATCTTTGGTATTAGAATAAGATGGAGAAACTTATAAATTGTTGTGAAAAGGTCATAAGCTTATCTTCACTGTTGTATTTAATATTTTTTTAATTTTTTAATTTTATAAAATATAATTAAATTTAATAAGTTTTTTTTTAAGATATTTGTGTAAGATCCTATTAATGCTTCAAGAAATTAAGATGCAAATATTCAAGACTATTGTAGAAGGTTCACTCAAGATATAGGATCAAAACTATATAAAGTTATAGTTCAAAATTTTATATTTCTTACTAGTGTTGTAAGGAAAATGTTCTCCACCGCAGCATACCGTTATAAAACTTCCTCAACTGTTATAACATTTCATAATTATACACTATAAATTTTCTAAATTTTCTAAAAACAGAGACATCACAAAGTTACATTTCTTGTTGAAAATTATGGTAGATTATTTTACATCAATTGCTATTTTTGACAATTGATATTTGATTGAATTCTTATAGTATATTTCATTACATTTGTATTTAAAATTTAACTTAGTTTATGCATTCTCTCACTATTCATTTTAAGTTGATTCGTGTGTAAATTTATAAAAAAATTTATTATCTACTAAACCGTTCTTTCTCTAACTTGTCTAAACTAGTGTAAACTTATATTTTGATAAATACCAATAACAATTACCTTAGATTATCATCCACTATCTTTTAACTTATCTCAATATCAAACAAAACCTAAGAGTAAAATCAACCGATCTCAGATCATCACATCATTTGTTCACAGTCCTAGGACATGTTTGGATAGTGAAAGTATTACTGTAGGAATAATTTTTGAATTAGTGATTGAAAATATTATAAAGTTAGTAGAGCTAATTTTTCTTGTTTTGATTAGTAAAATATTATTTAGATAGTAAGTTGGGAATAATGATCGAGGAATAAATAAAATAATATTTTATTTATTTATTATATTATTAATTAATTATTATTTTAAATAATGTTATTGATTATTATTTTATTTAAATTAAAATTATTATTTTATATTATTATTTATTATTAATTAATATTTTATTTACCACTAGTTTCAATGAAACTGAACGAAATACATAGTCAAGTTGAAATCGAACATAAGATACTACACAACTATCAAAAAATAGATCCAACATAGTACTAGTTGTACATTACACTCTTAATTTTCTTTCTATGAATAGTATGCAAAACTTTATGGGCACGTACTATATTGTTCATGATATATCTTTCTTTAATATATGTAGTTTGTATAAATTAAATTAAATTATCCATGAGAGGAGATAATCTCTCCTTAAGTAATTTAGTTATTATTTTCATACTATAATTAATAAGACTATCAGGTCTATATTGTGTAATAGTATTTGTATCATTTTCTTAGAAATGAGACAAATGAATGCTAAATTAATTCTTTTTATAATAAAAATATTAACTAATGTCATGATATCTGAAGAAATAAGATCTCAGCAGAATTGATAAAATTAAAAAGAAAATCCATCAGACCCTATACCATTAATTTTATTATTATTATTTATTATTAATTTAATTATTACTATAAAAAGGAACCATCGTCACCCGAACAACGCACTCGATCCATGAAAGTTGTATCTGTCTCATTAGAGAATGGACTTGTTCTTGTTGTGAACATTGTGCACAATCATTTTATGTTTCATTTCGCGATAATAGATTTTAAAATTACTTATAATACTTCATTGCAAGAATAACATCACCACTAGGAACTAGGAAGAAAATTCATATATTTTTTTATCAGAGTTTGCTATGACATACCTAGTAGATGATATGATTAATGATTTTTACTTAATTATCTTGTTAAAGTCTAGATTAGTTGTTACTTATTGGAACACAATTTATGTAGTTTAAAGTATTGGTTTGGTACTTGACTTAAATCAATGATTTCAGTAATGAGTAGGGATTGACTGACAATGAGTTATTTTGACAATGAATTTCTGAATAAATACAACAATAATCTTAAAAATAAAAAAATATTGCTATATATATTTTATTTATAGATTGATAGTGTTTTAAATTTTATACAATTTCATTACCGTTTGATAGTCCATTAAAAACCATTAAATTAGAACCGTTATAAATTATATAAAATTTTGATGTTCTTTGATGGACTATCAAACAATAATGAAATTTATGAAATTTGAAACACTATCAATCTATAAGTAAAATATATATATTTATAAATATTTTTTTTCATTTTTAAGATTTTTTATATCTATTAAGAAGGTCATTGTCAAGATTATCAAAATAATCCATTGTCAAGTGATTTCACCCTTTAGTAATTTTGATTGATAGAAAATAATTCTATAACTCACAGAAGGCCAGAACTCACAAAAGGCCAGAACTCACAGAGACAAAGTCACACAGAGGTGATAGATAAGGGTGTAAACGGATAGTAAAATATTTAATTTTATCATGATCCAATCAAAAAAATAGTAAAAGTTATCTGATCCATATCTATATACAGAGATATTTGTATTCGTATCCGAAATTTTTTAATGATAAGGATATTATTCGATCATTATCTACTCATATCCAACCATTTTGCTATTATTCATTAATATCTGACATTATCCAAAGATATACAATCCAATATTATCCGATTTTATCTGAAAATTTTTTATTATACATTTTTGTTTACCCTTGAAAAATTTCAAGGATGAGTAAATGAATAAATGAAAATAAATTGATGATTGATGACAAATAATAAAAGAGGGAAGGAGAGAAAGCAATGAAAAGATGGCCCACTGATCAGAAGAGGTCGCTGCTTAACCCCGGAATGAATTCATTAGTCCCACAATGGAATGCTTTGGGCATGAAGTGAAGAGTATAAATACCCCACCACCTCCTACTCATTCGAGGTGGTGACCCTCGGGAGATTTAGGAGAGAAAATCTCCGATGGGTCGACCATTTGATTACATTTTCTCGACAAGTGGGACCCACTGGCGGTCCCTTGTAGATGAATCTAACAACATAGCCTATCGATGAGTCACCCATGTGACCATTTTCACCGACAATTGGACCCCACACCTCGGTGACCTATTATATAGAGTCGAGTTGAACCCTAGAAATCGCCTTTGAAGCTAACCCTAGAAAGGAGAGCTGAAGCAAGTATAATCCCTATGCTACATGAAATGATGTCAATGCCAAGCTAGCATTTTGATGCAACTAGTCATGAGAAATTCCAAATGTGATTTTGCTTTCAAGGTGACTGGTGCCAAAGTCGCGAGCAACCACCTAACCATGCTTTGATTTGTGTCAATTACTTGATAAGTAGTCGGTTCTTTGACCAAGTCACCCTCATGTTAAGGGATTGAAAGTCAATTTCACAAGACTGATCAGTGCCAAAGTTTGGAGCAACCACACTGATCAAGTCTAGATTTGTATTAATTGGCGATAAGTAGTCGACATTTGATCAAATCAAGCCCTAATGAATATCAATATAAGTCTAATTGGTATTTAGTTAGGGTGGTTTCTGCAACAGGGAGATAATTGGCAGAGACATTGAGCTACAATTGAAATCGGGGATTAATTTAGAAGGAATAACAGGGTTTTATGGATAAAAGAATTTTTAATCCAGAGAAGCAAGGGCAAAAATGGAATTAAAAATTACAGGGATGATTATCATGATTTTAGGGATTTTTGGTGAAATTTTCATGATTTTTGGATAAGTGGAGCTATTAAAATAAATTCAGGGAAAATAAAGGCAGAATAAATGAATTAATCAAAGGCGAGATTTGATCGAGCGATTACCTGGTGCAAGTTGGGGATAACAAAGCAGCTCTGGGTACAAATTGGGTGCAGGAAACACGAAAGGAATAAAATAAGAGAGAGAGAGGGCGTGCCACGTGGCGGCCTCTCATTGGGCCATGTCGCCAGTGGGCCCCACCCCAGTATGAGTCACCGACATGTGGGCCCCACCTTAGTGCCACGTGGCGGACGACCGATGGGCCACCTCACCACCCTAGTGCCACATGGCACCACACCGAGGGTCCACTTAACCCACCCTACATGCCACGTGGCACGCCGAGAGGAGACCACCTCACCATCCTACAGTGCCACGCGCACTTCACTACTGAGCCACCTCGGCATGGATCAATACTATAACGAGATGATTAATGGATTGATTAAACAAGTGGACCTATCGAGTGTGCCAAGTCGGATCGATTAGATTTAAGCGAGAGAGTTAATCAATCCACGGTTGGACTAATGGGCGAGATTCATATACTTACATGTGGGCCCGTTTGTCGGGTTTATGAATGTATAGCTCACACGAGCAATCATGCACCGGGCCTATGCACGGATCTAATCGAGAGATTTAAATCAAAAGAAAGAAGCGGTGTGTACCGGCTCACTTGTGTTGCGCCTACGATTGTGGGTCCCACCTTAGTAGTGGACTACGTACGCCGAGCGCGCCTTCTCTCTCTCTCTTCTCCTTCTCCCCTCCTCTCTTCTTTCTTCTTCTCGACGAGGCGAAGGCGCCATTAGAGGTGATCAAGCTATCCAAAGCTCACAACTCCAATTCCTTTCACCTAGAGCTAGCTTTATGCGTTGGAGAAGATGTGTGAATAATCGAATTGAAGGATAACAAGTGGATATGATGATTGAAAGAGATGAATACCTCGGGTGATTAATGAAGCACTTCTATTCTTGCTTCAAAATTGAAAATTGATGATGCGGACCCCTTCTATTCACTTAGGCGACGCGTGTGTATGAAGAAAGGAGCGAATTAGGGGATGAATTGAAGTAATTGAGAAGAAGTGGTGAAGTCGGGCAAATGGAGAAAACTTGAAACCTTGCACTATCAGCTTGAATTGGCAATGCTTGTAGCTTTCCTGTGCTTACACGATGCTGTTTAGGTGATGGAAACTATCAATTGGACGATGGAGATATGTCTTTGATCAAAGCTCACAATCGGGTGATAAAGCTTTGAATTTTGGAGATGAACTACAATGGCAGAGGATGAATGAATACTCTAGATACATTGGAATGAGTATATATAGTATGTTTAGATGTTCTAGAAGGTTCTAGCAAAGATATGAGATGTGAGTCAAACATAGTCAACGGTGAAAGGCTTAAGCTTTGGATTCTTTGAATAGGGGCCCACATCGCAACGTAATGGATAACGAATCAAAAGACCATGTTCATGAGCCAAGAGAGTCCAATTCTTTGGTGTATGAGTGGTGTATAGCTCTAATCCCTTTGGTACACCCTTTAATGGCTATATAAACCCCTAAATCATGGAAATTAAAAACACACACATACATACAGAAGATAAGAGATAGAGAGAGTGTGCCTTAGAGACTGCATATAGAGTTTAGAAAGAGAGAGAGAGCAAGGAAGAGGCAAGAACCGAGAAAGACTTGACAGAATTGATTGATCTCAGTTTTAACTTGAGAACTCAATTCCTTTGCTTCAATTACTTGTCTAGAGGTAAGCTATATACTCTATTATCTGCCAATTAGGGGTTAGTAGGTTTAATTCTTGAAGATTGGAGCTTTAGAGATGTAATCGCCACTGAATATCGGTATTTTACTGTGCTGTCTTTGAATTTCTTCAAATTTCAACTATTTCTTCATGATTTTCTTCTTTATTTCATGCATTGCAAGTTTATATAGCATAAATCTTTCATTTCTTTTGATGAATTTTGCTTAAAGATTGATGAATGAGGCTGTTAAATCGATTGATCTCAGTTCAACTTGAGAACTCGGTAACAGTCAAGATTCATTGATCAATTCTTGATTCTTGAGTGAGAATTATCTTGATCCTTGTTAATATCATATGCATTAGAGTCTATGGAGTCACTTAAAGTCGATTGATCTCAGATATAATCTTGAGAACTCGACTAATTTGGAGTTTGAATACTGTCGTCGCTTTCTGTTATGAAAATCGAGTCTTAATTCAAGAATTAAAGGTAATTGAAGGTATAATTGAGTATGTTTTGGCTGAGACAGACACTATAAAGCTTGTAGAGTGCATTAGTGATGGTATAAACATATGAACTACGGGAATTTAGTATGAGTTGTAACCGGTACCGAGTGATATTACTATGCATTCTGAATAGAAAGGATAAGAATCAATTTGAATGATCTTGATCATGTTATAATACATTGGCATGCATATACGATATAGATTAAGTGCTCAATTGTCGGAAATAACGATTAATTGCATGGAATTTGTGAGATTTGTGATTCGATGCGAATGGTACCAATTTGTTCTAGCCTGGTGCTAATGTACAGAGGGATTCACCGTATGGATTACCAATCAGAGACTATAGAAAGATTTCCTGTGATGAGGCGATGCTCGGGCAGTTGCCTGATCGGAGTAGGGTGGCCCCAATCGCCGGCGACGTCATTAACGCGAATCTTGGAGCTAGCATTGACTGGAGAGTCAGAGAATCGCGACAGCACGGATATTGACGCGCGTGTGCGAATCTTGAAGAGATCGGACGTATGAAGTAAAGCGTCGCATTAAATAGAAATGTGGATATGGATCTGGGCCGTCCATCTAATACGAATCAATCTTGAAGCATATCCGGCGGCCCAAATAAGAATAAAGTAAATGAAAGATAGGCGCCGATCTTGGTGCAGATCCGCGGCCCAAATAAGAACAAAGTTAAATAAAAGATAGGCGCTAATCTTGATATAGATCCATGCCCCGATTAGGCCCATTAATTAAATAATAACGAATAGTAATAACATGAGTAAATAAATGATTTGAAAATGTTCCTGAACTCCAAATTAACTCAAATTTGTTTCTAAAATTTCCTTATTTTTCATACTATTTTTCTATACAATAATATTCCAGTTTTAAAAATATAATCATGATAGAACAATTTAAAAGCAAAAAACATTACATATATTGATATATTTGACCTAGCTTTGACTTGTCATTTTAAATACTATAAAAATCTCAAAAATACAAATAAAAATCATAAATAATAACTAGATATATTTTAGTGATTTTCCAAATGATTTTCCATGAAATAATAATGATGATATTAATATGCCATAATAAATAATGAGATTAGCCATATTCTTTGATAAATATAAAAATATGAATAATAATAGATATTATGTTGATATTTTCTGTAAAAAGAATAATAAAAATAAATAGCACAAAATATACAAAAATATATACTACCATAGTATTAGATAGTAAATACATTTTATTTTAAAGAATGATAATATAGTTTTATAATAAAATGAATTGCATTTCTTTGTTATTTCTATACAAATATACAATAAAAGTATTTTTGATAAATAAAATGCAACAAAATAATAGTTGTAATAAAAATATAATGAATTTCATCTCTTATAGCTATTTTCAACTAATAATAATAAAAAAATCTTATACTTTTATAATAAATAGAAATAATAAAAAAAATATAATAATAATAATAATAATGAATAGTATAATGAATAAGATAGAATATTGATAATAATTTCTTCTTAGCTATTATAGATCTTAAAAATAAAAAAAATAATAAAAATAATAATAATATAGTTAACCATTTTCTTTGATTTTGTAAATAATTCCTACATAATGAATAGTGTTTCAATATGATAGAATGTAATAATAAAATTCTATTACTTTGGTTATTATAAACATTTTGAAAATATAAATAAAAAGATCATAGCCATTTTATTTTCTATTATTTTTGTAAGTGATTTTCTACAAAATAAATAGAGTTTAGAAATAATAAAAATAAAATTCTACTATTTTAGTTATTATAAAAATCCCAAAAATATAAATGAAACTCTAGTTAAATAGCTAACCCCTTTTCCTATTATTTTTGTAAATAATTTTCTACATAGATAAATAGAGTTTAAAAAATAAAAATAATAATAATAATAATAATAATAATAATAATAATAATATACATCTTTATAATAAAAATAATAATGGAAGATATTATATAATAGACTTTGTGCATTTTAGAAATGAATAAATATGCTCACATAAGGAGTGTAGAGCCACATAAGAATATTTGCACACATGATATAACATTTAGAATGATTAGTCAAGACGAGAACATCTTGACGGAGGATAAATAAGGTTGCAACGACAACACGAAAAGATGCGTTGAGACAGAACATCTTGACGTAGGATGATTAAGGCTTCGATAGCAATATGAAGAAGATATGTCAAGACAAGAACATCTTGACGTAGAATGATGAAGGCTTTGATAGCAACATGAGAGGATATGTCGAGACAAGAACATCTCGACACTTGATGAAGAATAATAAGATACGTTGAGACAAGAACATCTTGACGTAGAATGACTAAGGCTTTGATAACAACATGAGGAGAATATGTCGAGACAGGAACATCTTGACATTTGATGAAGAATAACCGAGCTACGATATTAACATGGAGATGTATGTCGACTCGAAGAAGAAGAACATTACGATGTCCTAGATAGGTGACATCTTAATGACTCACCGCCATGAGCAAGTAACTCATGATTGAATACGCTCACACAAGGGGTGTAGGGCAACATAGTAATTTTGCACAAGTAATGCAACATATAGAATGATTAGTCGAGACAAGAACATCTTGACGCTCGTCGAAGAATGACCAAAGCTACGACATCGCATGGAGAGATATGTCGACTTTGAAGAAGAAGAACATTACGATGTCCGAGCGAAGCGACATCTTAATGACTCCTGTCATGAACAAGTAATTCATGACCATTTGAGCTAGCAAGACCGAACTCATCCGTCGATAAGTTCGTCTCCGGTTCATTTCCCGAGACCGTGAGATTGAATCGTCTCGTAGGTAGATTCATCCACAAAACAAAGTGAATGTGAACCGTTCGCAGGTAGGTTCCTTCACTAACACATGCCTCAATGTTGAACTAGCTCGCGCTTCGGGTTTGACATTGTGTGCAATTGTGTTTCCTAGGTTTATGAATCGGCTTAGTGCTTCGAATTCATGATCTAGAAGATCGGTGAGAAGAAACACGTGGGCCATATCCACCCTTCTCCCGATTCACCAACCTCAAGATCAACCGCCTCGCGCTTCGAGTTGTATTTTGTGTGATTGGTTGTTGACTAGTTAAGATTGAACCGATCTGTTTGTAGGTTTATCTTCTAGATCAACGGAGGTCGAGTCGTTCGTATGTAGACTCACCTCAAGCCCTCTAAAGAGATTAACCCGGTCCGTAGGTAAGGTTACATCTCGAGGTGGCATGGATCGAACCGATCTGTTTGTAGGTTCGTCTTCCATAGACAAAACCGATCTGTTTGTAGGTTTGTCTTCCATAGATTGAACCGATCTGTTTGTAGGTTCATCTTCCGTAGACCCTTTTTATGAAATTAGACGACCATTTGACCATCTTTTAACTATACTATTTGCTTCTCTCTTTCAAAGATCCAGAGGTGCCTCGAGGTTAGTAGCCCAGGGTAATTAACGGTGGGGGCTTGCGCCCACCGAATCTACAAGAACTCACAATCACTAAAAACCCCCGAATGTGCATCCAAATATCTCTAAACGGCGTAGACCGGCCGACACCCAAATAGATGCACGCTCGGGAGGGATCTCCGTGTCCTTCTTCCGCAACCCATCGCCCAATGGCGGCGGTGCGGAGCGCGCGAAAAAGGGTCGCACAGATTCGCACGCCGGTGGGACCTAGATTCTCCTCTTATCTCTCGAAAGAGAGAGGCAAATAGAATAGTTAAGAGATACAAGTGGTCTTCTATGTGCTAAAATGACTAATGATTTTCAAGTATTTTTGTTTTTGCAGAAATGGCATATCTTCGGAAACTTCAACCTCGCTCCCTACACCGTCACTCCCGCAAAGAGCCCGGAGGGCAACCGTTCATGTTCTTCGGGACCATCCCGCAAGAACTCACCATCTACGGCCCACCTCCAAAGGGCCACGATCACTCCGCAACCGTCCGATCTCCATCCCGACGAGGAGGAGGACTCGATCACCCCGACTCCCAAGGGCATCTCAAACAATGTCATGGCCTCTCCTACTACCTCCCCAAAGAGGAGAAGGCGACCGTCCAAGAGGACAGCCCCGCCGCGCGCGCAGCCCAAACTACCCGCGACTCTCAAGCATCCAGGAAGAGGGCCCCGGATGCATACCAAAACCAACCGGTGGCTGTGCCGCCTATCCCGCCTCCAACAAATTCACGCCTCTCCGCATAGTGGCCAAGAACTCGGCCACAGTGCCGCTCCGCCGAGCATGGGAGGTGCCTAAGCCCACACCTCGCCTAACTCAAAGGCCTCGGCGCCGCCAGACAAGTCTCAAGCCCCCGCAGAAGCCATCTACAAGGCTCACAGGGCCCTCGCGCAGGAAGAGCGTGAGAACGCTAGGTCGAGACAATACGTCTCCCGCTCCGATCAATCTCAAGACATGGCTCGCCGCAAGCCATTGTCTCAACTCCGCACCCGAGGAGGTTTACACCAAAGGCAACACCTAGCACCCAAGAAAGCAGGTGTGGGTCCCGAAGGGTTCCACCAACAAAACCCCCTCTCAAGCCCAACCCAAAGGCGGACAACTCTTGCTCTCCACCCGAGAGCGTGTTCGCCGCCTAGGTCGAAGAGTGTGTTCACCGATTAGGCTCGAGAATACCACTCAATAACCTGAAAATAACTGCCCCTGACCAAACAAAGAAGAAGAGAAGAACCGCTCGCTATGAAGAGCACTTCTCAGTCAACACCATCAGCATAAGCTACGATACTGATCCGGACACTGATGCTGAGGTGAATATGACCCAGGATGACCAGTCCCCGCCTAATCAAGCTCACGTCACCAATACCAACAAAAATAATGGTAGAAAAGGGAGACCACCCAAGAGAGTCAACCCCGAAGGTAATAGCGAGGAAGGGGAAGATCACAACGAAAACCCCGATCTCTTCGACAATGAAGATGACGTTGAAACACGTCCCGAAATGCCCATCGATGAAATAGAAATACTAAAAGGCCACATCGAGGCACGGACGAAGAGCCGATTAGGCAACGGAGCTAATCGCTACCATGCTTGAAGCGTAACGAAGAATTGATTAAGGCGGTCAAGTCATTGCAAGAATCACAAGACGCCAATTTCAAAGCCGGTAGCTCCCGTCAAGAAGGGGTCCACAAGACCAAAAGCAATCATAAGGGAAAACAACCCGTCGATTCTAAACCCCATCCACATAAAACCATAGAAGTGGAGGTCGAACCAACGGAATATCCCGAAAGAGATTCAAGCCATGATTGCCCAAAGAAATGCAAATAGCCGGAGGTGGATACGCTATCCCTCCCGTTAAAAACTCGTGGACATCCATACCCCGCCATATACGATTTAGAAGAATATCCTAAAGGGTATGTGATCCCCGCTTCAGACCTTCTCCGGGGAAGGCAACAAAGACCTAACCCCGAACAACACCCGGCCCACTTTGTAGCCTCATGCGGAAACACGGCGCAATGATGCACCGTTGTTAAGACAATTCCCTCAAAGCTTGGTGGGAACCGCTTTCCAATGGTACTATTCATTAGAAAACAACAAAGATCGGACTCCGGGACGAGATGGCGACTCGTTCGGGCGCGATTTGTCATGGTGTCCGACAAAATAAACATAGCCGATCCGGCAAGCACTAAACCCAAGAAAGGGGAGTCAATGACAGATTTTATCAATAGATGGCGGAACCTCGATCAAATGCGACCGCACATTAATCGAAGATGAGGCCGTCAACCTAATCATGAAAAACATTGACGGGTGGATGGGCATGCTTCTTGGTGTGACAAAGGTCAACACGTTTAAAGACTTGCTCGGATCGGTATCCAATATGGAAAGGATGTCACCGCACACCATGCCGAACTTTATGAATAATAGGCCGCAACGAGGAGCCCGAGCCGAGACTAAAGTGGCATTCACCTCGTTAAAAGATAAGATGGTCGCTAACGCAGACACCCAAAGCGGCAGCAGTGGCACAAATGGCAATAATTACAATAAGGGACCCAGGCCCAATCCAGGAGGGAGTTCACGGAGTTTTGAGTCCCTCAAACAAAAGAAATCTAAACCGTACTCCTTCGAAAGATAAAGTTGCCCAAATCTTCAGAGGGCACCGAAGAATGGTCTAACCCTGCCGCCAAGAACGCCCGAAGATGCCGATAAATCGACGAACCCAACTTCGCCCATACCACGAGTATAATAGGGCACTCAATCGAAGATTGCCGGGTCTTCAAAGATCGGGTCGAGAAGGCATATAAAAACGGTGAAATTACTTTACCTAAAGGGTTCTTGCAAAGCCCATCGCCCCATGAGCAAAGCCAACATGATCTCTCACGAGGAAGAGAAGTCCCGGCCAATTAAGCGAAGACCAGGAAGAAGAACAATGGACTACGCACTTATCGAAGAAATCGATTAAAATGCTTAAAGCTCTTAAGAAAGAACCCGGCATGAAATGGAAAGACGACATCACGCCAAAGGGTCCCACCAAAGCCCAGGGTATATTATAAGGTGGACCAGAGCCAAGACCAGGTTCTTAAGAAGAAAAAGAAGCATAGAAATAACAAGTCCGTAAAGAATAAAATTGAAGAATATGAGCAAGCAAGGCGATCCCGAGGCGATCACCCTCCAACATTTCATCTCCAAAGAAGACCGGGAGAAGCTAACCCTAGGTCAAAAGAAAGAAGATGTGGATGAAGAAATAAATAAAGAAGAAAGCGAAGAGATCCGGGGTGCTTCGTGTAATATGGTATATTCTTCTCACGACGAAGATATGCCAACTTTAGAGGAGATGTTCTTCCAAATGATGAAGGAGAAGCAAGCACCTCGGGACCAAAAATGAAGAATGCAAAGCCGTGCTCCGTCCGGACTTATATACCGAGAGACAGCTCCCAAGGATTCCGATAAAGGAAAAGATAAGGCCTTGAACAAAGGTAAAGAGGCCGAGAATCCAAGCAAGAACCCGTAAAAGGACCCTACCGACGGCGAAGAATATAACGTGTTGGCACATCTGCGTAAGATCCCGCCGCTTATTAAGCATATTCGACGCATTGATGATGTCACAAGACCTAAGGGAGGTATTAATCCAAGCCTTGCAAGATCCCGAGAAGTACAAGTCATATTTCATCGAGCAAAATATGCAGAGGCCCTATTCACCGCCAAGCGGGCCGCCCGTATAAACTTTCACGACGACGACCTCCTAATAGGCACCGTCGACCACAACCGCCCGCTATACATCACCGGAAACCGCGAGGGCAAAAGATTGGCGCATCCCGGTCGACGCAGGGTCTTCGATCAATATCATGCCGCTTAAAACTCGAAGACCATCACCTTAGATGTGAAGAACCTATCCGATGAAAAGGTGATTATTCATGGCTTCAATCAAAACTCCCAAAAGGCCCCGGGAGCTATAACTCGAACCCGCAATGCGAAGCCTAAAAGCGCCTACTAAATTCTATGTCATCGACGCCGAAACTTCTTATCGGGCGTTCATCGGTCGCCCGTGGCTTCACAAGAATCGTGTCATACCCTCTACTCGCACCAATGCCCGAAATATATCGAGAATGGTAAACAAAAGAGAATTGACGGAGATGTCAAACCATTCGGGTGCATGAGATTAAATTCAATGACGCCCAATATTTTCTCGCCTAAATCCGCCGTGGCGCCGAGCTCGGCCTAATAACAAAAGCAGTCGAAACCTTTTAACAAAGGCCCTAAATTTGATACCTCATCCGGAGAAGAAGAAGAGGTCAAATTTAATATTAAACCCCGAGGTGCTCGAGCCCAAAGACCCGAAGAAAGTCGGGTGAGGAAGCAACCTTCCGCTTCAAACAAAGGCTACGTATAAGGCCCAAATAAAGCCGAGCGAAATCAAGTCAAGTGATTCTCGAAGAGGAGGTCATTTTCAACTTTAAACCTACCAACACCCCTCAAATTCGGATCACGAGAGCAACTTCGTGGAGAAGACTCAAGATTCCAACACTCCGGCGACATCACTCGGAGAAGAATCGCCATGATCGTCAACCCCGGGAAGAGGAGTCGACGAAGAGATCATCTATCACATCCTCAAGAAGCCATATAAAGGGCCCGAAACAGATAATGAAAGTGAGGAGTCATATATGATCAACACGGACCCGGTAGTGGAAGGGATAACCCGGTTAGGCCAAGGCCTATAAATGAAGAACGCTCATGGCGGGAAAATTTCGAAGGTCGCGTTTGGAATGCGATCGATGAAATAAGACACCAAGTTGAAAATAATAGAAGGGAGGTGTCTGAACAATGGGAAGTGATGCAGGATATTAAAGTGCAACACAATGAAATCATGATAATGATTGAAAACCCGCAAACCGCGATCTATAACTCCGAGCTACTCAAGGAAGTGACGAGCGAACCCCGTTCCGGACCCCGAAAGACAAACACCCGATGGCGGCAAACGGTAATTGTTATAGTGGATGAATCAAAGGGGAAAGAAATGAAAGCTAAGCAACCGACCGTCATGCAAACCCTCAAGGTCAAGAAGAGTAAACCATACTCTTTTCTAAAAAATAAAACGGCTTTCGGATATTTGAGCAGCCTTAAAGAGCGGATTGACACTTCCCGTCTGTAAAAGACCCGCCGACATAGAAAGAGCCGTGAAGGCGAATTCTGCCCTTATCATCGCATATTGGGTCATACAATTGAAGAATGCTTTGGGTATTCAAAGACCTTATAGAAGAAGGGCACGTAAACGGACAATCCAACTCCCGAAGAGCTTTCAACAAGACCCACTCCGCATAACTCGAATAACAAAGGTAAAGGGGTTGCCTATACGATCTCGCACACTCCCGTACCTAGCAAATCTAAGGTTGCGAGACGTAAGCCGATCAAAGAAATCTACCGCTCCAACTCGCCATGAATGTTGAAATAGAAGAGGAGATGGCAACATAGAGATTACCGTGGTTCCCGAAAGGCATTTTAAAGACCTCATGCCAAGGGAAGTGAACCACATCCAAACCCTAAAGACCTTTGTTGTGCCTAAGCAAAGGTAGAGCGCATCAAAGGGAAAACTATCATCCACAAGGCTATAATTTTCTATCGAGCGATTCAACCCGCCTCTCGAAGAACCCCGATCACAACACTTGGAAGAAGTGGGTGATAGAACAAGAATCGAGAAATGCAACGAGCGATGACGCCGCATCTCATCCCTTTGGAAAGGAGCCGTATAAACCGGCAAAAGGGGCAAAATGTCCGAGAGACATATCCAAGGCCGAGGCCAAGCGCTTCGATGAACTCGGAATGGCGCCGAATAAGGTCCCGGGCCCGGATGGTAAAATAAAATACACCCGGGGTTAGGGTATAACCGCGATGACGCAAGATGCTTTGAGGGGTCTCTCAACGAGTACCGTATGGAAGAAAGCCGTTGCATGACTTCGTCGAAATGCCGGATAATGAAACAAGAGGACAATACCCCAGTCCTGAAAAATGCTTTGAAGCAGCTAGAAAAGGAACCTAACACGGTCGATGAGTTAGCTGAAATTAATTTGGGGACGGAAGAAGACCCACGACCAACTTTCATAAGCGCGTCGTTACCGGAAGAGGTGGCTGACAGGTTGAAGACATTCCTTAAAAGCTACATGGACTGCTTCGCTTGGAGTTATAAAGAAATGCCTGGATTAGATCCCAACGTGGCGGTCCATTACTTAAAAATTGATCCAACCTTCAAGCCGATTAAACAAGCGCCGAGGCGAATGAGAATAGAACTAGAAGAGAAGGTCGTGGAGGAAACAAAGAAACTCATCGACGCAGCTTCATACGGAAGAAGAGACACCGTAATGGGTGGCTATGCAAAATGATATGACCATGGACGAATGCCAACAACTTAGATTGGACGAGTTGGATGCCATGAGAAGAGATTGATAGCCCAGCAGAACCTTGAAATATATCAGGCAAAAATGGCAAGGGCATATGACAAAATGGCGCGAGTCAGGGCATTTCAACAAGGGGAGCTTGTTCTTGTCCTTAAAAGGCCGATCATTGGCCGCACATCGGCCCAAAATTCTCTCCGAACTGGGAAGGGCCATATGTAATTGAGAAGATATACGAGGGCGGCGCATACCAACTCATAGACCATGAAGGTGAAAGGCCCATGCCACCGATTAATGGGCGATATCTGAAGAAGTACTACACATAGCCCGGAGCGGGGCCAACCGAGTAGTATCTATTGTAAATAAATAAGGAGGGAATAAGTGTTCGTTTACACACACGTGCACGAAACACAAACCCATGTCTAACCTCCACTTTTGCATAAAATCCCAAAAACCCTACTTGTGCATTTGTAAATAGAATGCATCCAAAAATCCAAAACCACACAAACACATTTAGCCCTATAAAAAATAAAAAATATAGAATAAGAGAATTCAACGCCAAAACCACGTGAGAATGTTAGGCGAGAGCTTTGGTGTTTGGGCTCACAATACAAATACCACTGGGTTTGTCCATTTGATACAGAATAAACACAAAAATGGGCAGGGTTTGCGCTTGTCCCTCAAACTATCTCGTTGCCCAATGACGAAAGTTGCTCATATTGGTCGCCCACGCGCGCAAGCCAAGGGATAGGTCGAGCAAATTGGTGGCTAGTAAATAGTCGCTTCCGAGGGCATATAAATAAATAACTCTCGTACTATTAGTAACATGTATCACTAATAAACAAAATCTGCCTTCTTCTAATAAAATAAAAGGATATATATGTAAAACAATAAAAACCTATTTTCCTACTCATAAAAAAAAATGATGATAATAAAAAAATAATAATAAAATCTTTTCAATAAGGGGTTGCCACCTTTGTCCCCGACACCACGAGTGTTATACAAAGCCAGGTTGGGTGCATTCATCCGTAAAAGCACCACACGCCCGAAGAAATGGTATGTCATAATCCCACGACATATCATGGAGGGGTCGATCAAGGGTTTACGCTTGTACCCGACATTTCATGTTAAACAAAGCGCTCGCTTAAAGAAGTGACTCAGTCATGGAGAGCGGACCTACCCGATGAAAGCCTCGTCTCGCAGGGGATGCGTGATGGATGTTTGAGGGTAGCCAAAATATAAAAAACCAGGTTGGGTACATTCATCCGCAAAAGTACCACACGCCCAAGGAGGTGATCTGTTTCTAATCCCAAAATAGATCATGGAGGGGTCGACTAAGGGTTTATGCTTTTGCCCGACATTCGTGTCAAATAAAGTAATTCGCTTAAAGAAGTGACTCAGTCATGGAGAGCGGACCTACCCGATGAAAGCCCGTCTCGCAGGATGCGTGATGGATGTTTGAGGGTAGTACCCCCACAAAACAAATTGAGTGGAGATGAGTGAATGTGAGTTTCCACTTTAGCACGCAACTGGCACAAATGAGGGAGAGTGGGTGAGCTTCCACAAATAAATGTCAATTAAATATACAAGGAGCATCCACAAAATGGTGTTATCAATTGCATCCATAATCCAATTGATACCGGTAAGTTTATCCATCGCAATAAAGGGATAAACGGGTTTATTCTCAGACCCGCCTAGAGGTCAATACAGACATGTGTTCGGTATCCGTAAAATACCACGGTTACTTGAGTTTTGTATTGCCATAAATAAAGAGAAACATGTATAGAATGAATGTAATAGGATGTTGTAAGATTTTCTTTATTATGTTTAGATGTCGCGAAAGAATGAAGCTTGTAATAGGCGCTTTTGCAAATAAGATTGGAAGTGCATAGCATGAAATCAATAAAATATTTCCTCGCTACCGCAGAGGAAGCGATGAAAGAATAATAATAGAGGCAAGCATCATCCACAACAAGAGATCAAAATGATAAATGTCAAGGCATCCTATATCAAGTATAACAAAAGAAAAGGAGAAAAGAAGAAATGAAAAGTGCAATCTATGGGCCCAAAAAGCGGGACTCCAACTCTAATAGCACAAGACTAATGGTCTCCAGATAAGCGTGTAGGGAGTGCCTGTCCTCCTCCGAAGTCGCCTCGAAGTCCAAGAACTGAGCGAAGGCACTATCCCGAGCACTCGAATGAATATGCAACTCTGGGAGACGTCCCGCTAAGTGTCGAGAGAAGCCCTCCACTGATAATCTGTGGTCCTCTAGCTCCTGCACGAGCAGTCGAGCAGGCCCACCACTGACTCCCATGGAGCGGAGAGTGGCACAAGAAGAGAGCCGCTGAAGATAGCGAAGTCGAGCGCCTCCAAATGCCCGCGTAGCTCATGAATCTCCAACTCGTGCTGATATACGAGAGAGCTCGCATCCTGGTAAGCCCTGAGCAGCTCCTCACACCTCCTGGAAATGAAAGTGCTCTCGAGACGAGGTGCAATGAGTAGAGCCGGCGCGATGGTATCCCGCATCGCCCTATACCAATCGAAAGAGAAGCCACCGGCAGAGAGTCCAGATCTCGAAATCTAGCGGATAGCCCCCGAAGAAGGTATCTCGAGTGCATCCGCCGCCGCGCCAAGGCGAGCCGCACATCCCTCGATGAAACATCTCGCAAGTAAAATAAATGGGTTAGACAAATTGTTATAACCAAAGAAGAAATAGAAGGAAGAGAAGATCTAACCTATCGCCTCGTCGCCCGAGACAAAGTGGGACCGAGTCGTGAATAGGGATGTCTGCCGCCTCGTGAGGACCCGCAGTGTACCGCACCCGGCTACAAAATAAAATGGAAAGCATAAATACATGAAAATAAAATACGGCAAATGATAAAGGAAATATAAGGTACCGGGAGAAGCATGAGGCTCGTGAGACCCTCGCTAACCGGAACCCCGTCTCTCGGGTCGTGGAATAGCCGCTCCACCACCAACTCTCATCCAACTCCGAGTCATAATCGACCGCAACCCGCTCGCCGAGACTCGCCATCTCGTGGCCATGAGAGGCGCCCGTCGGAGATGAAGAAGCATGAGATGGCCCTCCTCGATCGCAATGGCTCGTCGCCGCGGCTCGACGCCAATGGACTCCCCGCTCTAAAGAAGCCTCCTCCTCCGATCGTACAAGAGTGAGCACCGGTCCCAAAACCACATCAAAGGAGTCACCATCCCTGGTGGGTACCAAAGAAGATCGACGGTGAAGCAGACCGTCATGAAAGAAAGACTCCGAGCGGTGTGGAGATGCCATGTCATCGGCCTCGTGGTCCGTAAAATATACATGTAAGAATGAAAATACTAGTGCATGCCGGCAACTAGGTATTAAATGAAGCACACGAACCTCGCGACGGCAAAGGTCGGTGCAAAACCCCGGAATAGTAAGAGCTCGCAGCGCCGATAAATCTACTATGATGTCATCTCGGCGCCTCCACAGAGATGTCCCACGAGCTAAAAAATAAACCCTAATCGAGATGTAAATGAAGTGCGCCCGAATAAGGATAGGCGAGTCAAGAAAGAAAATCACCCGGAGGGGAGAAGGAAAAGAAGATGGGGAAGACGGCTGAGAGGCGCCGTCTCGATCTCTCCCCATGGCAACTGGAGCCGGTGGCTCGACATGTGGCCGAGAATGAACGCCAACTACTCGTGGACGAGGGACCGAGAACCCGGCTCCGCGTGATCATACTCATAAGCCAACCGAATCAAAAGAGAATTGGTCGAAATGAGATAGGCTTATCAAAAGAAAATAACCTAAAGGGATAATGAAGTGTACCCGTAAGAATGGTCCTAACAGAGCACGAGAAAATCGACTGTCTAAACCCCGAAAGTCGACAGCTCGCGCAATGGCCGGAAAGGGCCGCGATCACGCGAAACGGTGCCATCTAATAGAGGCCGGCCATCTCGCGACATGTACTCCGGACGACCACCGGAGGAGTATACGACCGGTAAGAGCGAATGGTCTCATAATACCACCGCCGATAACGCCTCGTGAAGGTGGAAGTCCTAGAGGTGGATACCATCCGATAGCGAGTGCCCGTGCCCGCCGGAAGAGGTGAGTGTAGCACCATCCGATACCCTCCAAATCGCCGCCAATGATGTAGGGGCGAGAAGAGGCGCCGGAATATCCCGATCCAAGCCAAACCGATGTGCGCATCGATGTGGCGAATAGGGCTCGATGAACATATAATCGCCCAATCCGAGAGGAAGAAAGCCCCGACGAATACCGATCGTGTACTCCAAATCAATAGCCCGGCTCGAATGCTAGAAGAGTCGAAGAGGGACCCCGCTATCAATCACCATCCCGTCGAACCCTAGCGCCCCACGGCCACCGATCTATCTCGAGAGAAGCGCAGATGGTCTCGACTCCCGAAGAATCTATACCGAGCACCTCCGGAGTCAATGAAGTCGGCCGCACCCCGCCTAAGTCACTCAATAAGGGTAGACGATCTCGTAGCGTGACCGCCATGCCGGGATCATATGAGCCGACCAATGCAAATGGAGCCATCCGCTAATCGATGCCACGGGATCGCCCCGGCACCGTGAAGGACTACGAGATGAAGTCAAACCGCGAGACACCTATAAATGTTGGCCAAGACAGCACGCCAAAGAAATCCTGTCGCCACGCGCGATCGTGCTCGCCATAATGAACACCGAAGGCCGAATGGTGTATGCGGGGGAGCTAGGTAATAAGAAATAGCAGATCCACCAAGAGATGAAAGTCACAAATAAGTCTCCCGATCCACGTCATGTGAACACAGGGGTATCCCGAGATGGGATAGGCCGTCATGATGAATCTCGAGCCGACCCGTACCAAATGGATCTCTCGGTGGAAGCCAAACCCGTAGGGCGAGTATGGACCCGATCGGTGAAATAGGCGATCCAATGTTCGAACGGAACTCCGGATGCCCCTCCGTAAATGATGATAAATCTCATAAATCCTATGCAAAGAAGGCGGAATCGAGTGAAGTCTCCCGAGTCACGGCGGGTGAGACCATGAACTCGTCATAGAAATGGCCGAAGATCGGCAGCCCGGCCAACCGTCGTATCTCTAGAGGGTCGAGTCGCCTCCCGATCGTCGATGAACAAAGTGTTGGTGGAATAGTTCCACCTCTCACAAAAGGCCCGTAGCCGTGGTGTGTCGATATGATAATGAAACATCGACAAGAAAACCGAGTCATATATCCCGCCGCCCGAGCGAGTCCCCTCCCGCATGAGCACATACCGGGTCCACTCTAGCTGATATCCATGGCACTCCAAGGGAGTGATGAAGGGAGCAGTAGTCCATCTGTGAGCCTCCCCGTCGATAATCTCCTTGCCCAGGAGATGTGTCAAAGGAGCCGTAGAAGCAACGCCTAGAGGCTGAAGGGGCATGATGTCATGAGGCTGATCATCCCTGAAAAATAAACCGCCGCCTCGCGGGTAGACAGGAGTCGCTCGGATGGTCGAGACGAGAGGAGTCCAATCGCTAGGATCCTCATAAAAAGAATGATAATGACTCAAGGGGCGACGCGGAATGGCGTCATGAGATGGAACTACAATACCCGAAGAAGAGAAGACGTCATGAGAAATGAAGTGATGAATAATAAGGAATAATGCACTAAGACAAGCCTTTCGAGCGTTCAAGGCTCGTCTTGGTGGGTGGCTCTTTGTTTACCCTTGAAAAATTTCAAGGATGAGTAAATGAATAAATGAAAATAAATTGATGATTGATGACAAATAATAAAAGAGGGAAGGAGAGAAAGCAATGAAAAGATGGCCCACTGATCAGAAGAGGTCGCTGCTTAACCCCTGAATGAATTCATTAGTCCCACAATGGAATGCTGGGCATGAAGTGAAGAGTATAAATACCCCACCACCTCCTACTCATTCGAGGTGGCTGACCCTCGGGAGATTTAGGAGAGAGAAAATCTCCTGATGGGTCAGCCATTTGATTACATTTTCTCTGACAAGTGGGACCCACTGGCGGCCCTTGTAGATGAATCTAACAACATAGCCTATCTCGATGAGTCACCCATGTGACCATTTTCACCGACAGTGGACCCCACACCTCGACCTATTATAGAGTCGAGTTGAACCCTAGAAATCGCTTTGAAGCTAACCCTAGAAAGGAGTCAAGCAAGATAATCCCTATGCTACATGAAATGATGTCAATGCCAAGCTAGCATTTTGATGCAACTAGTCATGAGAAATTCCAAATGTGATTTTGCTTTCAAGGTCGACCCGGTGCCAAAGTCATGAGCAACCACCTAACCATGCTTTGATTTGTGTCAATTATCGATAAGTAGTCAGTTCTTTGACCAAGTCACCCTCATGTTAAGGGATTGAAAGTCAATTTCACAAGACTGATCAAAGCCAAAGTCGGAGCAACCACCTGATCAAGTCTAGATTTGTATTAATTGATAAGTAGTCGCATTTGATCAAATCAAGCCCTAATGAATATCAATATAAGTCTAATTGGTATTTAGTTAGGGTGGTTTCTGCAAAAGGAGATAATTGGCGCGAGACATTGAGCTACAATTGAAATCGGGGATTAATTTAGAAGGAATAACAGGGTTTTATGGATAAAAGAATTTTTAATCCAGAGAAGTAAGGGCAAAAATGGAATTAAAAATTACAGGGATGATTATCATGATTTTAGGGATTTTTGGTGAAATTTTCATGATTTTTGGATAAGTGGAGCTATTAAAATAAATTCAGGGAAAATAAAGGCAGAATAAATGAATTAATCAAAGGCTGAGATTTGATCAGAGCAGTTCTGGGTGCAAGTTGGGGATAACAGCAGCTCTGGGTACAAATTGGGTGCAGGAAACACAGAAGGAATAAAATAAGAGAAGAGAGAGGCGTGCCACGTGGCGCCTCTCATCGGGGCCATGTCGTGAAGTGGGCCCACCCCGGTATGAGTCACCGACATGCGGGCCCCACCTTAGTGCCACGTGGCAGACAGCCAGTGGGCCACCTCACCACCCTAGTGCCACATGGCACCACACCAGAGGTCCACTTAACCCAACCCTATGCCACATGGCACAGCCAGAGGAGACCACCTCACCATCCTAGTGCCACATGGCACTACACTACAGAGCCACCTCAGCATGGATCAATACTATAACAGATGATTAATGGATTGATTAAACAAGTGGACCTATCAGAGTGTGCCAAGTCAGATCGATTAGATTTAAGCAGAGAGTTAATCAATCCACAGTTGGACTAATGGGCCGAGATTCATATACTTACATGTGGGGCCCATTTGTCAGGTTTATGAATGTATAGCTCACACAGGCAACCATGCACCAGGCCTATGCACAGATCTAATCAGAGATTTAAATCAAAAGAAAGAAGCGGTGTGTACCTGGCTCACTTGTGTTGCGCCTCTGACTGTGGGTCCCACCTAGTAGTGGACTCTGTGCGCCGAGCGCGCCCCCTTCTCTCTCTTCTCCTTCTCCCCTCCCTCTCTTCTTTCTTCTTCTCGACGAGGCAGAAGGCGCCATTAGAGGTGATCAAGCTATCCAAAGCTCACAACTCCAATTCCTTTCACCTAGAGCTAGCCTATGCATTGGAGAAGATGTGTGAATAATCAGAATTGAAGGATAACAAGTGGATATGATGATTGAAAGAGATGAATACCTCGGGTGATTAATGAAGCACTTCTATTCTTGCTTCAAAATTGAAAATTGATGATGCAGACCCCTTCTATTCACTTAGGCGACGCTGTGTATGAAGAAAGGAGCAGCAATTAGGGGATGAATTGAAGTAATTGAGAAGAAGTGGTGAAGTCGGGCAAATGGAGAAAACTTGAAACCTTGCACTATCAGCTTGAATTGGCAATGCTTGTAGCTTTCCTGTGCTTACACGATGCTGTTTAGGTGATGGAAACTATCAATTGGACGATGGAGATATGTCTTTGATCAAAGCTCACAATCGGGTGATAAAGCTTTGAATTTTGGAGATGAACTACAATGGCAGAGGATGAATGAATACTCTAGATACATTGGAATGAGTATATATAGTATGTTTAGATGTTCTAGAAGGTTCTAGCAGCATATGAGATGTGAGTCAAACATAGTCAACAGTGAAAGGCTTAAGCTTTGGATTCTTTGAATAGGGGCCCACATCGCAACAGAATGGATAACAGAATCAAAAGACCATGTTCATGAGCCAAGAGAGTCCAATTGCTGGTGTATGAGTGGTGTATAGCTCTAATCCCTTTGGTACACCCTTTAATGGCTATATAAACCCCCTAAATCATGGAAATTAAAAACACACACATACATACAGAAGATAAGAGATAGAGAGAGTGTGCCTTAGAGACGGCATATAGAGTTTAGAAAGAGAGAGAGAGCAAGGAAGAGGCAAGAACCGAGAGAGACTTGACAGAATTGATTGATCTCAGTTTTAACTTGAGAACTCAATTCCTTTGCTTCAATTACTTGTCTAGAGGTAAGCTATATACTCTATTATCTGCCAATTAGGGGTTAGTAGGTTTAATTCTTGAAGATTGGAGCTTTAGAGATGTAATCGCCACTGAATATCAGTATTTTACTGTACTGTCTTTGAATTTCTTCAAATTTCAACTATTTCTTCATGATTTTCTTCTTTATTTCATGCATTGCAAGTTTATATAGTATAAATCTTTCATTTCTTTTGATGAATTTTACTTAGAGATTGATGAATGAGGCTGTTAAATCGATTGATCTCAGTTCAACTTGAGAACTCGGTAACAGTCAAGATTCATTGATCAATTCTTGATTCTTGAGTGAGAATTATCTTGATCCTTGTTAATATCATATGCATTAGAGTCTATGGAGTCACTTAAAGTCGATTGATCTCAGATATAATCTTGAGAACTCGACTAATTTGGAGTTTGAATACGTCGTCGCTTTCATTATGAAAATCGAGTCTTAATTCAAGAATTAAAGGTAATTGAAGGTATAATTGAGTATGTTTTGGCTGAGACAGACACTATAAAGCTTGTAGAGTGCATTAGTGATAGTATAAACATATGAACTACGGGAATTTAGTATGAGTTGTAACCTAGATGCAGTGATATTACTATGCATTCTAATAGAAAGGATAAGAATCAATTTGAATGATCTTGATCATGTTATAATACATCGGGCATGCATATACGATATAGATTAAGTGCTCAATTGTCGGAAATAACGATTAATTGCATGGAATTTGTGAGATTTGTGATTCGGTACCGAATGGTACCAATTTGTTCTAGCTGGTGCTAATGTACAGAGGGATTCACCGTATGGATTACCAATCAGAGACTATAGAAAGATTTCCTGTGATGAGGCGATGCTCGGGCAGTTGCCTGATCGGAGTAGGGTGGCCCCAATCGCCGGCGACGTCATTAACGCGAATCTTGGAGCTAGCATTGACTGGAGAGTCAGAGAATCGCGGCAGCACGGATATTGACGCGCGTGTGCGAATCTTGAAGAGATCGGACGTATGAAGTAAAGCGTCGCATTAAATAGAGATGTGGATATGGATCTGGGCCGTCCATCTAATACGAATCAATCTTGAAGCATATCTGGTGGCCCAAATAAGAATAAAGTAAATGAAAGATAGGCGCCGATCTTGGTACAGATCCGGCGGCCCAAATAAGAACAAAGTTAAATAAAAGATAGGCGCTATATATAATCCCGGCCCATTAATTAATTAAATAATAACGAGAATAGTAATAACATAATAAATAAATGATTTGAAAATGTTCCTGAACTCCAAATTAACTCAAATTTGTTTCTAAAATTTCCTTATTTTTCATACTATTTTTCTATACAATAATATTCCAGTTTTAAAAATATAATCATGATAGAACAATTTAAAAGCAAAAAACATTACATATATTGATATATTTGACCTAGCTTTGACTTGTCATTTTAAATACTATAAAAATCCCAAAAATACAAATAAAAATCATAAATAATAACTAGATATATTTTAGTGATTTTCCAAATGATTTTCCATGAAATAATAATGATGATATTAATATGCCATAATAAATAATGAGATTAGCCATATTCTTTGATAAATATAAAAATATGAATAATAATAGATATTATGTTGATATTTTCTGTAAAAAGAATAATAAAAATAAATAGCACAAAATATACAAAAATATATACTACCATAGTATTAGATAGTAAATACATTTTATTTTATAATAAAGAATGATAATATAGTTTTATAATAAAATGAATTGCATTTCTTTGTTATTTCTATACAAATATACAATAAAAGTATTTTTGATAAATAAAATGCAACAAAATAATAGTTGTAATAAAAATATAATGAATTTCATCTCTTATAGCTATTTTCAACTAATAATAATAAAAAAAAAATCTTATACTTTTATAATAATGAATAGAAATAATAAAAAATATAATAATAATAATAATAATGAATAGTATAATGAATAAGATAGAATATTGATAATAATTTCTTTTTAGCTATTATAGATCTTA
The DNA here is from genome assembly GCA_037127355.1 of Schoenoplectus tabernaemontani. Taxonomy (NCBI): domain Eukaryota; kingdom Viridiplantae; phylum Streptophyta; class Magnoliopsida; order Poales; family Cyperaceae; genus Schoenoplectus; species Schoenoplectus tabernaemontani. The sequence continues at coordinate 24,430,971 of CM073752.1, read as the reverse complement.
AAAATAAAAAAAAAATGAAAATAATAATAATAATAATAATATAGTTAACCATTTTCTTTGATTTTGTAAATAATTCCTACATAATGAATAGTGTTTCAATATAATAGAATGTAATAATAAAATTCTATTACTTTGGTTATTATAAACATTTTGAAAATATAAATAAAAAGATCATAGCCATTTTATTTTCTATTATTTTTGTAAGTGATTTTCTACAAAATAAATAGAGTTTAGAAATAATAAAAATAAAATTCTACTATTTTAGTTATTATAAAAATCCCAAAAATATAAATGAAACTCTAGTTATTAGCTACCCCCTTTTTCCTATTATTTTTGTAAATAATTTTCTACATAGATAAATAGAGTTTAAAAATAAAAAAAATAATAATAATAATAATAATAATAATAATAATAATAATATAATAATACATAATTATAATAAAAATAATAATGGAAGATATTATATAATAGACTTTGTGCATTTTAGAAATGAATAAATATGCTCACATAAGGAGTGTAGAGCCACATAAGAATATTTGCACACATGATATAACATTTAGAATGATTAGTCAAGACGGGAACATCTTGACGGAGGATAAGTAAGGTTGCAAGAAACACGAAAAGATGCGTTGAGACAACATCTTGACGTAGATGATTAAGGCTTCGATAGCGAAGAAGATATGTCAGACAAGAACATCTTGACGTAGAATGATTAAGGCTTTGATAGCAACATGAGAGAGATATGTCGAGACAAGAACATCTCGACACTTGATGAAGAATAATAAGATACGTTGAGACAAGAACATCTTGACGTAGAATGACTAAGGCTTTGATAACAACATGAGGAATATGTCGAGATAGGAACATCTTGACATTTGATGAAGAATAATCGAGCTACGATATTAACATGGAGATGTATGTCGACTCGAAGAAGAAGAACATTACGATGTCCTAGATAGGTGACATCTTAATGACTCACTGCCATGAGCAAGTAACTCATGATTGAATACGCTCACACAAGGGGTGTAGGGCAACATAGTAATTTTGCACAAGTAATGCAACATATAGAATGATTAGTCGAGACAAGAACATCTTGACGCTCGTCGAAGAATGACCAAAGCTACGACATCGACATGGATGGAGAGATATGTCGACTTTGAAGAAGAAGAACATTAAGATGTCCGAGCGAAGCGACATCTTAATGACTCGGTGTCATGAACAAGTAATTCATGACCATTTGAGCTAGCAAGACTGAACTCATCCGTCGATAAGTTCGTCTCCTGGTTCATTTCCCGAGACCGTGAGATTGAATCGTTCTGGTAGGTAGATTCATCCACAAAGCAGTGAATGTGAACCGTTCTGTAGGTAGGTTCCTTCACTAACACATGCCTCAATGTTGAACTAGCTCAGCGCTTCAGGTTTGACATTGTGTGCAATTGTGTTTCCTAGGTTTATGAATCGGCTTAGTGCTTCGAATTCATGATCTAGAAGATCGGTGAGAAGAAACACGTGGGCCATATCCACCCTTCTCCTGATTCACCAACCTCAAGATCAACCGGCTCAGCGCTTCGAGTTGTATTTTGTGTGATTGGTTGTTGACTAGTTAAGATTGAACCGATCTCGTTTGTAGGTTTATCTTCTAGATCAACGGAGGTCGAGTCGTTCTGTATGTAGACTCACCTCAAGCCCCTCTAAAGAGATTAACCTGGTCTGTAGGTAAGGTTACATCTCGAGGTGGCATGGACTGAACCGATCTGTTTGTAGGTTCGTCTTCCATAGGACAAAACCGATCTGTTTGTAGGTTTGTCTTCCATAGATTGAACCGATCTGTTTGAAGGTTCATCTTCCGTAGACCCCTTTTTATGAAATTAGACGACCACTTGACCATCTTTTAACTATACTATTTGCTTCTCTCTTTCAAAGATCCAGAGGTGCCTCGAGGTTAGTAGCCCAGGGTAATTAACGGTGGGGGCTTGCGCCCACCGGAATCTACAAGAACTCACAATCACTAAAAACCCCCTAAATGTGCATCCAAATATCTCTAACGGCGCAGACCGGCCGACACCCAAGAGATGCACGCTCGGGAGGGATCTCCGTGTCCTTCTTCCGCAACCCATCGCCCAGCGGCGGTGCGGAGCGCGCGAAAAAGGGTCGCACAATTTTTAATTAAATTTTTAACGTGCATTATAAATCTAATTTATTTTATATCTAATTAATGTTAATATATCATATTTTTTATAATTCATTGATATATTTAAACTATTTATATAATGATAATTAACATTAAATTTTTATAAGTAATGATTCTATTCAAAAATAATATGCAATTATTTTTCAATGATATATTTTTTGAGAAAAAGATACGGATCATGCCCGTAAATTTCATTTAAGTCAATCACTAAGTTGTGATTGTGGAGTTACATAGTTACAGAGAGACAAAGAGAAATGTGATATTATTGTTACCATTGCTCATTCTATGAACTATTCCTTAAATCATTGTTTGAGCTCTTTGCGGACTTCTCGCGTTGTTTCAATAACCCCTGATTTTTGTTTGAAAATATTCGCCTACAACGCTCTCGCCATAAAATGAATACCGTTGTCGCTTCAACTTGCCTCCAAAACATTGATTGAGAACCCGTTAAGAGTTATTTTTCAATGATACATATAATATTTTTATTTATTATCCAAAATATATCCATATTCGTATTTATATCCATCTGATATCCGATCAGTATTCAGATATCTGTTGAATATTTGATCCGTATCTAATAAATTATAATAGATACAGATATAATAGTCTATTATCCATTTGTATACGATACATTTACACCCCCTATGTGACAGAGCCGATTCACTTTGCTTCACCGAACAGTGGCATCATGTGGGATTCGAGGGCTTAGATTACGTAGCAGTTTCATTTCCGAGTTCAGTGTCGAGATCGTACTAAACTACTAATATTTGTTTATTTGTTTATTAGAGCATCTTCACTGCCATGGCAGCAATTCATTTATAATGGTTAATAACTGACATATCATTATCAAGCTAAGTTAATTAAAAAACTTGCAATTTTTACTCTAGTGCTGAAACTTTGAAAGGTTTTTTAATTCTAAAAATGAGGCCACACTTATCAGAAGTTTATTTTCTTCACCGTTAAAATTAGTGTAATTAACAAAATTACTAATCTGACCTGACATTTAAAAATGAGTTTTTATTTTAACAACTCTCCTCAATAGCTTTTTAAATTAAAAATCCTCATCCAGCTCAGAAACTAAAATAGTAAATCATTAAAAAATCTTTCATTGAAAATACTATTAAAACTCTATAGTTTTCATATTATCTTTTTCGTATACTTTTGAAGTTTTAATTAGAAGGGTTAATGTTTATCCTTCAACAAGTTCAGCTCTTCTTCTATTTCGTATTTATCCATCAATTTTTAATATATTATATTTATTCATCAATTCTTTGGATCATTTAATATTTATCAATATATTCTTTAATATATCTAATGTATTGTTAAACTTCTTTAATTTTTTTCATATTTATCTATGAATTCAAATATTTCATATCAAATATATTCATATATACCCAATAATTATTTAAGATATGTTATATACTATTTAACTCTTTAAATATTTTTAAATTTATTTAAATCTGACTCAGTAGGTATTATTTAATTTTCTTAATTTGACTCAAAACCAGACCAAATGGTTCACATCATGTTGGGTCAAGAAAAATAATTCAATAATATTTACACAAACTGATTAAACTAATTTAATTTTGTGAATAAATATAAAAATTTATAGTTATGAGCTATCATAAATAACTATTGAGTATATCTAAAAATTTTTATCGATGGATAAATGTGAAAAACTTAACAATATATTTTGAAGGTTCATGGATAAATATGAAAAAATTTAAATTGTTCAAAGATATATTAGATATGTTTATGAGTATATGGCTAAATACAAAATGATTTAAAGAATGATAGATAAATATGATATATTAAAGAGTTAAGTGATAAATATGAAATAAATGAAGAGTGAAATGATAAATATAATACTACCAATCAAGTGACGGTATAAAGATGATGTGATAGTGCAGTGGCTTGTAGGAATGGGTGTGGTTGTGCAGCTCACTATGTTCTAGGGTGTAAACAGATCAGATATGAATAGATAAGGATGGTCTCAAATATAGATACGAATTGAATAGTTTATTGATAATCGGATAAGAATAAAATACCAAATAAATATATATATATATATATATATATATATATATATATATATATATATATATATATATATAACCAAACAATCATATATGAATAGATAATAGCTAAATTATATCTTTATTTGTTAAAAAAATTCAGATATGAATATAAATATTTAAATATAGATTAAATAATTTTTATTATTTTATAAATCAGGTTACGAATAATTCAAAATGTATGTTTAGTACTGTGTTCTCCGTGACGACTGTGTGTGTTTAGATTTTAGACCCGTCATAAATGATAAATCCACGTGCTTAGGGTACTTTGTTCATGCATTTTGCTGTTATTATATTTAATAATGTCATGTCGATGGTGACTTCACATGCTCACTTTACCAAATGAAATGGCCCGCAAGTAAATCTCAACCTATTCTTTTAATTTGCCCGTCTCAGTAAGCTCGTTCGCCATCAAAATTGAACGGTCTGAATTATTTTGGCTGCCCCCTGCATATGACACGGTACTAAAAATTTTAAATTGTTAAGGGCTGGACAATTCGATATGACACGTCTGAATATGAAATGCGTACGCAAATAATTATTTTTCATTTATACTGGATAGTTAACATTTAAATTTCAAAATTTGGACAAAAAGAAAAATAACATACAAGCACTTGTCACGTTGATATATAAGAATCAGATCTTTCACTCGTATGAACAAATATGACACGATATGATGCAACTAAGCCATAGCATATACTTGCACAAGCAGCACAACACAACATGTCCGGTTGAAATGCGGGGTGTCTGATATGTTTCTAATATGTCGCAATATAGCTATTACTAATTTAGTATTTATTAATGTGGGATACACATTTAACATTTTATTATGAGAGCGGACTTTTTAATTTAGTGACGAAAATAATATTCTCGCCAGCTTTGACTCCTCTCTATCTAAATAATAATAATAATAATAATAATAATAATAATAATAATAATAATAATAATAATAATAATAATAATAATAATTTAATAATAATAATCATCGTTGGCCAATCGATTTCATTTGACATACAATTTTAATATTAATATAACATGAAATTACAATATGAAATTATAATTATTATAATATGAAATTACATCAAATCATAATATTATAGTGCAACAAATCAAAGGATGTAAAAAGTTTTGAGTTTCTCGCTACTTCAAAATTCAGATAAAAAAAATGTGTATAAAATTTAATTTTGGATGTTTCCATCTTTATTTTATTTAAAAATAATATAAATCTTAAGTTGAATGCTAACTCTTTCAAAGTCATAGCCTAATTAATTAATCGATGACTGAAAGTTAGCTCCCGGTAATTAGCCACATCAGCCCTCTGTAAAGCTAATTTGTTGACAATGCATATCAATTCCTACTTGAAATATGATCCATAACAGAAAAACATGTATATTAAAAATATTTATCATAGTTCGAACCAGAACCAACTAATGTTTTCCTTTACCGGCAACTGTTTTTTTATAACAAAAATATTTTCAAATTGTACAAACAGAAAATTGCACAATAGCACCGGAAATCATACCTTTGATTCTTTCATTTCTTTGAAGCGGATGTGATTTAAGAATATATAAGGATGAAGATTTCTCGAAAACGATTTATTTTGACAACTTTAATCACTAATTTTAAATAAATTTATAAAAATCATAAAAATGGAAAATTTTCACAAACATATTCTTAAATTTATAGATTAGTTGTGTTTCAGATTTCATACAACTTGAATATCATTTGATATTTCATCAAATTGTTATAATTGTTAATGTATTTTTTTATAGTCTTTGATAAGTAACAAATGACACTCAAATTATGAAGCTTGAAACATAATCAATTTATAAATTTAACTGTTTAAGAATACCTTTGTGATTTTTTTTTATAAATTTATTTGAAAGAGATTGTTGAAATTATGAAACTAAATAGATATCCCATCCATATAATAATCCTTGAGCCAAATGAAACATGGTATAAAAGATCCGAACCGTCTAAAATATTTGGATGGTCTGGATGAGAATCGGGTCCTGTTCTAACAGATATGAGTATAACCGCCTCTCGTCCTCTTCGCCCCCATTTCTCCAGTTCCTTTGCTAGTGTGTCAGAAAATCCAAGCGCGTCCTATTCAGTTGCTTTTTTCGCAAGGGGTTTCACAAAGGCCCGTAGTTCTTCTCGTTACAATCAATTCAGTCATATTTCACATAAACTTCTTGAACCGATCTCTGATTCGGGTTTTGTTTGTCTCGTTTCTTCTCCTCCCTCTCAAAATAAGGTAGCAAATTCGGTATCGAATTCCTCCGAGTTTTCGCTAAAAATGGGTCTGGATTCGAGCCTCAGTGAGATATCGGGTATGATGAGTGGATTAACGTATGATGATCCGCATAACCAGCACAATAGTCTCTCTAGCTTCAGACTAGATGAATCGCCCCAGTTTTACACACCAGAAATGTTTGGCGCTTCGATGTCCACCATTTCAAACCCTACCGGGTCCCAAAACCCGGAGGATTATGAAATTATATCCAATATAGCTGTAGATTACATCAGTCGAATCATGGAAGAAGATATAGACGAGAAGGTGAGCCACTACCAGGAGGAGTCGGCTGTGCTTCGTGCAGCAGCCAAGCCCTTTTATGACATTTTGGGTCAGAAATACCCTTCTTCACCTGATGCAGCCATCTCCGTACCCCTACCTGTTTACTCTGTGGAGAGTCCTCATGAGAGCAGTAACAGCAGCTGTTACCAGCCTGTCTTTGTCGACCAGCTGTCGCAACCTTCTTTCATTCCCACCAGTGGGAGTAGAGGTCATTTTGTCGAGTCATTCGAGGAGCCACTGATAACCTCCACTCGCGTGCCGGAGTTCTTGATTGAGAGCCTCCCAACTTGGAATTTTAGAAGGGGAGCTGAGGAAGCACAAAAGTTCCTTCCTGCTAGTGAAAAGCTGGTGATTGACTTGGAGAAGGTTAAAAGTGGAGTTGCATTGACGCAGGAAACTCGAAAGGTAGGTCAAGAGGAGAAAGGGGTTGTGATTAGCTTTGGGTCACGGATTCGGAAAACCCCAAATCCGAACAGCCATGATTTGGATTTGATGGAAGGGAGAAGCAATAAGCAATCAGCTTTGTTCTATGATGAGCCACTTCGGTCTGACATTTTTGATATGGTACTTTTAAGCTGTACCGAGAAAAAGGCCGCCGATTTAAGAGAGAGAATGAAGCAAGAATCCAGCAAGACCTTGCAGAATGGCCAAACTAAAAGTTTGAGCAGTAGTAAGTCCAGAGGAAAAAGGCGGAGCAAAAAGGAATTTGTGGATTTGAGAACACTACTGATACATTGCGCACAGGCCGTGGCCACTGATGATCGACGCTCTGCTTATGAGTTGCTGAAACAAATAAGGCAGCACTCTGCACTTGACGGGGATGGGTGTCAGAGACTTGCATACTGCTTTGCTGATGGGTTGGATGCCCGTTTAGCTGGTACTGGTAGCCAATTATATAAACAGCTTGTTGCAAAACGTACAACTGCGACTGATATGCTAAAGGCATACCACTTATACTTGGCCGCTTGCCCTTTTAAAAAGGTATCTCATTTCTTCTCAAACCAGACCATACTAAATGTGGCTGAAAAGGCATCTTGTGTTCACATAATAGATTTTGGTATTTATTTCGGGTTTCAATGGCCTAGCCTGATACAAAGGCTTTCTCATAGAGAAGGTGGGCCTCCCATGCTCCGCATTACGGGTATAGACGTACCACAACCTGGTTTTAGACCAACTGAGCGGATTGAAGAAACCGGTCGCAGACTTGAAGATTATGCAAAGATGTTCAATGTACCTTTTGTGTACCAAGGGATAGCCCGAAAATGGGATACCATTCGGGTTGAGGATCTAAATATAGAAAAAGGTGAGGTTGTTATTGTAAATTGCTTATACCGGTTTAGGAACTTGATAGATGAGACTGTGGCGGTGGATAGCCCAAGGAACAGGGTATTGAAAACAATTAGGGAAATAAACCCAGATGTATTTATTCATGGAATTGTTAATGGGTCATATAGTGTACCCTTTTTTGTGACCCGGTTCCGTGAGGCCCTGTTCCATTTCTCAGCTCTGTTCGACATGTTAGAAACAACAGTACCGAGAGAGAATGAACAGAGGTTGTTAATCGAGAGAGATCTGTTTGGTAGGGAAGCGTTAAATGTGATTGCCTGTGAGGGGTCAGAGCGGGTTGAGAGACCAGAAACGTACAAGCAGTGGCAAGTGAGAAACTTGCGGGCCGGGTTTGTGCAGATACCGCTTAACCAGGATATCATGAAGAAGGCTAAAGAGAAGGTGAAAGCAATATATCATAAAGATTTTGTGATAGATGAAGACAGCCATTGGTTGTTGCAAGGTTGGAAAGGGAGAATTATTTATGCAGTTTCTACTTGGAAACCCAACCGGCTATGAAGTGGAGCTGAGTTGTGAGCATGAGTATTAAGAAGGATATTTTGGTTCTCGAATTTATTGCAAGGTAATTCTGGCAGTATTTCAATGCTGCGCACGCGCACATATACCAGAAACACGTTATATAGGATTTAAAATCATTTTTCTTGAATCAGGTGAACTTAGAGCTCATCAATTTGCATCAGAAGGGCTCAAATTAGGAGGTGGGAAAGAAGTAGTTAATGTAATATGTAGAAAAGAAATGCAATGCTAGAGAGATGGAGAACAGGCAAAGTCTTTTTCTTCATTTGTCTGATGTATTTTTTTCAGAGACATGCTTCTGTCAGATATGTAAGGGTTTTGAGAAAAGAGGTTTGTTGGATTGTTAGAGTAGAGTAGAAACTCTAAAATATACAAATTAGTTCTAATTTGCTTCATACTCTGTGTTTTATTTCATTTTTCTTATTTGGGGTATATTTTTCCTTCTTTTTGTTGAAAATGGTGAGAGGTGCTATTGGTAATAGTGATATGTTAGCCAATTAGAGTCGCAAATTTTATCTGGAAGAAGAGATATGTGTGGTTTATGATAAATTATAGTGGTGCATTCATCATTTGATGTCATATTGCAAAGGGGACTTCTTTGAGAAGGGTCACGAGGTGTCTGTGACTATTTTGGTTGGAGCCTCCTTTTGTCAGCTATCTTTAGTTCTTTACCGTTGCAGCTTTGTTCCTCTAGACTTTCGGATTTGCTTTTTTTTTTTTCTTCTTCTTCTAGTCAATTCATAGGACCTCCTTGCATAGTTGAATGATTCAAGGTTGAAAATATCAGTGGACGTTGCTCTTGGTGGGCATCCAAAACTATTTTGAAGTACCAATATTTTTTAGACTAAATGGTGTTTTCACCACCTGTTTCATTAGAAATAAGAGTTTTGATACCACACACCGTACCATGGGGATTTAAGCTACAATTATCGTAACAAAATTTCCAATCACAGAAGCTAGTATCTGTGTTACGACCAGATCCAAAATATTCTAAAACCAGGCGTCACATAGAGTTATAACCAACCAAAATAACAGATTCAAAATACTAAATCAAACATTCACAAAACAACAGTTGAATCTAGTAGTTAATTAGAAGAATGCTGCTTCCATCCAGATAAACGTCTCTCTTGACCCAATTTGCAAAGCCTGATAATGTTTCTCCTGTAACATTCTTTGACACCAGATAAATCTGACAAAAACTATTAAATTAATTATTGTTTCATAAAAGAACTAAGTAATCAGTATCATATGGGGGGGGGGGAGAGCAGATCATTGTCTTCACCAGACAAATCCTCTGCCCTTATTGGTATCAAGTCTAATTTTTTTGCTAAAACCTTCACTGATAATAATATAATTTGTTTTGAAAATTTTCTCCTTCATGAGGCACATATATTTAGCTAAAGAAATAATACTATTTTCTAAAACTCTTAAAGATTTACAATGACCCCTCAAATATTAATTTATTCCTCTCTTTTCAGAGTATCCATAAAAGGACACATTTGACTATTTCACAAATATCTGAGTTTCTATAGGGAAATTTAGCATCTATGAACCATAAATCTCTAATATTATTACATTGAAAGTTATTATTGTTATAAAGAGATGATCTACTGTCTCTAAATGACCATAAAAAATACATTTAGGGTCACCTTGTTATTCTTTCTTAATTAAATTATGCTTAGTTAAAATTCTATTTTGTTGAACTAACTAAAAAAAATATTTTATTCTTTAGTGGAATTGGGGATTCTCAGGTTTGTTGATATTGATAATTAGATATACTATCAAATTTCAACTATATATATAGTGAGTGAATACTGAAATTACAATTAACATTCTATATCCATAATATTTTATCTTTATCACTACTTAAAGTAATAACACTAAGTTTAGTATATAATTCAGTCAGTTGGCTTCTTAAAGATCCAGAAATGTTTCTTCTAAAAAATAAGTAAAATCTATTGTAACCTATTGTTTGTTCTACTATAATTTTAGTATTATTGGCTAATTCAAATAGAAGAGGATATTGGATCTTAAGGGAACTTTCTGAGAACCATCTATCATGTCAGAATAATGTATTTTTTTCATTATCAACTTTTTTTATTAGTACTAACTAGAAATATATTTAGTTCTTTTCTAACTTCTCTCCAAAATGGAGATATATTTGTTCTTATATTATTATGAGTATGAAAGATAATTTCTTTCCAAAAATCTTGTTATCTATGATTGTAATATCTCCGTAACCATTTATATAATAAAGATTTATTCATAATTTTAATGCTCATTATTCATAGACCTCTATGTTCTTTACTTTGACTTATCTTTTTTCATGCTACAAGACAATAGATTTTTTTTCTTAACATTACTTTCTCCAAATCATAGAAAGTGTCTATATAATTGTTCTTTTCTTTTTCTAATTAAAGTAGGTATTATAAAAATAGTCATCCAATAGTGTGGAATGACACACAATACAGACTTAATTAAGGTCACTCCACCTTCTAAGGAAAGTAGTTTCCCTTCAGAAGGACCAATATGGATATATTAATATGTTGGTGCTTAACACTGTCAGCTTTGCCACCACTGAATGGAGGTACTTAATTAGTTAATTAGTAATTTAGTACCAGCTGGCAATGCATGATAAGATGGTGATGCTAAATTCTCAGCTCTTTAGTTAAAGGAGGTGCTTTCTTAGGTCAGCATTCAAATTCAGCTTAGGGATCTTATTTGTACGGTGTTTCAGGGCATATTTTTTTTTGTTCCTTCTCCTTCTGTGGAAGTGAGAAGTGATATTCCAAGGCATGCAGCCAATTGAACAGAGTTACATCATCTTCAGTAGTGGAGCAACTAATAAATATTCTTATCGAGTTGTACATTAATAAGATAGATAAAGCTTGCCGACAGAGAATGGTACTGATTGTCATTATAAATAATTTGTCGAAAGCTAAATCTCAGAAGCTAAGTAACAGTGTAAGAAGCATGATTGTAATTTTATCACGGAGGACATTTCTCTATATGTTGGTTATTTACGTGGGCGCATTGTGTGCATTTGTACATTTTAGCATGCAAGTGTTGATCTGGGATAAGTTTGAAAGTTTCTCAAGCAAGAAAGAGATTTTTTTCCTTGAAGTTTGAAAGCGTACATAACAGCTGTGTGCCAGAATCTCTATGCTTGTGCATGGTTTGGCTTTCAGTGGTTTCTGTTGCCTCAGAAAAAAGTATGAGCGTGTAGTCGTGTACAAGTAATAACACGTACGGAACATATGCTTCCCTAGTTCCTACCAACCATGAAACTTTTCGTTCATCTGTCGCAACTCACAACCGCAGCCTATATTAAAAGCAAGTACCTGATCACCCCTCTGTATCTTACATAACAGTTGCAATCCTTCTCTACAATTCATGCTTGTCGAGTCGGCAATTTGAGCATGTATGGACGGTTAAGTATGTCTGTATAGAACTGTACGGACGGTTACATATCCGTCTCAGATGCATCGTAAGAATTACCGTTTCAAAGAATTATAAAGACGATGGAATAACCGTCTCTACATTTTTATCCTTGAAACGACTAGACTGCCCATAAGAATTCACCTTTTAAAAGTTAAATATTCACAACACGTGCATATATACTGTACATACAGAAATAATAAGAAAAAATAACATTCATCTGCAATAAATGATTGTAACAATGTAGAATCCAATAGTCATGCATTCCCTCCAAAGAACATGATGCTTGTAGAATTATTATTTAACTATACTAATATTAATATAAAGAAGAAAGTAAAATTATATATGAAGAAATCATCATATGTACAACATTGAAAAAAAATAAAATGCTAGCCCTATTATTTCTTCACGAAGGATGAATATTATTCTTCAGCTTGTCACTTGGTTATGTAAATCATCAGCAACTTTCCTCCTCTCACTGTCACTACGAAGTAATCTGAAATAATAAAAATGAAGTTTGTCAAACAAGTTGTGTATCAAAATACCTATCAGATTCTATTTTTCTTGAAGATAATTAAGTATCTTGTTTGTGCATTAACTGGTTATGGATTAAAGTGAAGAGAAGTAGTTGCCTCTTCTCCCTTACAGACAACAAAGATTGAAAGACTAAACATGTCAGAGTTCATTTATCCTAGTCTTAGCCTCTTAGGAGATGTAATAATCACTACTACATGCATGTCAGAGTTCATTTGTCCTAGTCGTAGCCCTTTTGTACCTGAATTTCTCATTCTTTACGCTTTTATACCTTCAACTTTTGCGCAAGCACCTAATAAGAATAATCAAAAGCAGATAAAAGACATGTTATATATTGAAATATTTCAAATTGCTTCTTCTATTCAATTTCAGTTTTCAAATATTTTCTCATATAACACATATGCCATATAGCAATTTGTTACCTTGTTGCATCCTCTATTACCATACACTGGTACAGTGGTACTTGAAATACGTGTCCTCTCCGATTTTCTGTCCTCTCTGATCATACTGTGCATTTATGCACCTATTTAGACCACCTATCCAAATCAAACAACAAAATAATATCAGTACTAGAATCAATACCAGAATCATAATATCAGCAAATAAAATCTATAAGCAATTCAAATTAAATAATTAGTATTTCTGATTTTACTTGACAATTCGGATTATCCACAAACAACAATTAGATGTCAGTTGGCCATTGAGAACAGGAAAAACGAAAGAAACAATTTTCAGAGGCAATTCGATACCAATTGGCTACAGACCTACCTCATTAGCGTCCTTGGACGTCCAGGAGAGAGTCAGATTTCAGGCTATCAACGAATGTCTGGAAGCGAGAGAAAGCGATAGAAGAGAGTCGGGTCTCAGCGCGTGTGCTCATTGGCAGCGGAGGTGGTGTGGATGTGGTGAGGGAAGGGAGGTTCTTGCCTGGCTTGAGAAACTCAGAGAATTTCGTTGCCTGGTTATCGGCAAACAGAAATTAAGGAATTGTGAGATCTGGAGATTGTTTTGAAATCATTGCGCTCTTTATGCGTCTGGTCCATAAATTGAGGAATATGGGTTATAATTGAAATTGGAGAAGGGGGCAGCGAGACAAATCAGGGAAATTAGGTCTAATTTTAATTTCATTTGCATCCATAATTAATCCTGCATTTATTATTCCAGATTTTCAATCCATCTTTTTTTTAATCATAATCTCGATGTGTTTATACTGATCAAATTTTCTATTCATTAATGTTAGTAAACAATATATTCACTTTAACAACATTTTTTTGTAAAATAAATTTCCTTCATTTTTCAGTAGATTAAAAACTATTTATTTCAAATTTTCAAAACAAGTACCAAAACTTGTACCACGATTTTAAAATCAACAAATTAAATTTAAAAATATTTTATTAATCTTCTCTTACGCTCTCTTACATTAATTATTGTAGTAATGTAAACTAACAATATATTTATGTGAAAGTATGAATTATCAAATATTTAATACATCTATTATTTTAAATTTATAGCAGTGCACATTATAATTTTAGTTGAAAGTCGACTAATAATAAGGTCACGAAACATGGACTTGACAATTATTTATTTCTACACTCACGTTGGTCTTTACTAAAGTTAAGCATATGTTTTCACATTTTAAATATGTTGTACATAATCCATATACCACGCTTAATGAAATTTGTTATATGTACTAATTGTACATAAGTGATTTGTAGTTTTAACAGTTCGAAATAAAAAGCTTATATATATATATATAGAGTAATGCTACGATTAGTCACGAAGTACAAAACGTTTTTGTACTCGCGTCGTATTTTCCATTTCTGATTTCAAAATACTGATCTGGCCGTTCAAAGTGTTCTTCATATTAAAATATATTTGGAGACCAAATTTTATATTTTTTAGAAATTTTTTTCTATTTTTATTGAGGGGATGAAAATACATTGAGTTTATAATTTTTAATAAGAACGATTTTTTAATCCTCAGAAAAATAGAATTTTTTTTCTAAAAAATGTAAAATTTGGTATCCAAATATATTTTAATATGAAAAACACTTTGAACGGTGGGATCGATATTTTGAACTCGAAAATGAGAGATACGAAGCGAAGTACAAAACTTTAGCATAACTCTCTCTCTCTCTCTATATATATATATATATAGTAAAGATACCGTGAGCTTAATCTCACGGAGCTATTCCGTGAGCTTAACTAAAAAAATATATCAAATTATCTTCAAATTTTAATTTATCATTTTCATTAAATTCTTTATATGAAAATCTCATAAGATGCAAAAATTTGGAGCATTTTGAGTTTTTTAAGTCGTGGTTTTTAATTTTTGAAAATCAGCTCCAATAATAATAATAATATATTTAATATTTGAACATCATTTTAGAAAATTAAAAACGGTGGGTTAAAAAGCTCAAAACACTCCAAATTTTTGCATCCCACAAGATTTTCATATAAAAAATTTAATGAGCATGATACATTAAAATTTGGAGATGATTTGATTTATTTTTTGAGTTAAGCTCACGGAAGACCTCCGTGAGCTTAAGCTCACGGTATCTTTACTCTCTCTCTCTATATATATATATATATGTGCATCGTCAAAGTATATTAAAATGTATAATCTTGTTTATTAGTTTGCTTCTATTACCAGTTATATATGTAAACTTACTTTTTATGAATAACTTAAGTTGATTTCAATAGTCATTATCAAGTTTGTTAAATTTATCATAGTCAAAATGTTCCATTTCTATAACTAATATAATATAGATAACTAGTAAATAAATTTTGATATAGAGTTGGGTTACGATGCTACACATAGCACAGATGATTTGTGTACTACGTATCATTTCTCCATTTTTAAAGTTCAAATGGCTGATCTGACCATCCAAGTTAATTGTTATATGAAAATCTAGGTATATACCAAATTTTATTAGTTTGTACAACTGTTTTACTATCTTTTTTAAATAATTAGAAAATCACTTGATTTAATTATTATGAGTTATTCAAAAGAAGTGTCTTCTAACTATTTAAAATAATAGAATAAAAAATTTAAAAGAAGTATTTACTAAGGTATAGTGTTAAGAAGTGTTTTACTCACATTGGTCTTTACTAAGGTATAGCGTTAAGATGAGAAATTCTTCCTTAGCACTATAATTAGATGTCAACATCCATAACTTAGTCAATTGAATCAATCGAACAACCATCATTTAAGCAAGTGAATTGTGAAATTTTGAACCCTAGAATCTTATTTTCTTGACTAGATTAAATCCTACTTCTTTTGTTATAATAGTTAATTGCTACGTTATAATCATTGAAATCGCCAAACCAATATTAGATAGTTCAGGTTCAGATATTAAAGTTTAATTTAGAAGATCAAGTTGTCCTTGTGGGATCGATACCTTAAGTACCGCATCGATCGGGTTGTATACTTGCAGCATATTTAAATCGATATTTAGGTTTAAAACTTGAAATAATTGTCACATCGTACCAAACCGATCACTAATTTACTTAAAGATAGAATTTTATATTTTTTTATAATTTATTTACTATCTTGTAGATGATTAAAAAAACACCTTATTTATACATTATGACTACAAAAAAATGATATTTTACATATTTAAAAAAATAAGAATTCTAAAAATAGAAAAATGTGATTTTCTAACTATCTAAAAAATAGTAAAAAAAATTCAAAAAATATAAAATTTGATCTATAACTATATATTTATATAAACATCATTTTGAGCAGTTTGGATCGACTATTTTGATTTTCAAAATGAAGAATCAATCCATAGAGCCCAACTAAACTTGACTCACTATTTGAAAGAAAAAAGTCAAAAAAAAAATTAATCTATATTTAAATATAATACTCAATGATACCTTAACTACAAATAATTTAATATTGAGAAAATGGTGTCCAAAAATATTAACCATCTAAGACTTCACCGGTCAAAAGACATAGGTACGATATATTTTTCTGAATGGGTTGTATACTTATACGTACATGAAAAATATTAAATGAAGTTTGCAAAAAAAATTTAGTGACTCAAAAAGTCAAATTAGAAAGATTTAAAACGCAGTATAGAAATGTAAATAGTATTATTAAAAATCATTTGTGCAAATAGTGTAAGCATAAGTAATATTAATATTAAATGGACCCTTCTGATATACTGTCGGACCCACCAGAATGGAAGGAGATCGACAATAAGGGCACATATCGGTGCAAAGGGCTTCCAAATTCGCCCCATATGGAAGGACATCGACAAAAATCGAAGTATGGCGTAACTCAGATTGGAAACAAAGTTGTGTGGTACAGCTATCTTAACGCATCTCGGTGAAAAATTGGAGCCGCCTCATCTGAGAACGATAAATAGTGTGTATAATATTTCCTCGTTCAGAATTCTCCAGATGGAAGGAGATCAACAAAAATGGAGGTACAATGCAACTCCGATTTTCCTCTCACCCATCAATTTTTTTTTTTGTCGCGCGCCAATTTCTACAACAAAACTGAAAAGGTTTCTAAATTTTTTTTCGCTACACATACAAACCATCGCAAGTAATGAATATTCTCATATACATGTATTGCATTTAGTATGACACTAATGGTGTTGTCCAAGCCACTGAGGGAGCCCTGTGTTCCAAATTTAAACCACTTTCAGGACCAAAAAAATAAAAGACCTAAAAATTCTACTTCATAAGACCTGCGAAGAAACCCAATAAAGGTTGAGAAAGGAATTTGACTTGGTACTGGCATTATTGTTTCAGAAAATACCAGAAGTAATATGAGAGGACGTTTCCAATTAATCCATTTGCTATCACCACTTCATCAGTTTTAGTTGAGTAGGAAATAGTGAATTTTGGCTCGACTCCAATTGCAGTCAAGGGCCATACTGAAATTAGATAATCTATTAGTCTCTTTCTTTGTCAAATGACATATATTATTATATCCAAACAACATAGGTTTAGTTGATTTAAATTTTAATAAAACAGATTTAAATGTAAGCCATACCAAGCCACCAAAGGGCAACAAGTGTAAAGAGACCAACATATCCAAACAGCTTTTGCACATATACTCTCCAGCAAACTTTTTTAGAAGAACTTCACGCGTTAAAACAATAAAAAAAATTCAAGGATAAATCTACTTTGAAAGAAATTTTATATTAAAATGAATTCCATTTCTTTCTCTATATTGTTTGACAAGATATTCGCTGGAGTTCAAATGTGTTACGTACAACTTTTGATAAAAAGGTTAACCACAATTCAAAATTTTAAATAAAAGATGAGCAAAGGCCAATTACACACCAGTAAATAAGCCATATGTGACAACCCAGAGAAGGTCAAAAAAACAACAAGAGTTCTCTCTCCACTCCTGAAATTTGCAACCAAATGCCAAAAATTATGGAAAAAAAAAACTAATAACTAGACCAAGTACATTGAGCCACTTATAGTAAATGCATAGAAGCCATGGACAACATTGACATGCTTTTGGTGGTTTCAACCAGATCTAGAAGATATGGTTCACAATCAAGCACAAGATGTTAAGTGGTCTTTCAAGCACATGTCCGTAACAATGCTACACATAATGGTCTTTCAAAGCAGTCAAGGGGCAATTCAATCATTTCACTCAAGTTAAGTGGAAAGGGTCGGGAAATGCTCTCAGTTATCACTCTATCCCATGCACTAAAGATCATGTAACTAAGCATAAAAACATACCAGAGGGGTTCAACTTGACTTTATCTGAATCCCAAGTTCTGTTGTGCATTTATGTACCTATCCACACCACCTATCCAAACTAAAGAACAGAACAATCAATCAAACAAAATAATATCAGTACTAGAATCAATACCAGAATCATAATACCAGCAACTAAAATCTATAAGCAATTCAAATTAAGTCATCAGCATTTTTTTTATTTTACTTGACAATTTGGATTATCGACAAACAACAATTCGATGCTAATTGGCTACTTAGAACAGGAAAAATGAAAGAACTCAATGCATTGTCACTTAACTTTGTTCAAAATTGGAGTCGATGCAGAGAAAACCAGGGGTGGGTAGCAGCAGCACAAATGCACGAGGTGATAGCAACACACATCGATAATAGAAGGCTCCTAGATTCGTCACAAAAAACATATACAAAGTGACAATCAGCAGCACAAGTACACAACATAGAAAAATTTACAGAAACTTAGGTGATACTTTTAGCTGTGAGACGAATCAAACGATTGAACAAAAAAGACCCCAAAATAGTAAAGTTCCAAACAACGCCAGCCTATTGACCCTCAAATAGATGAACAATTAGCCAAGTAAGTTCAGACCGAAGGAAAATCAGGATGCTCGACTGATTTGTTAAAAAGATACAAACCTAAATCGGAATAGCTTTTGGCAGCAACGAAACGAGTTTGGGGTGAGGAGGAACCACTTTCCCTCTCTTCTCAGAGTAGCTCTCTTTTCAAGATTCCTAGACCTTGGTCACGACGCTCCATTAAGCTGGGTTTCTGGTACTCTTCAATTCCGACATTAAGCCCTGAGAAGATCAAGTCCAATACATGCGAATATACAGGCCAGTTGATTTGGGGCACAGATTCAAGTTGGTAGGGAGAGCTTACTTTGCCACATTGATCCTCTTGTTTTCTGTAACTTGCAACCATAATATAACGCACCTGTATACACTTTATAATACCCAAGTAATCAGATTTTCTTTATTTAATCAACAAATTGACGTGCTACCTCTTTGATTATATATTGATTATGCAGTGATGAATCCCCAATACTATAGGTAGACTTTTAATAAGGAGTTTGTGCTGAATTGCACAAAGTCAGAATGCGTTCTGTAACATAGACAAACCAACTACCGAGATAAATCATATTTATTTCATTAAGGATATATACCTTTATTTAACAATATAGTTGGCTTGTCATATTCCATGAATTCATTCAATATGTTTATTCTTCTCAGCCAGGAATTTCTGAACCTCAGAATAAAACCGCAGACAACTGCATATAGAACTGAATTCTAATACCAAGACAAGACTGCAGGATCTTAACCAAGTCCAATCTGTTTTCTTTTCTATTAACTCACATTGTTCCATAAGTAACTTTAACTAAATTATGTAGAATTAACATGCAGATAAAGTATTTTATTGAGTATTGACAAAATCGTCATCCTCTGATTGAATAGACATTCTTCATGTTATATATAACATGTTCACATTAGTACAGATACCCTCCAAAGTTATTAAATAAATCCTAAAACCAAATATTAATGTAAAATGAATGAAAAAGAAAGATGTAGTGTAATTTCTGGTCAGCAAAGCATCAGAGAAGCAGCAGTCAAGCAGACGGGTTGGAGGAAACAAGCAACTAAGCAAGAGCTGAAAGATTGTAATCAATGGTATTTAATGGGGGTCACTACTCACTAATATGAGCCTACACATGCATTACATACATATACCTCAAAAATTATTTTTAAAATTAGTAATTTAAGGAATGGTTAAGAGAGGAAGAATTAATTAAATAGTATGAGAAAATGCAAGAAGCATGTTAATGTTCATGTAACGTACAAATTAATCGACGTGGTAACATATTTGAGGAGGGATCTATATTAATCTCTTTAAAATTTAAAAGATAAATTTGATTTTGGTATAAAAATTTAAGAAGTGAATTAATATAAAGGAAAGATTCAAAACTAAATTAGTTCTCCTAAAAAGTTTGACAATGAAAATTTGAAATTTTTATTTTTAAAAATTATCATCCGTAAAAACGTACGGATAAGATATTAATAATATAATAAGAAGAAGAGAATAGCATAAAATCTCGGGTTGAGTTCTCATTGATTTGTGCAAGTATTGTAACTAAACTAAAATGGACTCTATTTAAATTGGGTGAAATAGAAGGCCCAGTAAAGGCTTTGCTGGACAAGTAACCCATAATTTCCAAATAGTCTTAAGAGCAAATACTAGTTGATCTTTTATAATTGGCTAGAGATCACTTGACAATGAGTTATTTTAATAATTTTTTAAATAAATATGATTTTTTTTATGAATATATTCTTCTACTTATAGATTGATTGTGATTCAAATTTCATGTAATTTCATTATAGTTTAATACTCTATTAAGGACCATCAAAATTTTATAAAATTTACAACGGTTACAATTTGACGGTCTTTGATGGACTATCAAAAGATAATGAAATTTGAATCACCATCAATCTATAAGTATAAGAACATATCCATAAAACAAATTTCTATTATTAAATTTTTTTGTATTTATTTAAAAATTTATTGTCAAGATTGTCAAAATAACAATTGTCAAACGATCCCTCTATAAGTATAAGAACATATCCATAAAACAAATTTCTATTATTAATTTTTTTGTATTTATTTAAAAATTTATTGTGAAGATTGTCAAAATAACAATTGTCAAACGATCCCTTCCTTTATTATTAGACCTTTAGCCTACAGTACTTCGTTTTAGTTTATGACCCACAAATCCCAGATGAGTGGTTGATTGCCGCCATCCAATAAATTGAGGGTATTTTCGGAGGGAGATGAGATGAACAAAGAAAAAAAAAATTATATAGACTTTTTTAAATTCTTATAAGGATAGCTCTCTCTCAAGTCTTTCTTTCCATTCCTTTCACTCTTTCTGAGATCTATTTCTGAAGCATCCCTATAGAGATTTTGAAATGATATTGTAGTGACTGTAGGTAATTAAATTTATTATTTTGAAGTTGTTAAAAATCAATAAAAAAAATCATCCGAAAATAATATATTACAAAATTATTGTTTCCGCTGAAAAAATCGTGCATGATTCACTAATCAAATGCACGTTTATTTTTTTTTTCAAAGTGACATATCATTGTATTGGATGAAATCAATCTAAACCTTTTAAATAATCAAAATCATCACTCGTTAATTGTGTTTTTCGTTTTTTTTTTCTTTTTGTGTTTTCTCCAAACGCAGGGAATTAGTTTTTCAACTTGATTAAATTAATATATTTTCTCATATCTTTATAAAAAGAAACATCCTTAACTACTAAAATGTAACGGAATTTGTTATGCATTCGTGGTCTTTTTCATGTTCGTGTAATGAGTCGAATTTAATAGCATATTTTGATAGGTTTTAACTTATAATTTACACCAAAAATATTTAAAAAATCAGTTACTTTAGAGTAGTTTTAGATATAATATTGGATATTATTGTATTTTTTGTTATTTTATATTTTCAGGGGAATTAGAAGAAGTTTGGACCTAATTTTGGAGCAAAACCGAAGGAAATGGTGCATAGCTGAATTGGAGTAGAAAGTTTTCCATCATATATAATCGTGCAGATGATGGTTAAAAATATATGATATCATTATATCCACATTGTAGATTTTGTAAATGAAATTGTCAATTAAACATAGTATTGTTTTCAGCAGAATCTAGGGATTCTGCTTTTCTTATTTAATTAAATTTATGCCCTTGTTTTATTTACTTTTCTTTGTTTCTTTTAACATTCCATTTAATGGTCTTATTTAATTGAAATATCTAGGATTAATGGTTAACCTCATTTCTGTAGTTCTGCACCTCTCTGTATATACTACTTTATGCTAGTTGTACGCATAAACTTGATATTATTTTGAATAAATTAAAACATGTATCATCGTGCCAACTGGAGACTGTTTATCTATGTAACCAATAAAATCCGCCGAAGTTTTAATATTAATAAATAAAATCTCGTGCAAGTACGCTATGACTTTTCATTAAATTATATTAATGCCTTAAAAACAATTGCATGCCTTTGAACGTTGTACAGATCCATCATTACTCGGAATATCATTTGAGTAGAGCGGACAATAAGCTAAACAAAAACGCAAAATAATTTTATCAATTAAAAAATATTATCTTTGAAGCACAAGTTTAGTTATCATAGGTCTCGTCTCGCTGGAGTGACGCGGATTCAACCTTCAAAAAAAATGAAAAAAAATACATATATATATATATATGCTGAGCTCAATCGGAGTCCTATTTTAAAACAAAAATATTTGAGAAATGAAATAATAGAAATTAAGTTTGAAGAAAATCTTTTTCTGCTAATTGGTAACAAAAATAAGTCTGAGATATGAAATAATTTACTTCTATTGTTAGTTTTTAGCATATTTTTTTTTCTGGAGCATCTTAGATGGAACATGTTACATGTATGATACGTAGATATAGGTCCTCACTAGTTTGTAGACCGAGGAACAGAATGATGCTTGGTCAAAAGTGAAAATTTAATTTAAGACAAACATGTCAACATTTTAAATTGGATAAGATAACATAATGAATGAATGAATGAATAAATAAATGGCCTCTATTTTTATGATTATTATTGGTTAATGATGAGAAACTGTATATCAATCAAATGCATGCCTCGAATGGCCTGGTCAGAGTATCACTCATCTTCCCACATGGAACTCAAGGGCCCACAAAAAGTAGCAAACGATTGGGATAGGGCTGGGGTTGTGGGTCCCACGACGTCCTTTTTCTTTGGGGCAAAGTTGTGGTGTGGACTGTGGACTGTGGAGGTGTTGAGTGTGTTAGACTGCTACTGCTAGTATCCAGATAAGGACTTGAGTTGTCTTTCCTGGTTTCTGATTCCAACTCCTTGTTGTCACGTGTCACTTTGATTACTTTGTTGCCATAAAAAAAAAACATGGCGTGCTTCCCACTTTTAGTGGACAATATTGTTTTAATTTAATTGTGTTTTTTATTTTTTATTTTTTATTTTCGTTTTGGATTGCAATGGCTTAGGTTCTAATTTATTTGCGGCCATAAAAAAACAAGTAGATGAAAACGGAGTGGGGTTGTCCAAATAATGCAGTTACTAATTTAAATAGTTAGATTATATAGCGCTTTTTTAAGACCGAATACGTATTTTATCCTATTTAATTTTTGGTAGTTTGATAAAAAAAAAAGGTTATAATGATACCATAATCAGTATTATTAGTGATATTAAAAAGTTAATTTCAGTTTAAGATCCTTCTTTCCTGATTCACACTCGCTCTCCTTTCGCCATCGCTCGCTCTCTTCTCTCACTTCTCCTTCTCCTTCTCTTCTCTCTCACATCTCCCTCTCCTCCTCTGAAGAAGAGAGAGATGAAGAGCTAAAGAGTATTGTGCAAAATTTTATGGTATTATTCATTTCATCTCTTGTGATATTCAATTTAAGTTCATTATGGTTGGAAACACAAGGAATCACGTGAAGAAAATATGAAAGTTCTGAAAATTGTGATTCTGATATTTTTTGTTTGAATAATTATTTAACTTTCCTGTGTTTCCTTTTTAAGAAATTTGTTACATAATTCAATAATACAAGTATATTTTTTTCTTTCTTCATTTTTTTCATTCATAACGCATTCCAAACAATCAATGAA
The DNA here is from genome assembly GCA_037127355.1 of Schoenoplectus tabernaemontani. Classification (NCBI taxonomy): domain Eukaryota; kingdom Viridiplantae; phylum Streptophyta; class Magnoliopsida; order Poales; family Cyperaceae; genus Schoenoplectus; species Schoenoplectus tabernaemontani. Next base: position 24,406,898 of record CM073752.1, on the reverse strand, counting down.
ACGGTTCTATAATCTATTCAGACCCTGGATAATAAAAAAAATCAATGCACTCGATATTTGCAAATTAATACCGTTTTGTATTTTTATTATTTTGAACAAATAAAAAATATATGTATGAAAAATCTCATAGGATGATAAAAAATAAGTTTTTGATATCATTAATAACTGAAGAGAAGAAAGCTAAAGAAAGATAGAGAAAGATAAAATATTGTATAAAATATTCATGACATTATTTATGTTAAGTTATTTTTTATTCATTTTTAATCTTTTATTATTCAACTTAAATACATCATTATTGAAAATACAAAAAAAGCGCGTGAAAACAATGTAAAAGTGTATGATGTCGAGAATATAGTACAAAAATTCATCATATCCGCTTCCATTTGAGAATATAGTACACAAATTTTAGCTGTGAAAATGTATGATAGAAAGACATGCGATGCAAATCTAGACCACCGAAAAAAAAATATTATTCAAAGTAGTGTTCGCAGTTATTTGGTAAAAAAAAAATAATAATAAGAGAACACTCAAAGTAATATTCTGGGGATTCTTTTTGCTCTTCTTTCTTAATTATCTTAACAACAGTTTTTTAATATCAAAATAATGTTATTTCGAACAGAAAAATGTTATGATGATATCCAAATTGATTATGTTTTAGTATTCACATTAAATAACTTAATATACAAGTTAACAACTATATTGTTCAACTTATTTGTATAGTATTATCATTATTCAAATTAATGAGTTAGTATTTAAGTTGACAGAATTTATTAATGAATAGAAGTACAATACAAAATAAATTGAATAATGAAGTCATTAATTTAAATACTAACTCATTTAATGTGAATACTAAAATAGTATAAACTATGATATCTATATATTTGTTCCCTTTGAACATAAAAAAAAGTGTTAGAAAAAAGAGTTGTTAAACAGTTTCAAATGAATAAAAACAATGTTATATTAAATAAAAATAAAAAAACTGTAAGTCAATTTGGAAGAAGTCCCATAATGGAACCCAAATGGGACCTTTGATCGTGTTGTTCTATATTACAACTAATAAAGGTAAGTGGGTTGAACATAAATTTTACAAGTGGAACTTCCACTGATATATTATGGCCATGGGGAATGGTATCAAATCCGCTGCTCTTTAAATCGAAGCAGGATTCTGTTTTTCGGGATCAGATATTTTTTTTTTTTCTTTCATACTGCAGTATTTGGTTTTTCGATATATATTTTTTTCTTTCATACTGCAGTATTTGGTTTTTCGATATATTTTTTTAATTACTGGATCTGAAAATCAGAGTCCTGTTCTTCGGTTTGAAAAACAGCAGATTTTTATCCATGGAGAAGCAAAAGGTTGAGTCTCTTTCTGGTATTTTTTATCTTCAGGTCAAGGCTAACTCAACCATGCATATAATGTCTGAGGCGGAACAGAATTTCAACTTGGAGTACCGAGTATTATATTGGACGTTAGATGTAAAAATATTAGGGATGTCGAATAAACAAAATCACTCAAAATACACTATGATTTTTAATTTTTTGTATAAATTTTAATTTCATAGAGAGGACAATCTCATGCTGGTTCACCTCTAAATCCACTCATGTTATAGGATTGAACAAAAAATTTAAATAATATAATAATAAATTTATTAAAAAGTACATATTTAAAACATTGGTGTGTTAAATTTAGATGCTTATTTTACTAAATATTTGATAGATTAGAGCATATTATTTTAACTATTTTGAATCCCAATAATAATTCTACATGTTTTATATTTTTAATATAGTTGTAAGGTCGATTTTAAAAAATATTTTGACCGGCATAAGTGTTCTCTTTGTCTAAATAGATATGGATGCGCAACGGGTGGGTCATTGATTTTTTTTTAATCAAAATTTGAATTTAATAGATTTTTACAGGAAAAATCGATTATCATTTCAATTGAATAATTTATTATCTATTTTTATTACTTTTATCAATACCAAAAAAATATATTAATGATATTACAACTCAATGATGAAAAATAAAAAAATGTAAAGATAATTCAATATTAAACATGAATAATATTAAAAAATTAATATTTGTTATGTCTCATAAAAAATATAACTTACAGTTAACAATTAATATAAAAAAAGTGACATGTTAATTCATAAAATAAAATAACAACTACATAATAATAACTAAAATGTAAAGTAAAGTTACAACTCTTAGATAATTATTTGTGACTAGAGATAGATAAGACTCACAGAGTGTCTGTCTACGATAGATAATGGTTGAAGAAGGCAACAAACAAATGAATCGTCAAAACTATGAAGGAATTGTCAAAATCAATTAATTAAATTACTACTATAGTTAGAAATGATAATATTGATTATTTAGAATGATATTCATTATTGGTTGAGTGACCTCTCATTTTTATAATTTAAAATTTTACTATTAATCTATATATTTGAAGCCTTAAAATAAATTAGGGGGCAACTAGTCAATCTCATGTACTTAAAAATAATAAATTACATATTTGTACTAAATTACGTAAATATTAGAGGTGTCAGGCCCCCTGGCACCCCCTCTCTTCGCCACTGTATAACGTCTAAATCATGTGTTTATGGATCAATCATTATATCTGATTCTTGTAAATTTAATAATATATTCCGTTGAAAGTTGATCAAACTGATCGATGATAAATTGACAATACTGAAACTTGGCCATTTGATATCACCAATTGCTGACGCTGCTTGACCCCCTACACTTCCAATCAGGGGCGAATCGAGAGGGATGTAGGGGCAGCTGCCCCTTCTGTTTTGAAAAATAGTATTTTTTGATAATATTTTTAGTAATATATCCTCTCTAGAAAATTTTATTGCTCTCTGAATTGTTTAATTATTTTGATAGAAAAAAATATTTAATATCATGCATAATGAAATAATTATGTAAAAATTTCGAAATATAAAGTTCCATAGTGAAAATTTTTCATCATCAACTTAATTATTTATTACTTTGAGTTTTATTTTATTATTATTTTTAATATGTAAAAGAATATTATTTTGATAATTTTTTTGTTAGGTAATAATATATATTAAATTATTATTTTTTATTTAGTACTCAATTAGTTAATGAATTTAAACCCGATAAACTATTATAATCTAATGATTACCGCTTCTGATCAAAATTTTATATCCGCTCCTCGTATAAAATATGTACACTACATACATACATTGCTTGCAGCTAGCTAGTTCTTCGTTGACTTTTTAATTAAGTACAAAGGTACCTGACAGCCACAAGTAAAGTTAGAGTTCTCAGTTCTCACAATTGGTACGTGTATCAAACTCTGAAGTGCCCATGGTATCACGGAACAATATACAGCAAAAACGTGCAAGGCAACAAATTTTAGGCCGACACCGATACAATCAATTAATACTCGGGAAAAAATAGTTACTTAATGTAAGGCCACATTTAGTGATTTGGGCATATTCATTAATGGTACATCTTATACACCCTATTTTACTCTTCGTAATTCGACAAATATGTTCTTCCAACAAACAGAATGATTATTCCAGAAGAATGTATATATAAAATTATAATAACTTGCGAGTCCAACATTTTTGGGTATTGCCAAATTAACCTCTCAATTATGTAATTCTCTCGAACTACATAATTTATGATAAATTATCTTTATTAACTTATAGTCTATTTAATTTTAGAATATAAATGATCAAAATATTTTTTTCTTTTTTTCTTTTATTTTTCTTTTTTTTTTTGTTTTCGTTGAAGTTGTGAGGGATCTATCGAGAAAGGCAAAAAAGTTGTGATTATCTAAAAGGAGGAAGCGCCAACATAGAGACGAGTCCAGCGCACAAGAGGAGGAAGCGCCACGTGCATGTGGTGATTATTTAAAAGGAGGATCACTTTACAATGATTATTTTGATAATTTTGATAACTAATATTTAAATAAATTTAAAATTTTTGAAAATAAAAATAAAAATATGTATTTTAATTTATAAATTAATATTGATTCAGATTTTATATAATTTTATTAATATTTGAGAATTCATCGGAAGCCGTTATATTGAAACGGTTGTAAATTACATAAAATTTTCATGTACTATCAAATAATAATAAAATTATTTAAATTTGAATCTCTATCAATTTATAAGTAAAAAAAAATATACATACATATATAATTTTTAAGGTTTATTTCTTATTTATTTGAAAATTCATTGTCAACATTGTCAAAATTAATAAAATAACTCATTGTCAAGGAACCATCCCCTTATTTAAAAGATAGAAATTTATTAGACCTTAACTTTTTTTTTTTGCAAAATAGCTCAAATAAATTATTTTCACAATATTTTCTTGAAAAATTTTGGTGCTACATCTAACACATTTTTTTCTCTTTGCGTAAATTCAATTTCAGAGTATATTTTGAATTGTAGCCGTTAATTTGTAATCTTTATCTTTACTCCTTATAAAAGGACTTTGAAAAAGATAACATGAAAGTGTTATCTGTCTTTAGAAGTTAACTTGAATCGTTAGATCAAAATTTGAAAAACCAAAATAAATCACCTCCATTCCTTAAGATGAAAGTTATTATTTTAACTTAAATATTGAATTATGTGACCTCGCGAGTCGCGAAACGCGACTCTCTTCCCAAGAACTGTCCGCTTGCCGAGAGCACCCCTCATGACGCCTCGGTATCCAAACACTCTCTCGCCTCTTCCATTTCTCGATATGTTCTCCTCTCCTCAAGCACGCACGCCTTCTCAAACCCCTAACTACTCTCCTCTCCCCCTCCGCCTCCTGTCTCACTTCTCTTTCGGACCCCTTTCCTCTCAAAAACCCCTCTCAAAACCCTCTTGCATCCCCTCTCTCACGCTCAAAACCCCAGAATTTCTCCACTGACACCCTCACTCTCTCCTCCGCGCCCCTGCCTCTTGCCTCTACCTCTACCTCTACTAAAGAAGGGTTCGGGTGAGTTATCTTTCATTTATGTCTGTGCACTTGGCTTAACATACTAAACTACTTAATCACACAACAAAAGTCAACTGGGCAAATATTGGGTAGCATGAATGGGTATGAAGCGGTTTAACATATATGTTTGTCAAAATAATTTGATCTACATCTTGATGCACCACGGTACTGAGTTTTTTTGATATGGGAAACGGTTTAACATGGGTTCATCCAGAAGCTACTAACTATGCTGGTAAGCATCAATTTTTCTGATATATTTCCTTTCCTGAATCCTCCTCTATTTCTATGAGATCTCTAATTTGAACCTAAAAAGGTAACAAAGAAAATTAAGGACAGAGAATAAAGAGTTTTCTAAATTAGAAGCATAGAAAATCATTAAGAGAAGAGAAGCAAGTTTCTCTTTAAAATTAAAATCGTGCATTAAATTATTCTTTGTAATTTATTTTTCAACATCTTTATTCATGTATGGGTTTGAACCAACATTGCAATTATGGTGTTACATTCTCACTATCAGAGTGTGTTATTTTCTTGAGGTAGTATTTGGGTGATTCAAGATATAGTTAATTAAAGGTTTATGAAGCATATCAGGTTGTCTACTAAAGGGACTTAACAGTAAGTGAGCAAAATAATGTGCAAGGAAAAAAAAATGGTTCAGCAGCATGAGTTGTATTTTTGGTCTATACATACCAGTTATTAAACAAACTGCAAATGTACTCAAATCAAAGATTGAAATCCTCAAGCTTTAAAAATCAAAATTGAATTTGTATAAGACAAACATATTTTTGTTGTTGTAGTAGGAATGTTGAACGGATGCCCCAAACACAAAATTATATTCATTAGTTGCCTTAATGAGGACATCAACAATCAACCTCTTCATGAGGACATTTTGAAACACCAATTAATGAGTTTGAAATGGTAACTTAAAATTATTAATTCATTACCAGAATACTTAAAATACTCAAAAAGAAATTAGGGGTGCTATTTAAGAGGTATTTGGGGATAAATTAGGTGTCAAGATTTCAGTTGGGTCAATCTAAGTTTAGTCAGGTTAGGAAGATAATGAAACAATATCAAGAATTTAAAAACACAACAGTTTAAAATCAATTTATTGATTGAACCCCAGGATAAGGTTTTGAGGCATTGGAGGTTAATGAAAACTGATGACAGAGTGAAAGGAGTTCACAATCATAAAAAGAGAAACTAAATTGGCTGGGGTTTGGGCCGGTAACTTTTTATAGGTGATATTTGTTGTGTCATAAGGAATACATTTCAAAATACACACCAATTCTCATCCGGCTTTCATTAAAAACAAATTGGTCTTGTAAACAATATTGAACTCCAATGTATTTTGGAATATGTTTTCACCTTTTATACTATAGCTACATGTAGCTTTTGTTTTGGATAATATGATTCAAAAAAAAAGTTCGGATAATAACATAACCATTTCTTTTCAGAGATCTAGACTGAATTAAAGCTGAAACACTAGCCTCAATCCTTCAATAATCCAGACAAATAAAGACATCAAGTATCAATAATTTGTTTTGAAGAGTACTGATAAAAAGCATTTTCATTATTTTAATTTTTCATGCCGACAAAAATAAAACTCCAATTTTGCTCCTATCCAATTCTAAATTTCAACTTGAGTTTCCCAGTTATAAGAAGAATGTCGAATTTCTAACTCTGCGCCCATCTGATACAAGATTTTCTATTTTTTTCTTTTTTATTTTACAAACATAAATGCATAATTATAATTTATAAATGCATAATTGTAGTTTGCCCTATCCATATCAGTGCAATCTTTGGGTTCCATTAACCATGTCACTGCACCGACAAAATTAATTTTATAGTTTGATATTTTTTTCAACATATATTTTTTGTCGACCATGCTAAATAAGTTGCACATCAAAAATCTTATTGACATCTGGGGTGTTTGGCAGAAGATATATATATCTTAAATTTGAATGTTGCACATTTGTTTGAGAGAAAATTGGTTGTTTCGATATTTCTTGCCACAATGATACTAACCGGCAACCTTTTGCTAAAATTTCACTGTTCAGTTACTGTTCCAAAAAATAGGGGCTTTTCTATAATTTCCTAGGCCATGTCCTGTTCTTTGGAAATTAATCATTTTTTATGAGAATTTTCCTGAAAACCTTTGCCTCCAGGGTCTCTTTTGAAACAAAAATTAAGATTCATTAATGTAGATCCTTAGCGGGAAGCAAAATTGATAATGTGGGAATATATGGGTCTATATGTGACACTTTTGCATATGAGTTCTTTCCAGATTATTTTTTCAGAAGTTAATTAAATTGTATAAGAAATCTGAACCAAATGTTTTATAGGCAATACAAACTTGAGTTTAGTTGTTGATGTTTTTGAATGTGTAACTCGATAACTAAATGCATTCAAAAGTTCATTTTGTTAAGATGATTAATGTATGTGGGTTGTCATTGTGGTTGTTATCATACCTTGACTGTCAGGTTTAGGGTAGATCTTTGTGGTTGTTTTTGTGTCTTAATTCAATAGCGAGATAAAAAAGTCTGAATTAAAAATTTGAAAAGCCTAAAATTCACGTCTATTAAAATCAAAGTTCTTAAATTATTTCTCTTCCCAAGAATTGTCCGCTTGATGATTATCTTCACAGATGTTAATATTTTAATTAAATTTTTTTTGTCAAATATTACTGATTGATGTTTGAAGTTTAAATTATAAATTATTTTAAAGTATAAGATATTAAGATCTTATTTGAATATTATTATTTTATAATTTTAAAGAGACCCGCAGCATGGCGCGGGCCTATACTAGTACATAGAAAAGTATTCATTTTAAAATTAAAACCAAATTTAGTATGTTTATGTAAGACAAGTTGTAATTGTTGCTAGCAAATATACATTTTATACAATAGTATCTCATGATTAGTCTGCTTTATTAAAAAAATATATATATCTATTTCCATTTACGACTCTTCGCACTACTAAAATAAACTAACAAAAATACCCATTTTGGATTACATTCTTATTTTGGAATAAAATAAACATTGCATTTTTAAACGTATAAAGTCGTACAATATTTCCAACAATATATAGCACTGAATTTGCAAGAGAATCCTCCATAAAAACATCTAGAATTTTTTTCAGCACTGCTAGAATCGTCCCTTCAAAGAGGCGCACAATAGAAGATTGGAAGGGAAGGAGCTTAATCAGCATTGACCATCAAATAGAAATTTCATGTTTGCAGCAGCTACAAGATAAGCAAATTTGACTTGAAAATTGAAATTTATATATGTGACCTCTGACGAAAGTGTAGAACCGTTTCATTCGCTTCACGCCATTATAAATTGTAAATAGAATGCAGCCCAATGTAATCTATATGCTCCATTGTAATAAAAATGTGTGTTCCTATATAACGATAACATACACGTCCCCTCGTACATCTTCCAAACGCACCCATGAAAATAGCCAACTTGACTACAATCCTCTAAATAACGCAGCATCCCGTGATTATTTCAATTAAATACTTGATTTTACTGCAATGTAGTACTATATTTTCCCTTTATTTTTTCGTTGTACATTACCAAGATATTAGCATCTGGGGAGAAAAAACATCAGTGCTTCTTCCTCTTCTCAAAGATGTGCCTATCAGTATGTACATAATAAGGATACTTTAATGATGAAAAGGAGAAGCAGAAAATAAATTTTATTCCGAAATAAACAATTACAGACAGTGAAACATTAAGTCGGAAATGCAACTTCTCTTTTCACCTTCTTCTGATCTCACAAGTCAGATTGTGAAAGCCTACATATGATAAGCATAAATGTACTAATTAAGCTGATTAAGCCATGACCGAGGTCTCGATGGCCACCTTGGCTGAGCACATAACATCATCCGATTTCTCAGTAGCTTCATCCCACAGTTTTCGCAACACCTGCTTTATGTTGTGTATGCTTTCAATTGCATAATCTGCGCCTTTCGCTCTTTGTGATGTGCCAACCTGCACCATTAAATTTTTCCATGGCTGATCACATATTAAATGTAAAAAGTATAACTAACAACTTGCATGATACACGTTGAAATATTAATATGTAGAGAAGCTTTAATTTAATAGAAAGGGACATGACTGAAGAGAAAAATAATTGAAAGCAAGAGAGGAATGTGAAACACAGGAACAACCGGAAGCACCACAAGATCTTTTATGGTGGCAACCTTTTTATTTAATATTGTTATATTATATATAACTTTAATTTGATAAGAGGATAATTACCAGTACAGTGTGTAGACCAATGCGCTTCCCTGCTTGCACATTGCGGATACTGTCATCAAAGAAAATCTGCAACAATATAAAATCAAATGAGTATATCATCTGCTACATGAACTTTTCTATTTTCCTTTAAAGCTGTCTGTTCCATTTACCGTTCTTTGAGGATCGATATTTGAAATTTTGAGTGCCTGCTCCATTGCATCGATATTGGGCTTGCACAAAATTGGAGTCTTTGGGAGCTCTATACCGGGATTGATTTTAGCAAAATAATCTTCTATGTCAAATATTTTACTTTTATTGGCAGCTTCAGTTGCAAATGAAGGGGAATTAAGGGTTTCAAAACAAATTATTCCCTCAAAGCAGTCTTCTATTCCAAGCCTCTGGAGTACCTTAGCTGCGTGCACCGCGTCCCCGTTTGTGAATATCTTGATTGTTGCATACATTGTACAAACGGAGGTAAGTTTAATCTTGAATTGGTTGCAGATAAAGCGCATTTAGATTGTTAGTATAAAATTTTCTTACTTACCATCTTGCGAATTGGTAAGCTGAAGAGAAGGTGCCTCAGTGTAGGGTCTGGTTTGATATTGTCATATGGTAATCTCCCATGAACAAAGCTGTCAAAATCAGCCATGAAACTGTTTATTACTACTTTATTTATAAATTCTGAAATTGCATTAGAAAGAGTGCTATTAAGTTTTGTGAAAAATGAATAACCGAGAGAGAGCAAACTAACCCATGGTAGTCATCATTATCAAAATCGTATCCAATTGCCTATGCAAAAGGTGCGTTTAATTGCTGTTAGATTAATTTGAAATGAAATCGATATGCAAATTATTATACAATTAATGTTCCATAGATTAATTTACCTTTAGCCCTGCCATTGTTGTCCCGTAATTCTTGTAAAGTATTGTGCATAAGCCATCGATTTTGTTCAGTGGAATGCCAAGTTTTTCCAACATATATTCTGAAACAATGCATTCGTGAGAAAGCTTATTTGTTTGCTTTAATGTGGCTTCAATTCCTTAAGAAGAAGTGTGGGTGTATAATAGATAATAATATATGTATCAAAATGGGAAGCAAAATATATACTTCCAATATTTTTACGACACGCAGCCGCAATGCCAGAGCTCAAAGGGTACAGAGTATCATCAAGGTCTACAAAAATGAGAAAAAGAAGAAAAATTCAATTCTCTGAACAAGAACAATGCATGAAAAATCAAATGGAGGGGGTAATTGTAACGAAAAAGTTACCAAAGAGGAGGAAATCAAAGTTCGGCCTTTTCTGCTGTTTGCACCTGTCCTGGAATTCCATTTTGGGTGCTGATAAACAGGAAACATCAGAGTTGAAACAGAGAGTTCAAATCTTCAACACAAAAACTGTAATTCTTTCACTTCACACAAGGGTACCGGTTCTCTCTTTCAGTTCTAGTATCACTTGCACAAAAGGATATAAAAATTAATCAATGGACAAACCCAGCAAGAATTATGAGCTCCAATTAACCAAAAACATCGCCTTTTAGATGCTTTTTTTTTTATTTTAATATACAATTTTACAAAGAGGGGCAAACCATCAGCTCTTATTTTGGTAGAAAATCATGGCATTAATCAAACACTTACGGGAGACACAGTTCTATCAGGAAATCGATGTACTCAATTGCAATAGCTTTGCTGATAATGGAATAGTATCTGGTTGTTTTTGTTGTTGATCGCTTTCGCTTCTGCGCAAAGAAGAAAAAAATTCAAGGAAAAGAGAGAAGGGGAGGAAGAAGAGGTTGGGAGGCATTGCCTTAAATAGGCCAGCTGTCGGACCCACTAGTAAATGGAGTGGGGAGTTCTCAAGTCTTTGGATCAATTTTAATTTCAAATCTTATTTTAACTGCCGTCAACATTTTGATTGAAATAAAAATATGAGAATAAAAATAAATCTTATTAAAACTGTTGATTAATTATTGATCCGATAATTAAAATAAGTTTTACAACAAAACATGAAAATAGAAATAAGTTTCATTAAGATTGATGATTAGATACTAAATAGACGGTTAAAATAAATTTTAAAATCAAAATTGATCTCAATAACTCTCTCATTCCCTAGCAAATGCCATCAACTTAATCATTTTTTTTTCGGATTTACCATTTGAAAATCTACTTATCCAGTTTCAATTAACTTCTTTTTCTAGATAAGATTCAAATATACTTTGTTTTCCTCGTCAAGCAATGACCGGATAGGGTTGCTTGCAGGGGCGTCAAATATACTTTGTAAATTTCCTCGTTTTATTTTTTATCAAGCAATGACCGGATAGGGGTTGCTTGGAAATGAAGGACACTGCACAATTGTAGACAGGTCATGTGCCACCTGTCAGAAAAATTGGGTTTATAAATTTATAATAGCAAATCAGCAATTCAACTTTTTTCTAAAAAATAAGGTAATTATACAAGAAGCTTCTCGAATCTGGAGACTGGATCCAAAGTTTGCTTTTTGGAGAAAATAATACAAGCAAGATTCTGAATTGGCAGTTAACCGGTTTACCAATTTCAAATTGTTCTCAATTTTCCCAAATTTATGAGGTAGGCTGTTATGGTTGAGTGTTGGCAAAAATTTTGACACAAATGTTCACAGTTACTCTGGTTAATCATTAGCTATTAATATTTTTGAGATATAGATTGGTCGTGACCGTCTATGTTGGCTCCAGAAATAATTGGGTCGCCCTTGCAAAATCCGTCCCCGTTAAAAATCTCACACCCTACACCCCACACAACTTTAACTTTGAGTCGCAACTATAGTAACAAATTCGTGATTCGGAAAACGTTCGGCAAAGTAAAAAATTCGACGTTCGGGTATAATACAGATATAATTCAGAAATAGTTTATATAATATAATATAAATAAAATATTAAAAATATATTAAAAACTATAAAATTTCATATAAAATAATATATAATGTATTTTTTTCCGAATAATTCACGAATAAAATATTTTTTGACTAAAAAAACGTATTGTATATTAAACTAACGAATTATTCGTCAAACATCCGATTATAAATGAAAAACGAATTATTCACATATAACTCATGAATCTTATTACTATGGTCGCAACTGGAAAATAAGCTAGGGTCGTGGTTGTCAGGCTTTATTTCCTTCCACCCCAACCCTCATTTTCATATTTATATGCTGCACAACGATTTGAGGTAAGTTTTTAAGTTTAATTTTTTTGAGTAATTTCAGTTCATTCTATTAATTTTTAGTATTAAGTACAAAAAAATATTATAAAGTAATTTTATTTTTGTAGATATGTTAAAATAGTTTGCATAATTATGTATTTGTATTAAATAATCAAAAAATTGCCAAAAATTAATACTTATTATACAAGATTTATATAAAGCAATGATAAATTATTTTAGGGTGATTCCAATAATGCTTTATTTATTTTTATAGATTTGTGAAAATGATTCTAATAATTATGAATTTAAACTGCAATATAATCCATAATTTACATAATGATATATCATAGTACTTAATAGATTCATCATTCAAGACTAACACTTTCGAATATAAGGGATGTTGAGGTCGGTATTGGAGTTACCGCCGCCAGGCAAGTGTCAGGATTGGGAGTGGCGATCTCAGGTTTTTTAATTTCTTTTTACTCACGGATGAATTTCTCTCGGGACGTGATTATTGCAGATTTTTTTTAGTAAATAAAAGAAATAAATCAATGGAACTGATAAAATTTATCTCGATTTTTGTCCAACTAACTTGGACTGAGTTTCAAACTCGGTTTCAGGTTTAAGATTTTTTATTTATTTTTACGTTTGTGTGTATTTAAAAATTACAGGAAGTTGAGATCAAGTTTAAAACTTGATCCAGTTTCCTTGGACCAAGTTTTAAACTCGGTCTTAGCTTCCTACTAATATATAGCAACACACAATCTCCTTCTTATTCATCTTCTTTCAGCCAATCATTTCTTCAAAATCGTCATTGTTACTGTTGCAAGAGCTTCCAACTGAATTTTTTTTTTGACAGATCCAGAGCCGATCCATATTCACCACTCTCGTCTCACCAACATTGTAAGTTTTTTTCTATTTGGACTATTATTTTTTTCTATAAAATTAAAATACACTAACAATAGTGTTTATTGTTTATATTGTAGAGATGAAAATGTTGTTGATCAATGTATATCACGGAGGTCAAATCTTTAACACTTCAACTGACGTGGATTACGACATTCATGTCGCGTGCACATTTTCTGTCGACGAGACAATAAATCTTCGTGACTTGAAGAGACAGATTCATGCTGGTTTGGAGCTGCTCTCTAGCCAATTCAGCATCAGCATTAGTGCACAGATCAATACTGCACCAGCAGGTTCGGGTGGCTTTTTTTATGGCTTATTTGAGATTGTTTCTGATAAAATTTGGGGCATGATTAAAACAACAACTTTCGTATCAATTATCCTAGTATAAAACACTAGAGGTAGTAGTTGAATCTGAACCAATATCCGGATCTGATAACTATGATCCGACCAGTATTCCTGGAAATAGTAATCCAGTCATGGCTGAGGAAAGAACCCACTCCCGAGTTCAGGAGCAGCGATCATCCCGTGCTCCGGTATAAAATATGAATGTGGATGTGGATGAGGATGATGAAGAGAAAGAGTGGCAATTGGATGTCGAGGAGGATGACATTCAGAATGAAATAGATATAAATATGGATGAAAATAAT